>CM053407.1:71105089-71186163 GCA_028644305.1 Xerus rutilus
TTGGATTGATCAATTTTTGCCTGTAATTGCTCACTTATGTCATTCTTTAATTCATTGATCATTTTAATTATGAACATTCTGAATTCTTTCTCTGACATTTCATCAACTGTGTTGTCAATGGATTCTGTTACAGTGGTGTCAAGGTTTATTTGGGGCACTTTCTTTCCTTGTTTTTTCATGTTGATTGTGTATCTTCCTTTCTTGAAATACCGATCTGAGGTATTGCAGCTTCCATCCTATAATCTTGTATTGACACTCCAGATTACCTGTGTCTCACCTTGGAGCTACTTCTGTTCCCCCATTGTCCCCAGATGGGCACTACCACCACTAAAGTTGGTGGCAGAGGTAGTAGTCATACCTCTAGAGGGCAGTGGGAGTGGCCTTGGCTGAGCTCCTGAGGCGACCCTTGAGGGCTGTTTTGCCCCTCTCTTGCACTCCTGATGGTGAACAGGAACTCTGGAGCTGAACTGGAGATGGGCCCAGGTCTCACTTAGGCAGATCACAAGCAGGAGAGTGTGTGTGCGACCCTTACAGTGAGTGTGAGCTCCCCTGGGGCTGGAGGCTAGCAGGCTCTGGTCTTCCTTCAGCTGGGCACCCCTGGCATTCCTTAAGGGTAGTTTTGGGCCTCTGTCTCACCTGACCACAGGAACTCTGGAGTGGAACTGGGGCAGGCCCAGGCTGCAGTTGGGTGGGGCTGCCTCACACTGGGGTCTCTAGAGCGACTCTTACCCAAAGTTTGGGCTCCCCAGTGGCTAGCAGTTAGCAGTCCCTGGTCTCCCTTTGGCTGGACACCCATGGAGTTTCCTGAGGGTGGATTTGGACACTCTGCGGCCCCTGCCGGTCCACAGAAACTCTGGAGCAGAACTCAACATTAGACTCTTATCCAACTACTTTCTAGACACCCCTAGTTGGATGTCTAAAAATATCTTAATGTTTCCCAAACAGAATTAAATATTTTTTTCCTCTAAAGGTTCTCTTCGCCAAGATTTCTAAACATTTGAGCCTTCTTAAATCTCCAGGACACCAGTCTTAATAGTACTAATCACCATCCATGCAGCTACTCAAACCAAAATTCCAGTAATCATCCCCTGTTGATTCTCTTGCCCTTACCCACCACATAGACCACCAAGTCATGACAGTAATTCCAAAACACTTCTCACCCTCTCCACCCATGTCATCCTTATCTAAGTCCCTGCCTGTCAATTAGACCGCTCCAGCAGCCTCCTCCTTCATGTCCCTGTGTCTAATCTTGCTTCTTTATAAGTTCATTCTCCAAGTAGCAGCCGGAGGAGCTTTTAAACCACAAAACCAATGTATCAATTTGTTAAAATACTGTAATAACTTTCTATTAAAATTTGAATAAAACAAAATTCCTTACCATGATCTAAAAGCCCCACATGATGGAGTGTCTGCCTTCCTTTCCAAACTCAACCATCACTGTTCCCTTTGTGAAATACATAGCAGCCCCATACTTGCCACTTCTGTCCCTGAGCACCCCACCTCAGTGTCCTTGCACTTTGCAGGCTCTTCTGTCTACCTGAATGATCGCTCCCCAGTTCTATGCTAGGCCTCTTCCCAAGCTTCCACTCCCACATCTGCTCCTCAGAGGGGCTTTCATGGATGAGCCAAAGTGGTCCCTCTACCTTTCCCTCCTCATCGTTCCCATTATTATGTTTTATTTTTTTAATAGCACATCACTATATGAGATCATCTTTTTTTGTTTCTGTATTTATTGAGTGCATGTCTTAGCCTATCTTGTTCCTTAAATTCCACAACAAGAGCTTGACACAACACATATTAAATATTTATTGAATGAATAAGTGAATCAAAAATAAAGGAGCAGGACGTGGTGGCACACGCCTGTAATCCTAGCACTTTGGGAGGCTGAGACAGGAGAATTGCGAGTTCAAAGCCACCCTCAGCAATAGTGAGGCACTAAGCAACTCAGTGAGACCCTGTCTCTACATAAAACACAAAGTAGGGCTGGGGATGTGGCTCAGTGGTCGAGTGCTCCTAAGTTCAATCCTCAGTACCAAAATCAATAAATAAATAAAGGGAGAGAGGGTTGGGGGTATAGTTCAGTTGCAGAGTGCTTGCCTAGCAAGCTTGAAGCCCTGAGTTCAATCACCAGCAACACAAAAAATAAAATAAAATAAGTAAAAATATGCCTCCAGAGTCAACTTGACACTGCTCCTGTTTTTCACAGATTTAAAGAATTTTTATCTTCCTTTCTATATCCATACATCTAACACCAGCTGTGTGGGCAGGAAGACTGGTCCTATAGTCATTTACATGAAACTATGATGTGTGTAACTGGGAATCTCCTTCTTCTCATGGTCAGATTTTCCTGGGTTAAATATAAGGAGAGAATGTTCTTAATTCAAAAATGATGCAACCTAGGGCTAGGGATATAGCTCAGTTGGTAGAGTGCTTGCCTTGCATGCACAAAGCCCTGGGTTCAATCCCAGCACCACACACACAAAAAGATACAACCTCAAAATCATGCCAGTCACTTTCTTTTTTAACTTTTAATTTTGTAACTGATCCATTAAAATTATACAAATTAATGGGGTACTATATTATGTTTTGATACATGTATACTTTGCATAATGTTTAAATTAAGTTAAACATACTGCTCTCCTCCATTTTTCATTCATTTATGGCAAAAAGCTTCAAAATTTTTCTTCCAGCTTTTTAAAAAATGTACAGCACATTACTGTCACCCTACTATGCAATAGCACAGAACTACTTTATCTAACTGTAACTCAGTACCCATTGATCAGTACTTCTCCATCCCTCCCGTTTCCCCACCTACTCTCCCTATCCTCTAGTAACCAGTTTTGTCCCAAATACCCTGGTGATCAGTTTTTCAGAAAGAAATAGGAGAGTACCTAAAACAAATAGTCTGGCCCTACAATCCTTTCCCTGGCACCAAGGTAGACCAGAAGCATCATCTACAGTGATTGGCTTATGGTCAAGTGCTATGTGATTCTGCCTGGCTCTGGTCAGGGTCACCATGGGTCACCCCAGAGTCACCCTAGCTGCCTCTATCATACCTGTAGCCAGCAATGCCATCAAGCTATCTCACACTGTGACCCCACAGCCCACTAAGACCAGCATAACACTGGAGTGGATCAAGGCCCATATTGCTATTGCTTTATATTACTGAGGTGGACTCATGGCCCAAGTCTGCAGCAGCCAGCCACAGGTGATGATGGCTGGAGCAGAAGTGCAATGAACTGGGGCAGGTGTCTTTCCCTGGCACTAGAGCTGGTCCAGAGGCTCTGTTCATAGGAAGCCTGGAAATGGGGGCAGTTGGGATCTGCCCACTGCTAATATTTCACTAGCTCAGCACTAAGTTTCTTGGCAAAGTTTTGTGCTCATTACTCTGTTCTATGTCCAGTAAGTGGAGTCTTTACCACTCTGTGCTGCCTGAGGTTGGGTAGTTTTGGTAAAGGCAATCCCTTGGCCACCCAGACTGAGACTAAGCTGGGTCATACCTGAATCTCACAGCCCTAAGGACATGAAGAGTTTTAAAGGTGACAGAGACCCATACCACAGCTGACAGTGATGCAGGCCAAAACACAAGCCTGTCCCATGGAAGGGCAGATGCCTTGACACTGGGTGCCAGGACAGTTCTATAGTTTTGTCTGTGAGGACAAGCCTGGTGTTAGCTGTGTTACCTGAGGTTAAAGAACAGGCGGTGGAGACAGTCCCTTACCATCAAGGTTGACATTAAACTGGGTTGCTCTGAGTCTCATTCTATAGGAACTGGTACATTCTCAGGAGGGCAGATATCCATTCCAAGGCTGAAAATTATGCAGATCAAAGCTCAAATCTTTTCCACCAGCACAAAAATCTGCCTAATGCCATGGCCAGTCTAGAGGCTCCATTGCTAAAGATCCCATAGGCAGGTTAGTCTAGAGCTGGCCTGCCTATAGGGCCTTCAGTTTCTACTGGGTACTTGGTCTCAGCACAGCAGACCTGGCACTTGCTCCAAGAAAAAATCCTAGTGCTAGTTTTCATTCCCTGCCTTCCAGCAGGTAGAAAATCCTGTGGCCCAGCCACCCAAGGTTGGAGAAGGGTTGGTGAGAGTCAGTACCTGGTCTATTAGTTCTAGCAGCTCAGTCACATGACTTAGCCCAGGAGTAGAAGTAGGACCAGGCTTGGCCTCGTGGAGTTGAGGGAGGGGTGATGCAGTCACCTCTATCCTTCTTGTCTTCAATAATATTTTCATTTTATTATGTGGTCTTTCAACTGATTTCCTTACCTCTTGTGAAGTTAGTTTTGGTGCATGAGCTGTACAATTTGATGTTTCTGCGGGACGAGATCACCAAGGATCTTAGCCATCATCTTGCTCAACAGCCAATCTTTCATGCCAGCAAGCAAGGCCAAAGAGGGTGTTTCCTGAAAGAGGACTCCCAAGACTCCAACCATTCCATTGCCCGTAATAATCACTATCAATTAAATATTTGCTCAGTATCAAGGATTTCTCATACATTGCCTGCTTAATCCTTTAAACTACTCTGTGAAATATAATTATTCCTATTTTGCAGATAGGAAAAATTAAGACTCAACACTAAATTTGCTCAAAGTCACATAATCAGCAAGTAGCAAAGTACAAATTCAAGTTCATGCCAGTCTTTGTTTAGTATGTATTTACTAATGTTATTACTAATGCTTACCAACTCTTCAAAGAATATCTCCACACGCACAAAAAAAATTGTTTTTCGGTAATGTTTTCTTAGATTTACAAATATTTGAATATCCAGAGCTGGGATGATTCTTAACAGAAATGGAACAGATTGCTCACATAAATTATTTTGTAGCCCTAAAATATAGGAGAATAAACGCCCTCAATACAATGTGCCCCCTACCACCACACTCACACACTTGTCTAGTACACTTCTTTTAATTAAATTCATTGAAAAGGTCATGTTCTAAAGACATATGCATTTTAGGTGTCAGTACATATGTAGGACAATTAACATAAGAATAATTATTCATGAATTATATCCCAAGGGAAGGAAGAAACAGGGAGTTGTCTGAGCTGTAGCAGCTAGTATCGCTTTTTTTTTTTTTTTAGTTTCATTCAAAAAGGCTACAGAATAACAATGCCCATACTATTATATTATGGACACAAAGAGTTTCTCTGGGAAATAAGGGTACAGTACTGTGTGTAATAGGAATAGATGAGATTTGACTTCAACATCAAAGCTTCATTCTTCTTAGACACCCATTATGACTCTATCATAAATGTGCAAAAGTGTCCTTTAGACATATTATATTATACCTGGCCTAGAAGATTCTGTGACTTCCAGATTGAGAATGAAAGAGAAGCCAGGCACACTGGCGTATGCCTGTAATCCCAGCACTTTGGGAGGCTGATACAGGAGAATTGCAAGTTCAAAGCCAGCCTCAGCAATGGCGAGGAGCTAAGCAACTCAGTAAGACCCTGTCTCTCTATAAAACACAAAATAGGGCTGGGGATGTGGCTCAGTGGTAGAGTGCCCCTGAGTTTAATCCTCAGTACCAAAAAAAAAAAAAAAAAGAGTGAAAGAGAGCTTCCTTTCTAATCAACTAATTGAAGGGAAGAGGTTTACAAAGAAAATTCCTTCCTACTAGAATTCCAGTAGGATTTTATGTAATCCTTTATAAGTAAAATTCTCTTTGTGCCATTCTCCAAATAAATGGTTTCCCAACTCATGAATCAAGGGACCGGTAAAAATATAGAGGCTTGGAGCTCACCCCACAAAGTCTGATTCATAGTTCTGATATAAGGCATTTAATGAAACATTCCATATCATTCCAAGGCATAGGATCTGAGGTTTATATTTAAAGAAATATGAACGAGCAATGTGTAATAGCGCACACCTATATAATCTCAGCAACTAGGCTTCTGAGGCAGAAAGATCACAAGTTTGAAGCCAGCCTGAGCAACTTAGGGAGACCCTGTCTCACAGCAAAAGAAAAGAGGCTGGGGGTGTGGATCAGTGCTAGAACACTTGCCTAACATGCAGGAGGCCCTGGATTTAACCCCATATATCATAGTTTGCTACAAAAAAATAAAAGGGGGAAGTTTTATTTTAGTTTATTTTAAAAATAAAGATTTTTTTTCAACATAATGTGATTTTCTTTTTTCAAGATTTATACCTACAAGCATGGATAAACTATTTCTCTTTCAGAAATGACACTGTACCTTAGAAAGGGTGACACACACTGGAATTTTAACAGCAAAATCCCTTAATGTGCTCCTATTAGATTATGAGCAAGTTTGTTCAGAAAAAAGAGCCTCAAAAGAAAAAAAACTCACCATACATGTCTTTAAAATGGTCTCTGTTTACCTCCATTATTGATTATTGTAGAAGTTTCTCTGAAATGAGCATTTAAATAAGGTGATAACATTTTTATTCTACGGCCTTGCACCCAGGGATTAGGCAGTTAGAAAATCTCTTGTCTAGGTTCCCATATCCATGTATGAAGCAAAACACATTACCTCTCCTTTTCTTAAACTGGCAACCCTGGATTTATTACTTTACTATAAATGTACAGAATTTTAAATATATAAAATACCTTTATTTTCTCCTGTTCCATTTTATATTGGTGCTACCAGGCTGGATTCTGACTTGCCTTTTGCAATGTAGTTCAGCAAGCACTGGTGCCCAGCAGAGGTTTCTGTAACTCTCCAAACCCTACTTGGTGGCCTTCTTCTATCTCTGTGAGTTATGTCCTTCTTTGCTATACATATTGGCAAGAAGTTAAGCACTGCAAACACAAAAGGGAAAATCAAAACAACAGTACATACAGTAATAATAAAAGCCAGTTGGGCACGGTGGCGCACGCCTGTAATCCCAGCACTTTGGGAGACTGAGACAGGAGACTTGCGAGTTCAAAGCCAGCCTCAGCAATGGTGAGGCGCTAAGCAACTCGGTGAGACCCTGTCTCTACATAAAACACAAAATAGGGATGGGGATGTGGCTCAGTGGTCAATTACCCTTGAGTTCAATCCCTGGTATGAAAATAATAATAATAATAATAATAATAATAATAATAATAATAATAATAAAAGCCAAGCCTTTGAAAACTACCTGAGAAGCAGAGACAGACAGCCCATGTGTTTGTGGCCTACTCCTCCTAAAATCTAAATTTAGTTGAGAGGAAATAATATTGGAATTCTAATATTAAATGTGGTCATCAGCCAAAAGAGCAACATAAGTGGGTTTCCAATAAATGTTAACAGGTGTTTGATATCTTGAAATACTAAGGCATGGAAAGAACCATGCTAGGCCTCCACCACCATCTTTGCTCTTGGAGGCCATGTGGCATGGAAGAACTGTGCGTGTCATCACCATTATTAGGAAAGCAGACATAGATAGCTAAAGCAAAGAAAATAGTAAAGGCTTCTTTTCCTATTCACTGCCATGGCAGCCCAGCTCCTGCCTGGTTACTCCTCAGAGGTTTTCAGAAAGAGAGGAGAACAAGATGGAGGCCAGATCCACCACCAAAGGGATCCAAGGAGAGAAATGAAGGGAGAGTAGTTGTCTAGGGCCTGTGAAGATCCCAAGATGTGGACAATAGGCCAGGAAAGGTCACTGGGTCAGCTTTCCACTGGAAGGAGCACTGCGCAAGAAGACACGCAGCCACCGAGGATGCTCACGCTCCAGCCTATGGGTTGCATGACTGTGGTCCTGGGCCAGTTGCGTAGTTTTCTGAGCTGGAGTTTACTTATTTGTTAAGTGATAGGAGTTTGTGCTCTAATTATTTCCTGGATGATCAAATTTCATGTGTATGAAAATACCTTGTAAGATCCAAAGTACCAGATAAATCTCAAGGGCTTATTTTGTTCCACCCATCTCTGGTGGAAAAGTCTTTCCACAGAAGAGGATCTCTGGGTTTATATGGATGGTGGGGAAAAGAGAATGAGCATGGAAATCATTTAATGACCACTCTGGGAGGATCAATAGTCTGCCTTCTGATCCATGAGAGAAAAATTTACTGCATGGTAACTTCAAAGTTGTGATTTGATCTGCTGTGTTAATATATTTCTACGTAAGTGTGAGGGCTTATTTTCTAACAGAAGGTGTCTCGTTAATTCTCATTGCATGAGAGGAATAATAAAGAAACTTACATTTGCTCAGCACTCAAGTTCCAGGCTCGTACTAAGCTCTGTAAATTATTTATGTATTTAACTCTCTTAATAACCCTATAACAACTTTATAAGGTGTAGATATTCATATTGTCTGTTTGCCAATAAGAAAACAGAAGCACAGAGAAGTTGAGTAAAACTTCACTGTAGCTCACTCTAATCGGGTCTGCCTAGGTCACTCCCTAGGTCACACAGATAGTAAATAAACAGTGGAGACTGGGTTTAATCTCAATGGTCTGGTTTCAGAGCCAGTAAACTTCCTCTTAGGATAAGTCACCAAAGGTCTACAAACTGGATATGGGCATAAGGTTCAGGGGACACAAATCTATTGGAATTCATAACTATGCAGGTTATTCCTATTTGGATCAATTGTGTTAAAACTAGGATTATTCATTTCTATACTTTTTTATGTTCCTATCCAAGGGATTTTTTGAAATTCCTGTTTTATCTTAATAGTAAATAGGTGACAGGATTTCACCCATTGCTCAGACAGGCTTGAAAGGATTAACATAGTGAGGGTGAGTGACGGTGCCCACATTAGACAATCGTTATCACCAGGGAAGACAGGGCAGAGCGTCTGAAGATGCAGGGCTGCTCTTACCCAGACCTCTTCCTGCTCAACATCCTTCTCCCTCAACCCTGGACCAACCCAAAGGCTGTCAATTCAGTGCCATATAAGTATAAACTCTAGGTAACATTTCTTCTTCCATGATAACTTAAGCTTATGAAACCTACAGAAGTTAAATTTCAAGTTTAATTCCTGTTTGACATATTTACTTCAAGAGTTAGTTCAATGGGCAAATCATTTCTGAACTGAGGAATGTTTCTTGTAATGTTATTCATAGGCGTGAAAGGGATAGATAAGCAATTATAGATTAATATTAATATAATAAATGTATTATTAATGACTTAAAAATATTCGTCATCCTAGCAAATTTGTCCTTGTTTTATAAGCACAGTGGGTGGAATGCCTGAAGGCCCACAGTGGCGGGGAGAATGGCCTGTGTGTTTGTCTGGGGTGGGCTCTCCACTCACATGCCTCCAGGAGTTTAAGCCAGATTTGAAGACCTTGTTAAACTCTGTTATGGAGTTTGGCACTGGTTGTTGTATGATAAGCACTTGTTGAGTGGGAAAGAATTTCACTGTAGCTCCCTCTAATCGGGTCTGCCTAGGTTAAGACAGGTTCTGTAGCAAACCAGGTTTCTAGCTTTGAGGCTCTTGGCCGGCCTTTATATGGAGTCCATCTAGGGGAAAACTGTAAAGAAGATGAGTGTCCCTGACTTGCCCCCAGGTAGTCTATCACCATGCAGTCCACATGCCCCCTCTAGGCTCCTCAGCATGGCTCCCATAACGTCAGCACCACCCCTCTAGCCCTCCCTCAACACTCTCATGATAAAGCCATAGCAGGGCTTTTGCAGGCTCTGTCCTTTCTCTACTGAAACCTCTTCCCCATCCTTTGGGTCATTTACTTCCCACAGGCACAAGGGCTAGATTGAAGCTCCACTCCCCATCCCTTCTCAGTAGTATTTCCATTTTAAGAGATCTAACAAAGACGATAAGCCGGGCGCGGTGGCGCATGCCTGTAATCCCAGCACTTAGGGAGGCTGAGACAGGAGAATCGCGAGTTCAAAGCCAGCCTCAGCAATGGCGAGGTGCTAAGCAACTCAGTGAGACCCTGTGTCTACATAAAACACAAAATAGGGCTGGGGATGTGGCTCAGGGGTAGAGTTCCCCTGAGTTCAATCCCCAGTACCAAAAAAAAAAAAAAAGGACGATAGCCTCTGGATGATTATGCTTATAATTACAATGTTTATAATTATTTTAAGAGTAATTTTAGGACAGATAGATATTTTGGCTCATCTCAAATCAAAGGAAGAAACTATCTTCTCAGTTGATGACTTCTAAGGAACTCTACTCCTGTGTGTTTTGAATCCAGATCTCCAGACTCATAATCTAATTATCCTCCCACTTTATCAGCTGATTCTTGTGTCAGATTAGACTTAAGTCTGATACAGAATGATTTAGAATGATTTTTCTTTGTAATAAGAACATTTTATTAAAACTCCGAGTTACTTTAATGTTTTATAGCTGGGTATCAAACATTTTGAATGGCATTTTGAGCTCTAAACAATTTCTATAAATATTAGCACTAAAAATACTTTAGCATCATAGAATTATTGACTATAATAATTTTATCATAAGATATCCCAGTAAACTGGTTGCTTTTATGTTTTATGATGTGTTTGATCTTTTAAAACCAACAAGATTCAGGATCTGAGGTCCAGGTCACCAAGAGATTGCAACACCCACCCTTTGGTAGGTACTGAGTGAGAAATTCAAAAGGTAGGATAAATTCACAAGGTATGTACACTGAGGGAGAAATTCACTGGGAGCCCAGACATGTTTACCTTGCTAGAATCCAGCACAGCAAACAAGCAACTGGGTTCAGCAATGTCCTTTTATTGTCTAATGTTGAAGTATTGCCAGTGAGACTTGTCCAGCTCTAGCTGAATTATACTTTTAGCTGTTCCTGGAATGTATTGTTTTTCATTCCAGATTAGTATTTTCATACCTAAAATGAAATAGAAAATAAGAGGAAAACATTTAACCATGGTCATGTGATATGCTATAACTGAATATTCTGTATACTTCCAAATATGACTTTCCTGCTTATCATTTTATAATGAGAAAATTTTGAAATTGAGATCATAATCTATAAGCAAATCTACAAGATCAAAGCTCTTCTTCCAGTCTTTGATAAGGTATATCTTAGTCAGATTTTGATTGGGGAACCTAAGAAACTGCAATCCTCATGACTTCTTCTTTAAATAGTTCAGCACATCAGGCATATAATCATTTATCTTCAATTATCAGTTCTTACTCCATGACATGCAAAGAAAGAAAAACCCTGTATCACATCTACTGTGTCAATTCAGATCTCACAACTAGAGACATATTCTTCCTTTTGTCAGTTGAATTCTCTGTCAAATCTCCAAGCAAGCAAGCCTTATATTAGGGTGGCTAAGAAGCTTTCCAATAACTAGTTGGGGTCTTTGATCTGTGTCTCTAATCAGAAGAGACATTTTAAAATTACCCAAACTCCAAAAGTTATTTTGGCATGCCGAGCACATAGCAGAAAAAAGATACCTGTTGGTCCTTTGGCATTTGTGTTACTATCTAGGACAGGGAGCTGGAGTCCTGTCCCTGCTTTTTCCTTTATTTTTGGAGTTCTGTTGTCTTAAGATGGGCCTAAAATTCAAATGCTTTATCTTTTGGCAGAGTGTTCACTGCAATTGCGTATGGAGCTATTGCCATGGGAGAGACACTTGTTTTGGCACCTGAATATTCCAGGGCCAAATCTGGGGCTGCTCATCTGTTTGCCTTGTTGGAAAAGAAACCAACCATAGACAGCCACAGTCAAAAAGGGAAAAAGCCAGTAAGCACAACCATGATTTTAAGTGTCTACTTATTATATAAAGGCATTATTTGTTATCTTTGCAAAAGATTGTTATAGTAACTGAAGGAGTTAAAAGTTTGTGTAAAAGAATTTTATGATGACAATGATTTTCTTAGACTTTCGTATCTACTACTAAAATATATTCTTATGTTTAAAATAAATGGTTTTATTTTATTTGCCTGATGCCATGAGAATGTTCTTATTTAGACAGCAACAGTGTTAGTCTTGGATGCAGATTTGTAATAGACTTGATTCATTTTTTTCTTCTGACAATATGTGTAAAGTAAATCGTGTCCTATTGCTTCAAATTTCATGGGAAGTAGATCTATAAACATAGAAGGACAAAAAAGGAACTAGCCAGGTGCAATGGTGCACACTGGTAATCTCAGCTACTCAGGAGGCTGAGGCAGGAGAATCTCAAGTTCAAAGCCAGCCTGAGCAACTTAACAAGACCCTAAGCAACTTAGTAAAACCCTGTATCAAACTTTTTTTAAAAATGTTAAAGGGCTGGGAAAGTAGCTCAGTGGTAGTTCTCCTGAGTTCAATCTCTGATTACCACCACCAGAAAGGAACCATATACAAATTTAGCCACAAACTCTAAATGACTATGAATATTAGAAGAGAGATAATAGATAATTAAATAATTCCAAAATAACCCCCCAATCATAGTCTTATAAAACAAATATATATTCTTTAAGACCCTTCTAGGCATTTTAAATTCAAAGATAGGAATTGCCAAAGAATAGCCATTATAGGTACATATTTAAAAGAAATTATTCATTTAAAACTCTCTCTCTCTAGAATTTTAATAGGAGATGTGTTTGCATATCATTTTAAAATAATATAGTATCATTAAAGTTATATAATTATCATGAGGAATACCCATTTTTACTAACAGAAATAAAAATATCTTGAAATTCGAAAAATAGAATGGTCATGGGGCTGGGATTGTAGCCCAGCAGTAGAGCGCTTGCCTTTCATGCATGAAGCCCTGGGTTCGATCCTCAGCACCACATACAAAGCAATAAAATAAAGACATTGTGTCCATCTACAACTAAAAAATAAAATATTAAAAAAAAAATAGAATGGTCAAAGATATACCACAGTTAAAATAAAATTTCATGCTTGTCTTTTGGAAAGTAAAGCATACAGGAAGCTTTTGTATTTTTTTCAGTCTTAAGGTGTATATGTATAATAGTACTGATATTCTTGTTTCTTTCTAAAATTATGATAGAGGAATTGAGTATCTCACAAATATATTTCATTACAGAACTATATGCTTGGCATGGAATGTATAAATATTTCTTATAAAGACTATAAAATTAACTTATTTAACCTTCCTTTATCTACATGCAAATACTAAATATCACTTCCTCTGCTTTTCAAAATTAAAATCGGTCAAACAGAATTAGAAAATATTGATAAGTGCTAAAGGTGGGTGATAGGCATCTGGCAAATCATTATATTTTTCTCTCTACTTTTATATATGATTGAAATTCTCCACAACAAATACAATTTAAAAGTAAGACTAAATTTTTAAAAGTATTAAAGTCTAGGAGCTTCTTAGAATGTCTCTCTATGCCTTACCCAAAGGCACCAGAGCATACACAGAAATAATTACACTCTAGTTTTCTGCATTATGTTTTAACTTTTTGCAAATAATATTCATATGTTAGAGCAGCAAAACAAAAAACAGTGAATAAGCCAAAATTAAACTATACTACTCTAGACTTACATTTTGGCATATGTCATTCCAGATATTTTCATATCCTAGAACTCTTGATTACATCTTAACTTTTCATTTGCATTGACAACCAGATAATTATCAAATATATTGATGCTTCTCCTGCCTGGTACCCATATGCTGGATGCAGAATTTGCTAAACATGACTGTTAAAGCTGATTGTAAGAATCCATATGAAAGTCCAACTGTCACTACCACCTCAACATACACACACATCCGCATACACTTTCTAAATTTATGTTTACACTAACAGCAAAAGTTAATAATACTTAAACTGTAATCAGGGAGGGAGCATGCTGGGGATGTAGCTTAGTGGGTGAGCTCTTGCTTTGCATGTGTAAGGCCCTGGGTTCAATCTTCAGCAACCCACACACAAAAAGCAACTAGGGGCAGCACAAAGTTCAAAAGAACCCAAAATCTCATAAACCAATTACACATGGAAAGTTAATGATCAGTTTACTGATAGTTCCAGAAATTATTTTAACACATCCTTGGTATAGTTGATATTGGCTTACATACAAATTATCAATCACTAAAGAGACTGGAACACAGAAAACTAAACCTTTAAGGAAGTGTCACTGTCAAATAAATGATCAATTGAAAATGAAGAGAAATTCAAAATATAGTGTATTGTAAAACATAGTCCAATTTATAAAACAATACTTTACATATACTTTATGAAGACCCAATTCTTTGAATTAAGCAGTAAAGGTCTATAAATCACACACCAAATTAAAAAGAAAGATGTATTTATTCAGAGCATCTGACCAAACAGCTAATCTGAAGAATGGACTGTTGTCTGAGTAGCCAAACTGAAGGAAATTAGTGCTTTTTAGAAGTTCAGTGAATTTCAGTGGTGAAGAGAACAAGAAATATAGGTATAAAAATAAACAAAGGCTGGGGATGTAGCTCAGCAGTAGAGTGCTTGCTTAGCATGTGAGTTCAAACTCCAGCACTGCAAGAAAAAGAAACATGCACACACACACAAGTAAAGGAAACCAATATTTGTTTAGGAGCTCCACAGAGATGAATATGACCTTTAAAATGTAAATGCACAATTTTCAGGAAATGCTTAGCTGATGTGCTACCATGTGTTACAGCCTCCCTAAATCACCCTGGCAAACTTCCTTTCACAGGACATATGTGAAGGGAACTTAGAGTTTCGAGAAGTCTCTTTCTTCTATCCATGTCGCCCAGATGTTTTCATCCTTCGTGGCTTATCCCTCAGTATTGAGAAAGGGAAGACAGTAGCATTTGTTGGGAGCAGCGGCTGTGGGAAAAGCACTTCTGTTCAACTTCTGCAGCGATTTTATGACCCTGTGAAAGGACAAGTGGTAAGACTACGCTTAAATACACCTAATCTGGGGCTTAACAGTACTATTCTTAAGCATTCACTTGGGCTTAAGCATCCTTACTGGTTTGGGTATGACAAACAATGCAGAAGTTAAAAAATAGTAATCATCTCTAGCCCAACAAGACTTGACTAAGAAAACAAAGCAAATCAATAACAGAAATGATGGTTAGGACTTTGAAGTTAAATACAATGACCTAAAGATTCTTCAATCATTCTGGCAACAGAATTTTGACCTCAAAAGGCATGGAATTCTTTTAGAATATGGGTGTGGAAAACAGTTCTCATGTCTACAACAAGCCTCTTTATTCTGCTCTGGTTTAAAACAGAGATAATTGTTTCTGTGACCTCCTTGGTCAGGCTTCTGCTGTTCTTGCTGGCCATCCCCACCTCCCAGTTCTCAAAAACTTAGGCAAGATTAAGGCTCATTTGAATCTGCTTCTTTATATTGTGGGCCCTGATCTCAAAAGATATAACCTCTTCCTCCTATGAACTCAAGGATTGCTTTTCTTACCTTGCACTTTTTTTTTTTTTTTTTTTTTTGGTACCAGGGATTGAACTCAGGGGTACTTTACCACTGAGCTACATCTCCAGCCCTATTTTTGTGTTTTATTTAGAGACAGGGTCTCACTGAGTTGCTTAGCAGCCTTGCTCTTGCTGAGGCAGGCTTGGAACTCGCAATTCTCCTGTCTCAGCCTCCCTAAGTGCTGGGATTACAGGCATGTACCACCACGCCCGGCTGCACTTATCTTACTATACCTTACATATCTTACATTCTAGATTTCCATTACCTCTCTGCCACAACCACTCCTTTTTTCTCTCTGTCACACACACACACACACACACACACACACACACTTCCTATCCTGCCTCCTCTCTCCTCCAAAAAGCTGTTGGTTCCTAAAGGCTACAGATTGTCATGTAGCTCCTCGTTCTGCAATTTACGGTCCTTTTACCATCACAAATTCCCAATGAATATTTGCAAACTGGCGTTGTCCAAAAAGACTCCCTCAAACCAAGTATCGGTGACTTACTTGGGCATAGTGTAGCAGCACACTCACTCCTTCAAACCCTCCAAAGGTCTCCTATTGCAGTGAAAATAAACCAGAGTCTAGGACATTGGTCAAAGTCTTTCATGATCTAGCCTCTGCCTTCCTCTGCCAGCTTCTTTATATCCAGCTACACCTCATGGTGGACTGTATGTCAATATGTTCTTTAAACACACCTGTAAGCCTTTCTTCTTGCTATTCCCTGCCTAGAATGTTCTCGCTCTAACTTCCTCACTGGCTGCTTCTCATCATTCATGTCCCAGTTCTATGTCCTTTCCTAAGGCTTGCTTCTCTGTACTTCCCCTGTCCACACCCTCTTCATAGCTTCAGTCTTGGTCCTGTTACCCTGTCTTCCTGGCATTTTCTTTTTCTGAGAGTATTAAGTCATTTGTGTGTGTGTGTGTGTGTGTGTGTGTGTGTTCTGCCTCTCTGCTAGCATATGAGCTGTAGGAGGGCAAGAGCTTTGACTTATATGATTTCCCTGAAGAGCTCCATCACATAGTAGGCATGCTATAATGATATTATATATCCATGTGAATACGCATGGCTATATGCAGAATGGCACATCTCTACGTAAGGACTGCTGTATCAGTCTACACTCATTCTCCCACTGGGCGTCAGTGAAGGGCTTCTATTATGGTGGAGGAAGAGATTGGTCATTTTCCATCTGACTTCAGGACAGAGCACCAGTGTGTTTCCTTCAGACCCCAGCATGTCTCTGGAATATGTGGCCAATT
This sequence comes from Xerus rutilus, assembly GCA_028644305.1. Taxonomy (NCBI): domain Eukaryota; kingdom Metazoa; phylum Chordata; class Mammalia; order Rodentia; family Sciuridae; genus Xerus; species Xerus rutilus. The sequence goes on from CM053407.1 coordinate 71,121,574, forward strand.
CTACAAATGTCAGGAAAGTTTGGAACTCATTTCAGTGAGTTATATGTTTGCTTCTTATAGAACATGTGATTTATGAGCCTTCCAAGGTAACCTTATATTTTGAAATAGCTTGAATTCCTACCTTTCTTGTTATGATTTGTATATGTTTGAATACAGTGAAATGTAACATGATACAGTTGTCAGAGCTTAACATGCCATTCTCTATTCTGCTTTTGGCAGCTGTTTGATGGTGTGGATGCAAAAGAGTTGAATGTGCAATGGCTCCGTTCCCAAATAGCGATAGTTTCTCAAGAGCCTGTGCTCTTCAACTGTAGCATTGCTGAGAACATCGCCTATGGTGATAACAGCCGTGTTGTACCATTAGATGAGATAAAAGAAGTTGCAAATGCAGCCAATATCCATTCTTTCATTGAAGGTCTCCCTGAGGTAAGAAAATAGCTCAAATTTTGAATTACAAAGCTGCCAAGGAAGCCTAAATAGTTTTGAGGTTTAGTGGTTGCTTTATGTATTCCTTGAATTATACAACTTATTTATTGCCAACATCTAACATAAAGTTAGATTTTTTAAAAAGGGCAAAGTTTGAGATTTTCATGTGACTATATTTTTCCAAGGCCAAAATGTGTTTATATTCACAGGATTATCTTTCACATTTTGATTCTTCACCTTCTATTCCTCTACATTCTGACTTACCCACACTACCATCACCCTCCTCTGGACCATAGCAATACTCTTATACTCTGCCTTCCAATCCTGTCCTTTTCCTTTATAAGTTTTCTTCTTTACAGCAATCAGAGGTATTTTGGGGGTTGGGATATCAGGGATTGAACCCAGGGGTGCCTAACCACTGAGCCACATCCCTATCCAGGTTTTCTTTGTTTTGTTTTGTTTTTATGTTTTATTTTGAGACAGGGTTTTGGCAAGTTGCTCTGGGCCTCTCTAAATTGCTAGGGATGGCTTTGAACTTGTAATCCTCCTCCTTCAGCCTCCCTCTGAGCAGCTGGGATTTCAGGTTATGTGCCACTATGCCTGGCCAGAGGAATTCTTTAAAAGCATCAAATATATCATGTCCCAACCTTGCTTACAGTTACCTTGCGGCGCCACTCTGTGTTTAGAATGAAGCTCATGCTCCTCTTGTGGCTGGTGAGGCCTTCATGGTCTGGCCCAGCTGCCTCTCAGCTCCAGCCTTCCCACCTGCTCGATCCACTGCAGCCATGCTCATCTCTGCTCTGTCTTCTGAACACACCAGCTGGTCCTCTGCCTCAGGACTGTTTCTTCAGCCTGGACCTGCCTGCCTCTGACATTTTGCACAGCAGCTCCTTAACTTTCAAGCAGCAGCTTTGCAGATCCTTCCCTGGATACCCTCTGCTCCTGTCCCATGTCACATTGCCTTCAGGGTACTTATCACATTACCTGAAGTGCTGTTTTACTTGTTGAGTGCCCACCCCCCAACTACAGTATAAGATCCTTGCCTGTCATTTTTGTCACTTTGATCCCCTTGAACTCTACATTGACTCTGACAGCTGCCACAAAGTCTCAGGAAATGAAGAACTTTTGGTTGACTATAGAGAAGACTTTGGTACAACAAGCACCGATAACACAGTGACAGGTTTTTACGACTTCAAGTGCTTATGAAATCCCAATGTTTATGTCTACACACACAAATAAAATAAATATAGAAATACCTACTTCTAAATAGAAATAAGTGCTGATAATGCCATTTTTAATAAAGTGTTTTCCCAATACACCTTGAAAGGAAATAAGAGTTTAACAATCAGCAGATCCAACTACGAATCTAGATTGCAGCTGTTTGGCAGAGGACTATGGTGGTCATAGTCTGACGTTCCTGCTGCTTGTTCTTCCCGCAGCATCTCCTCTCCACCCTAAGTAAGCCGACAGCTCGAAACAGGCCACTGACAACACAAGCTTCTGAACTCTGGAAAGGTTCTGCAGTACTAAATAATTTGGAATGATTCAGATTTTTTTTTATAGGTAGTGTAATCCTATAATGTCTTTAGCAGCAATTCCCTTTTTAACCAAAGCATTCTGCTTTGCTAATTGATGGTCAGATTCTTATCCACAGAACCCTGAGAGTTCAATTTATGAACAGTAAAATACTACACATTTTATATTTGTACCATTTGGCTTTTATTCTTAAATTGTTTATCTTTCATTCTTTTCATGGCACTATTTCCCAAATTTACCTAACGCTACACTCTGCAAAAGATGTATTGTGCTTTTTATAATAGGCTTTGAAAACTAAGGTGTTCTTTCCTTAAAAAGAATAGCTTATTTCTCACTTTAGTTTACCTTTTTTGTCATTTTTTTCTCCTAAAGCATGTAGAACCATAAGAAAATCTAATGTCAAAATACAATTATTTAAAAATTTAAATCAGAGAATTTAGAAAAACTACGTTATTAAATGTAGGCTAGTGTTCTGGATAGGACAAGGCTGCCCTCTTACGTTGAGTTGGCTGCAGAAAAGGAAGAAAGGAAAGCAGGCATTCATTTACTCAGCACTTCTATGAACAAAGAACTAAGCTAAATTTCCACCATGATATAGGAAGAATGATGTGACCACTCCATTTCACAGATAAAGAAGTTCAAGTAAGTTCCCTGAAGTTGAACAGAAGGTCAGCATTTGAGCCTGGATTCTTTGTGATGTACTGAAAGGAGGCAGAAAAGTGACACTGATGGTGATTTTGAGGTTTCAGAGGTGGGAACCAGGGTGCCCAGGGCTGCTGCTTAAATCAGAAGGGCACTCCAGAACAAGCACCACAGCTGGGAGCATGGTCGGGTGTGACATTTACCAACATGCTACAGCTCTGATCTAGGTATTTGGGGAAGAAAAATAAAAGTGAACTGGGTGATTTGTTGCACTTCCTTCAGAAACAATTTATTTTCTAAATCAAGTAAATAATGGTCATTTTAACTTAGCATCCCTGCCAAAGGCCACAGTTTCAAAAAGTTGATGGAAGAGGAAAATCTTCACACATGGCACACAAAGGGACATCAATCTCTGGGTTGGGATGTAGTTCAGTGGTACAGCGCTTACTAACATGCTGGCCCTGGTTCAGTCCCAGCACTGGGGGAAAAAAAAGAAAGATGTTATCAATCTTAATCCTCTCCCCAAGAGTTATATAGCAAATTGAAGTGGTTGCCACACTTCTGCTTTGTGAGGATTTATTTACTTTTACCTTTATCTCTGATGCATGGCAGATCCACCACATTCTGCTTACTCAAAATTTGCATTTCCTGCCTTCATTTCCAACACTTAAGCCTTTTTTCACTCAACACACAGCTACTGAGCCTTGTTCTTTGCAAACCATAAGATTATTATTTAGAGAAAATAGCCAAGACCAATAAAATACAGTCCTGCATCGTTAAAATGAACCCAAATCAACACATAGTTCATCTTAATGGATGAAGACTATAAGCAAACTACTGTCTGGGTTCAGAGGCCAAATGGTTCACCTCTGGCTGGAGGTTCAGAGGAGACCTTTAGGGAATTTAAAGGTAACCTGAATAGAATTTCAGTAGTCAAGGATATAACAAGGCCTTCTCTATAATGAGGCAATGAGCATGGTCTAAGCAAAAATATGGATACAAGCTGGGTGCAGTGGTGCACGCCTGTAATCCCAACACTTTGGGAGGCTGAGATAAGAGAATCTCAAGTTCAAAGCCAGCCTCAGCAACGGCGAGGCACTTAGCAACTCAGTGAGACCCTGTCTCTACATAAAACACAAAATAGGGCTGGGGATGTGGCTCAGTGGTCAAGTACCCCGGAGTTCAATCTCCAGTACCAAAACATATATATGGATACAGAAAACACTAAAGTGTTCACAGAATAATAAGTGGTTAAACTGGGGAGTAGAATATATGAAAGTATAATATTTGATGAGCATGTTAAGGTACAGCTGGGCACTCAAATCACAGCAAGGAAATTTTAACCTTGATAATTACTAAGTAGGTTTTTGAACAGGGAGATGTTTGGAACTGGACACTGGCATTACTCTTCTAGCAGCAATGTAAATGATGATGTGAATGACAAAGAGACAGGAAATTTGGGAGATCAGTTAGGAGCTATTTCCAGAAATAGGTTTTGAAGGTCTAAATTAGTTAGTATAAACTAAAATAAAACAAGGACATGGACTTAAAAAATGGCCACAGTGAAATTGCCAGGGCTTGGCTCAAGACTATGAAAAGTAAACAAGGAAATGGACACTAGCCTCAGTAGCCTGCTGGAATCAAATACAATGTAACGATGAGCGTACAGAGGAGGAAACCACATGCAGGAGTTTACTTTCAACTGGGTCTTGAAGATTGAGTAGGAGTTCACCAGGCAGAGAGGGGCACAGCCATCCTTAGCAGAAAACATGAACACACGGAAACGTACACGTGTAAAGGCATTTAAGGTGTTAGGGGGAAATTTTTAAATCCTAGACTATGAGGAAAAGAGTGAAGAATTGAGAAGTGATCAACATATGAGCAAGGACTAAATGTGAAGATCTTTATGTGCCAAGCTAAAAAGTTTGGAATTCATGTTATCGGAAATAGGAAGTTACTAGATATTATTAGACAGGAAAATGACACAATCATATTTTGAAGACAAACTGGCTGTTGAGACTTCTGTCTGCTTATCTAAGAGTCTCCATGGTGAAGGCAGGGGCTGGCATTAAAGCAGCAAATCTGGATGCTGCTCAGGATTTCCTCACAACAGCCTTTGTGACAGGTATGCAGGCACACATCTTCTTACCCCAGTTCCAAATTTCTAAAGCTTTTGACTATCCGCTGATGGTCCCAGAGAAGTCACAGAGAAGATAGCTAAAAGCAGTCCTCTGTAGAACATTCAATTAGGAAAAGAAGTTTTACTAGGCTTTGGTCATTATTTACTATACAGCAAGAAGCTGTGCATTTCAAATTGAAAAGTAAATTTTGAGGTGAAGTAGACATATTTGTTATAAGATTCTATCACAAGTTTCCTTCTCCACACAACTCCTGACCGACAGGCAAATGTAAGGGGAAAGGTGATTCTCCAGGGTGATAAAAGGAAACAAACCACACATGAATCGCATGCTGCATCTTCTGGGAGACACTGCTCCAGGATTCAGTTTTGGAAGGCTGAACACTTGGATTTGCTTTCTCATTCCAGCACCCCCATCCATGCATTCGTGTCTGGGTACCAGTGGTGAATGTTTCTTAGGCAACTGCCAGAGCTACTAGAAAACCATGTGAAATCTTTAGGGAAAGTGAAGTCAATGGGACAATCTAGAAAGCAAGAACCTGCTGACCCCAACTGAATGACCAATCATTATTTAGGGGACCATAATGGTTTCAGGATATCAATAAAATTTCCCTGGCCCTTCGTGGAAAGAAATACCAGAGAAAACAGATAGTACGAAGTAGGGGAACTATGAAAACACTGTGAAGTGTCCAATTCATCCTGTGCACCTACTGGCCTGAAAAGGTAAAAGGACTGTTTCAAGATGCCTAATATCCCAGCACTTAGGGAGGCTGAGACAGGAAAATCACGAGTTCAAAGCCAGCCTCAGCAACAGCGAGGAGCTAAGCAACTAAGTGAGACCCTGTCTCTACATAAAAACACAAAACAGGGCTGGGGATGTGGCTCAGTGGTCGAGTGCCCCTGAGTTCAATCTCCAGTACCAAAAAAAAAAAAAGTGCCTAATAGGTTTCCAGGAAGAGTCATATCCCACTGAGAACTGCCCACAGAAGTAAGGCAGGAGCCAACATGAAAGAACCCTGTTATCTCCTTGTTGTTTTTAAATACTTTGAATCAGCCAGGCACAGTGGCACACACATGTAATCTCAGTGGCTCAGGAGGCCAAGGCAGGAGGATCGCCAAGTTCAAGACCAGCCTCAGTAACTTAGCGAGGCCCTATGCAACTTAGCAAGACCCTGTCTCAAAATTAAAAAATCCAAAAAGGCTGAGGATGTGGCTTAGTGGTTAAGTGTCCCTGAGTTACATCTCCAGTACCAAAATAAAAAAATAAATACTTTGAATCATTTTGACCTGAAAGTAAGATGTTATATAACTTACTAAAAAAGAGTTTGTGTGTACTGGGAACTTATTTTTGCCAACAATGTTTTTATGCTTTAATTTGAAAAATTCCTATGTAGAAACATAATGGCAAAGGTCTGCTATTAAAGATCAACTTAGATATGCAAATGAGATGGTAGTGTTTACTGATCATTTAGCATTTATTTGCAACAAAACCCAAGAATAGATCTCAGCACTTTTTGGGAAAATTTTTAGGAGCAGCAAAATTTGAAATATTTAGATGGTTCTTGCCCACAGATGCCATGCTAATTTAAATAACCAATCCTTGCTTTCTTAATTGCATGTAATAGAAATATAACACACAAGTTGGACTGAAAGGAACGCAGCTTTCTGGTGGCCAGAAACAAAGACTAGCCATCGCAAGGGCTCTTCTCCGAAAACCAAAAATTTTATTGTTGGATGAGGCCACTTCAGCCCTTGATAATGAAAGTGAAAAGGTAAGCTCCGTTTCCTTCATCTCAAACATTAACACCAAATATGAACATATGGTATCACGGAAGATACCAAGGACAGTTCAGAAAAAGAAAGGCCTGATTCATAATTCTAACTAAGACTTTGGCCTTTGCAAAAAGCTCAGTAGATGGTAGGGGTGTGGGAGAGAGCTGGGACAGGTGGCGTTTCATGTTGTGGAAAGATTTTCTCTCTTGAATTGATCTCTTTATCAAAATGGGCCCAATTCTTGAAATATTTCTCCAATGAAAAAAAAGTCAAAGAAAAAATTCTGTTTTGTTATTATTCCAGTGATGCCAAACATATTAATAATCTACATGTGAAATGAATAATCTGCACTATAGTGTCAGACCTGTTAGTTATTCTACTTTCTCCAGACTCTTAGTTTGGTTGGAGCAGAAAACAAGGAAGCAAAGGGAATAGGTCAGTATACCTACAAGGTAAAGCTCCTCCAGATAGCTAATTTTGCTATGTCCTGTTCCCTGAATAATAGGCACTTAGTAAGTAAACATTGGTTAAATAAATAATTGTTAATGTCTATCAAGTGTTCATTATGTGCAATGATTTCAGTCCTCTCAACAACTTTATGAATTCACTTCTTTTGTTATAAGGTCCATTTTACAGATAGCACTTTAAAATTTAGGAAGGTTAAGCCAGGCGCAGTGGCACACACCTGTAATCCCAGCATTTTGGAGGCTGAGACAGGAGAATCGTGAGTTCAAAGCCAGCCTCAGCAACAGCGAGGCGCTAAGCAACTCAGTGAAACCCTGTCTCAAAATAAAACACAAAATAGGGCTGGGAATGTGGCTCAGTGGTCGAGTACCCCAGAGTTCAATCCCCAGTACTAAAATAAATAAATAAAAATAAATAAAATTTAGGAAGGTTAAGTAACTTCTCTATCGTTTAATATAGGGTATCTCACCTAAGAGCCCAGGCAGTTACATCACACATAATTGCAATTTATAGATAATTATCATTTCTGATTCGCAAAATCAAAGAGACAGTGTGTTATGAAAGAAGAAACAACTTTTGGAATCAAACATATCTGGTTGTAATTCTGGATTCATCAGTCACAAGCATTGTAGACCTGGTCAAGTGACCTGAAATCTTCAAATCACAGTTTACTTATCTGAAAAATGAAAATACCTGTACCTTACAGGTTATTTCAAGGATTCAATGAGATAGCCAATACTGGAACATTTAATCATGTTCCAGGTAGTGGTTTTCACCTTCCACTCCCATTTCCTTTACATAGCATTTGAATCTCAGTCAGCTGAGAGAAAATGAGGTAAGCATATTAGATAGTTAAGCGTAGGTATAGAAACACTACTTCCTGCCTTTGAGTTTAGAACCATTTACTCACACATTTACCATTTAACTTTCATTCATCATCACACATACTTTTTCAACTGAAAGTCTTACTAAATGTATCCATAATTTTTTGTTCTAGATTTCTGTTGAGTTCGGTGGATTTTTCACAAAGCAGGATAGTTCCTTTCGGGATAAGCAAATAAAACAAAGAACATTATTAGGTTGCCTTTATTGATTTGACTTAGGCAAGCTCATTAACAAACCAGTGATCACAGGTTGCTCTTTCTTCCAGGTGGTTCAGCATGCCCTTGATAAAGCCCGGAGAGGGAGGACATGTCTAATGGTGGCTCACAGACTCTCCACAATACAGAATGCAGATCTGATAGTAGTTCTGCACAATGGAAAAATAAAGGAACGAGGAACCCACCAGGAGCTCCTGAGAAATCGAGACATATACTTTAAATTAGTAAATGCACAGTCAGTAAACTGATGCTGTTAATGTGGCACTCTTGATCTTTATATAATGCAAAAAAAGGAAATAAAAGTGTACTTAGCCATTACTTGACGTGCTTTGCTCTTTTTGTTGCATATATCAATACCTAGAATCATGCTGCTCGAGTACAGACATGTTCTGTTCACACATCTTCCCCTCAGAGTTTTAAAAGGAAACAAAAAATTTGCTAAATTCATATAAGTGAGATAATGCCTATATTCTTCACTTGATTTATACAAATGTTCTAGCCCATATGCAAAAAGTAGTTTTCTGCAAAGTAAATCTATTTTCCCATCAACTTTGGCTATAAAATTGGAAATATGTTTCTGGGGGAAATCATCCAGTTAACTAGGTTGAAAGGTCATAGAAAAGACAATGAGATATAGTTGGATCTATGGAATTGCCGGGGGAGTGTCTTTCATTTGGACTGTCAAGGGTTTTGTGTCAGCTACTTGGGAAGTTGAGATGAGGATCCCTTGAGCTCAAGAATGTAAGGCCAGGCTGAATAACACAGCAAGACCCCAATGAGCTGGGCACAGTGACACAGGCCTGAAATCCCAGCCACCTAGGAGGCCAAGGCAAGAATATTGCAAGTTCAAGGCCAGCCTCAGCAATATAGTGAGACCTTGTCTCAAAATAAAAAATAAAATGGGTTGGGGATGTGGTTCAGCGGTTAAGCACCCAGAGTTCAATCCCTGGTAACAAAAAGGAAAAAAGAAAACAAGAACATACACACAAAGACTCAACCTTAAAATATATATAAAAGGAGAGGAGGAGGGAGGAAGGAAAGAAGGCAATAAATGGTACTTCAGCACATTTAAATCTAGATTTCAAATTTTAAATTATTCATTAAAGCTCTTATATGTACGTTAGGTTTATAACTCACAACTTGGTATTAGCTTAAGGGCTTTGAGCAAAGAATGCCAGATTTTTCAGGGCATCAAATCAATGGACTTAAGATATGTTGTCTTCTTGTAGAGCCTTGGATGTAGTAGATATACAATAAATACTATGTGTATCAATTTAAAAGACAGAAAGCATAGCAGGTATCTATTATTGATACTAAGATGACAAGCACATATTTACTAAAACAATGACCTGGTGGGCTGTGACTTCTGCTTCAGTAATAACATTTTACCGTTTCCTTGTTACACAAATTATCAGTCATTGATAAGCCATTAATTTACTTCTATTCAAGGCTACTTCAAGTCCATAAAACCTTTGACTTTCTATTCCTAGAGCAGCTTTTTGTTAAAATAATTTTTTTTTTTTTTTGGTACTCAGGATTGAACTCAGGGACACTCAACCACTGAGCCACATCCCCAGTCTTATTTTGTATTTTATTTAGAGACAGGGTCTCATTGAGTTGCTTAGCACCTGGCTGTTGCTGAGGCTGGCTTTGAACTCGTGATCTTCCTATCTCAGCCTCCTGAGCTGCTAGAACTACAAGTGTGCACCATCATGCCCAGATAAATTAATTCTTAATTAATTTTAGTCATCATCATAGAGCATGAGTTCATTTAATTATTTAATTTTGCGATAATTTGGTACCTGAGTACACATAGCCTAATTTCTTTTAGATCCTTGGGGCCTTATTTACCATGGGACTTTTATCTACACTAAGGTATTTTCCCTAGTCTTGAAGACTTCTAATCTAAGGAAAATACTGACTTCTGCCAGTTATGGCTCACAGCCTACTTCTTATTCAAATTGATCTTAATCCAAACTTGTCTGAGCATCCTTTCCCTTTGTTTTCCCTCTACCTGTGGGCTTGGATATAGTTACAAAATGAGAAACAAGAAGAATGAAGCACGAATTAAAAAAGAAAAAAAATAGTAACTGAGAAAATCCAAAGGACAATGATGGCAACTATCTAAAGAGGTGGAGATCCATCCCAGACATCTGTAGATGTTCGTGTTACAGTGCTATCATCCATCGCGCATTTTATCCTTTGATCCACCTTTCCTTCCTAGGAAAGAAGGCCACTCAGTGCTTCTTAAAATAATTGATATACCAATTAGTGTGTACCAGTGGAACAGAAACCATTTGACAGGATAAAGTATGGCACATAGGTCAGTGAAAAGAAAATATAAGGGTTACACCTGTTTATAACTAACCCAGCCAGCCTGTTTATCCTGCCACTCCTTAAAACAAGCTGTGGTGTGCTCTCAGGTAAAATCAACTTAAGTTGTGAATAAACTGGTGTGCTGCCTACTGGCTGTCAGTTTCGTAGGAGTCACAGTATGTCATATGCTTTGCATGTGACCTATTTTGTGAAGCATTTCCTATGTTAGTGTCAACTTTCGCATTCATTGTTTTGGCTCTGAGCTCTTATTCCAAGAGGGTCTGTGAAGTGGAATCATAGATTGATTGGAAAAATTCACTCTTAATAATTAAGGGAGGAAACTGAGAAAACTAGAAATGGAGGAATGGGAATAGAAGGTTTATTATATGCAGATTTCAAACCTGTATTTATCTCCCTATCATTAATAATAATTGCTAGCAATTTAGAAATTCATTTAAAAGGCATAATCATAAAAAGTGGATCAACCAATGTTTCTATTTAGTACCTCAAATACCTTTTCTCCTTTTGGCAAAACCACACTGATAAATCCTGTATTACTTTCCTATTGCTGCTGTAACAAATTACTACAAATTCAGTGACTTGAAACAAAAAGTTTATTATCTCCTAGGAAGTGAAGACAGGGATGCTCTACCACTTACCTACATCCCCAGCCCTTTTTGTTTCTTATTTTGGGACAGGATCTTCCTGAGTTGCTCAGGGTAGCCTAGAATGTGTATCCTACTGGCTCATGCTCCCTAGTAGCTGGGATTATAGCTGTGTGTCACCATACCCAGTGCACATTCATTATCCTTACAGTTCTAGAAGTCAAAAGTCGAAAATCTGTCTCTAGGCTCAAATCAAAGATTTTGCACCTTCTAGATCCTCTAGCCAAACATCTATTCCTGTTCCTTTCCAACTTCAAGAAGCTTCTGCATGAACTTTGCTTCCTTAATCACATTTCCATCTCCTTCTGTCTCTGCCCCTCCTCTCTCACTCTTTTGTGGCCACATTGGGCCTAAGTAGATGATCCAATATAATCTTCCTATCTGAAGACTCTTAATCTTAATCACATCTGCAAAGTCTCCCCACCCTCCCCTCCCCGAAAGGTAACATCTTTGCAAAGAATGAGCACATGGACATTTTGGTCATTTCTCAGCATGCCACAGATATTTGAACTTTATTCCATGTAGAAGAAAAGCCAAATTTTTCACAGATTTGCACTGAGGAAAAAAAAGAAAAAACTCAGAGAACACTAAAACGTCTAGTCCAACGTCATCATCACATGCAAAGAGAGCACAAGCTCACAAACCTTGCCTCCAAATCTTGTGCTGTTTCCATTGGAACAAGCTACCCACTCTGATTGCTGTATCAGGACTGTAAATGTGTTTGCTTTTTCTCTTCATTTTTGCTATTAGATTCCTGTATTGCTGCTATTTCTTCTTATCCCAAGACTACAAGTATTAAATAGAAGCTTATACTAAGTTCTATTGTTTAACATCTTTATTTTCTACTGAACACTTTTATGTGCTCTTATACTTATTATAAATATATGAGCTTTCATTTACTACTAACCCAGTGCTTTGAATTTTTCTAAATCCCATTGCTTCTAATGGTGACTAATATATTTTTGTAAAATTTTTTCATAAACATAGGATAAGAATTCTATACATATTATCTCATTTAGTTCTCACATCACTCTACAATGGTAGATATTAGTAGTTCTCTTTTTGAAAAACCAAACTCTATGGAGGTTAACTTGTGAGAGTTGGACTATGGGATTCTACACTCGTCTTTCCAATGCCAAAGCCTAGAGTCTTAACAGAAACAGGAATACTTCTGTCTACTGTTTATTGAGGCAAGATGCCTAGTGCAATCATGGCTCACAGGAGCACACCAGGTCAATGTGAGGGTCAAATTAAATTTTGGCACATGGTCTAATTAAATGAACTATGCACACCCTAAAATCCTCTTTGTATCTACTTACCTAGATCAAGACTGAATTCAGCTGAAGGCATGAGATCTATTTTACTGCAGTGCTTACTTTCATGTGTTAGTATTGGGGATTCAGACCCTTTTTCCATAAGCAAATTTACAGAAATATGAGAATTCAAGCTAAGAGAAATGTAGGAAGAGGTGCATTCCTTAGACAAAAACAAAGTATCTCTATAATGCCTATGGAAATATTTTAAGAAGCATTGTCAATGTAACTGAATTTGTTGGGCATGTTTTCTCAGTGACTTATTCTTAATTATCAAGGTTCAATTTAATCCTACTCTTTTCTTTTTGAACTCTGAGTGTATCTGCTTAAAGATTTTTGTTTATTGAAAATTCAGAAAGTAGAAGTTAGACAAGTGGGTGCTAAAAACTATCAATGAATTCATTATTAGGCTAGCGGGAAAATGGACTGGCAATCCAATCTGTTGTTGTAGATGTAAATGGTGGAATGCTATTATTTATAAACCAAATCAAAGCTACTGTTGAATGGAGGTATTCTATTTAATTGTCAACTTGACTACATTGCAGTAATATAATATATGACTAAAATAGTTTTGGCCCAGTTGAAAGTCAAGAAAAGATTCTAGTAAAAGGGTTTAAGTTATTAAATTACCAGGACATTCTAGATAATTGTGAGGGGAAAAACAGGAGAAGGAGAAAGAGAGGAATGAAGGAAGGGAAAAAGGAAGGAAGGAAGGAAATAAATTTGAAAGTACTCAAACAGGACACTAGTGCAATGATGCACACCTGTTAATGTCAGCTCCTTGGGCAGCAGAGGCAGGAGGATCGGAGGCAGGAGGATCACAAGTTCAAGGCCTGCCTGAGCACTTAGTTAGACCCTGTCTCAAACTTATTTGAAAAATGGCTGGGGATGTAGCTCAGTGGTAGAGCACTTGCCCAGCATTTATGAAACCCTGAGTTCAATCCCTTGCACTACAAAGAAAACATTCAGACAACAAAGAGTGCAGTACAGTCTAGCAAACAGCTTAGGACTAGAAGGAAATATATTCCATCATTAAATCCTCAGATAACATAAAAAGGAGATGAAAATTTTAAAAATCCCAAATCCCCACTTCAGGGAGAATTTTACCTTGGCTGTACTAAGTAAAATACCCTCTGAGAAAAGAGAGATTAACGAATGACAAATTAGCCAAAAAGAAGAGCCTGCCTGCCTCTCAGAGGATGGCCCGTAGAGGAAGCCAAATGAAAACAGGAGCCAGATGGGTGGGGTAGTGGAGACCCAGAGCAAGGTCAATATGACTCCTATGGGTGGGGAAAGAGAAAACCTCCAAAGAAATAAGGAAAATGCATTCTGATTAATAGCTTTGGGAAATCCACATGAATACTGAGAAACGCAGAGAGAATTATATATAAAAAGAAATGTTCCTGGTGCTTAGGACTAGTAATAAAATCAAACATACAAAATAAACTGTAACTATTAAAAATAAGTTCACATTCATTGAGCACTCATCTATCAGAATCAGTGGAATGGCTGGGACTTATAAGCATAAATTTATTATTTGAATCTTACCAAACTCTGAAAATGAGGCACAGAGTAATTAAGGAGGCTGCCCAAGGTCAAACACCAAAGAAATAACAGAAGGAAGATTCAATCCAGAAAATTGCTCCACAGCCCACATTTGATGAACTCATTTCCCTCCACTGGGCAAGTACATTTTTTGTTTGCATTCTCCTTAGGCTGCAAACATGAAAAGGTACATGATTCCTCTTTGGTTAACATTTCAGCATAAAGCTGGATTTTTTTCTTTTCTGCCTACCCACAATCTGAAAAAGTTCTCATACACAAGCCCCAGTTGTAACTTGGAGGAGTTGGAACGACAGCAGCTCCAACAATAGCACATTTTCCCCACAGCCCTTCACTCTCTCACCTCCAACACACATACTCACAAGTGCAGGGGGGATTAGCCCCGTTATCTACATAGATCATCTTTCACTGCTGAATCATCCCTGTTATCTTTATTTTCAGGGTGCTTATCCTAACTCTTTTGTTCCATCTGCAACCCACTTGAGGATATATCATTCCTCACTCTTGTTAAGATAAAAAAATAAGATCTTGATAGCTGTACAATGCAAAAACCAAGGCAGATTTACAATGCCATAACTGCAGAGAAAGGGGCAGGAGTGAGGGAGAGAGAAAGGAAGGAAGGAAAGAAGGAGAGAAGGAAGGGAAGGAAGGAGGGAGGGAGGGAAAGAAGGGTAGAAAAAAATAAGGGAGTAAGTAATACATATATTGGCTATGGTGTTGGCAAAAGTGAAGTGACCAAAAGTGGTTCAGTTTCGCTTAATTCTACTGAGACCTCTATTTATATGAATGACTTTTCTATATTCTAAAATAAATACTGCATCAAGTAATAAAATGACTTTAAAATTGGAGAGCTTAATGATTAACTATAAAATTCCATATGTTCCCATACACTGGCAGAAATCCATATGACATTAACCTAGACAAAACTAAAGCATTTGATAAATTATATCACAAACCCAGTATAAACAGAAACAGAGAAATGCAAACATCACAAAAATTTGATCACAGTTCTGAAATGAGAAAGACAACACACATCCCATAGGTTTTACTTTATGGTGTCTTTTATATTTTAAGTTGCTCCTTCAGTGAAAATTGGAATCTTCACCAAAAAATCCAATCTGTCCTACAAGAGTAAATTGTCTCTTTTCTCCATGTTACTTTTTATCAAGGGAGATTATAGACAGGATACTTTCTTTGATTTACCCAAGTACATTCTTCTACAATGTGTCACATTTTAGTGAAGCATATAAACTAAGGACCCAAGAGCTCACTCCAGCTCTGATATGCATCTGACAAGGTAGTGAGGAGCATATTTTTAAGAGCAGGTTTAGAGCCTGCATCAGCGTCTCAAAGGAGTTTGTTAATTAAAAAAATAAGAAAAAGAGGGAAAAGAAAAAAAGTTGATCACTATTCTAGACCAAATAAAAAATGTATTTTCAACATCAACCACTTTATATAGAGCATATATGAATAAGAGTTTTAAACTTGAACATGGACTGAATAATTAATGAAGTCCAGTGAGTATTATTTTCTCTTTTGCAATTCAATCTTAAAACACATCGACTTAAAGTGCTATTATCCCTACATATTGTTAAATTTTCAAATAGTTAATTTTAGAAAGGTGGGATGCTGGGGTGATCCATATTTTAGTCTCTTTTCAGTGTAGTGTGTTCTGAATTTTTTGTTTTGCTAAAACAAGCAAGAACTGTCACTTTTCTAAAAATCTATTTAGCACTGTCAGTGGACTCTCAATTTGTTATATACAACAGAATATTTAAATTTATTTAATAATCAATAACTTTATAAGCACAAACTAAACTCTGTACTCATGTAATATTTTAGACAAGAACAGCACTTGGTTTTGGGTAAATACATATATACTCAGAGACCAAAGTCTGAGTATATATATATTTGAACACAGCATTTTAAAATTAAAATGCTATTATCTCTACATATTGTTAAATTTTCAAATAGTTAATTTTAGAAGGGTGGGATGCTGGAGTGATCCTTTTTTCTTTTTTTCAAGGGATGACTTTTTTCCTTAAAGAAAGAACATAAGAAATGTTTTACTTTTCTTTTACAATTGTAAGGAAGTTCTCAAATTATGACTGTGATTCATGATCATGCTCAAGGTTTATTCTTAACAATCCAAATAAAGTACTGAAAGTACTGAACATTCAGTATTTGTTGATTTGATTTTTATTGGGTGGTTGTTTATTTGTTTTATTTTGTTTCTTTTTGGTACTGGGGAATGAAACCAGGGGTGCTTTACCACTGAGCTAAATTCCCAAGCCTTTTTTATTTTTTATTTTGTAATACTATCTCTGTAAGTTGTTTAGGGCCTCACTAAATTATTGAGACTGGGACTCAAATTTGTGATCCTCCTACCTCAGCCTCCAGAGTTGCTGGGATTATGGGTGTATGCCACTGCACCCAGCTTATATATTTTGAGTCAAGGTCTCACTAAATTGATGAGACTGGCTTGGAACTAGGGATTCTCCTGTCTCCTCTGGGATTACAGACATGTACCACCACAAGCAGTTGATTTTTATTTATTTGTTTGTTTATTTATTTTGGTACTGGATATTGAACCCAGGAGTGCTTAACTACTGAGCCACATCCCCAGACCTTTTTTATATTTTATTTGGAGACAAGGTCTCCCTGAGTTGCTTAGGGCCTCACTAAAGCGCTGAGGCTGGCCTTGAACTTGCATTCCTCTTGCCTCAGCCACCTGAACTACTGGGATGATTTTTATTTTTTAACAAAAGCAAATAGATCATCAAAAACATCACTATAAGATAAATTTGTTCTACTACAGCTAAGGCTATATTGGAAGTTATCTATGTCCAATCTACTCTCTCTTCCCTCTACCCAACAGCAAAGGGTTAAGACTCTTCAGTGGTTTTATTTAAGCATTTTTTTCAACTGCTAATGAATATGTCACCTTGGTTTTATAGAACTTCATGCTTGCTAAAGAATAACTTTAAATTATGAAGTTATATAAGAAACTTAAATTAGTTGGTGGTGCACTCCTGTAATCCCAGCCCCACGGGAGGCTGATACAGGAGGATCACAAATTGAAAGCCAGCCTCAACAATTTAGCAAGGCCCTAAGCAACTTAGCAAGACCTTGTCTCAAAATAAAATATAAAAAGGGCTGTGGATGTGGCTCAGTGGTTAAGCACCTCTGGGTTCAAACCCTAGTACCGAAAGAGAGAGAGAGAGAGAGACGGGAAGAGAGAGAGAGAGAAGCCTATCTAAAAGACTTAGAATTAATGAGTTACATAGACCTCATTCTACTCTAGGACATTATTTCTCCAATAATCATAAAATATCAAAACTTTTAAAGATATTTTTCTCCAATTCCAACAGCTGATTCAAATCAGAGCCATGAATGAATGGATTCTTTTTAAAGATTGATTTTTGTAGCTTAATATAGCCAGAGGCCAAAACATCTAAGTATCTCAACCCATTTTTTGGTATTCTGTAGACTCATTGATCAATTTTTTTTTTTAACTTTTCAGCTAGTTACTGCATTTATAGAGACTGTCATGGAAAGAGACATTTAGTAGATTAAGATTCAGATATGTTCAAAGAAAAATAAAATGATGTCATTTGCAGGAAAATGGATGGAACTAAAGACCATCATATTAAGCAAATAAGTCAAACTCAGAAAGTCAAGGGTCATGTTTTCTCTCACATGTGGAAGTTTGAGAGGAAAAAGGAAAAGTATGTAATCTGATGAAAATTAAAGGAAAATCAGTGGAGGAAAAGAACAGAGGATGGGAGAAGGGAAAGGGAAAGGCTGGGAAGTGATATTGGCCAAATTATATTGTTATATTGTGTGCACATAACAACAAATCCCATCATTATATACAACTACCATGCACTTATAAAAAATGTGAGAGAAAAAGATTCAGATATGTTCAATTGAATCTGTTTCAGTACCAAGTAACAGTGCAAAACAATATTCACTCTTCATTGGCAAATACAACTGGTTATTTCTCAAATGTTTTCCTGTGAAAAAAATAGCATAAATCAAATTACATTCCACCCACTTGCCATAGTTAATCTAGGATGGTTCAAGGAAACTGACTTTCCAGACCTAATTTAAGGAAACTGTGTATGTGTGCACAGATGCTTGAAGTGAGTTCTTGCTTTCAGATCCAACACTTCCTTCCCTCAGAAGATACATCATTGGCCTGGATCCTGTGCCTCACTTTGTATTCTGGTGCATCCATTCTCCAAGGGTATATAAGGGGGAGGGGCAATTCATGAAGGAGAACATTAAAATGGCAATTAAAAACGAGGAAAGAAGTTTAGGAATTTAAAATTTGCTTCTTAAAACAACAATAAGATTCATTTATTTCTTTTTAAAGCAATGTACATATGTATGTACACACACACACATGTTAATTTGCTGTGTGGTGGCGCTTGTCTATCATCCCAGCAACTTGGGAGGCTGAGGCAGGGGGATCATAAATTTGAGACTAGCCTCAGCAACTTAATGAGGATCTAAACAACTTAGTGAGACCCTGACTCTAAATAAAATATCAAAAAGAACTGAGGATGTGGCTCGGTGGTTAGGCACCACTGGGTTCAATTCCTGGTACCAAAAATTTCAAGGTTCAAGGATGGTGAGGTTTAAGGATGATTGTCTCAGCCACTGTTTGTTGACGTATACATTGCTCTCTCCCTGCTGGAGAGTAATCTGGTCTTCTTTATCTAGGGCCTTTAAGATTTTCTTGTCTCTTAGTAATTCTGGCTCTTCTAGTATCCTAAAGAAATAATCAGAAATTAGAACAACAACAAGGTCACATATAAAGGTTCAGTGCTGCATTTTGTATAATAATAATCATCTGAGCCGGGTACCGTGGCACACACCTATAATCCCAGCACTTTGGGAGGCTGAAACAGGAGAATCACAAGTTCAAAGCCAGCTTCAGCAATTGCGAGGCACTAAGCAACTCAGTGAGACCCTGTCTCTACATAAAACATAAAATAGGGCTGAGGATGTGGCTCAGTGGTCAAATGCCCCTGAGTTCAGTCCCTGGTACCAAAATAATAATCATTATGATCATCATCATCATCATCTGAGAAAAATTAAATGCCCAATACTAAGGGAGTAGGTTACATTTTGATGTATGCATTTCATATAGTATTTTTAGCCATTTAAGGTTATGTTTGCAAAGAACTTTTGATATAAGAGAAATTCATTTTAATATTAATGGGGAAAAAAGGTTACAATCCCCCACATGTATGTAAGAAAAACTTCACCTGAAAAAAAATACTATAAATAAAGACACAGTTGTTGCTGGGCACGGTGGCACATGTCTGTAATCTCAGCACTTTGGGAGGCTGAAACAGGAGAATTGTGAGTTCAAAGCCAGCCTCAGCAACAGCAAGGTGCTAAGCAACTCAGTGAGACCCTGTCTCTACATAAAACACAAAATAGAGCTGGGGATGTGGCTCAGTGGTTGAGTACCCTTGAGGTCAATCCCCAGTAAAGAGAAAGGGGGGGAGGGAAGGAAGAAGGAAGGAATGGGGGGGGGGAGGAAGGAAGGAAGGAAGGAAGGAAAGAAGGAAGGAAGGAAGAAAGAAACAGTTGTTGTATCTGAGGAGTAAGATTAAGCCAATTTGTTTCCTGCACTAATTCACAATTTCTTGGATTTTTTTGGTAAGCATTTCATTGTCTACAAAAAATAAAGTTTAAAACTTTTATTGAGGCTTGGGGATATAGCATGGTGATAGAGCACTTACTAGCATGCATGAGGCCCTGACATGATGTTGAATTTTCAACATCAGAAAAAAATAATTAAAATTCATTGAAATATAAAGTCCTTGAATTAGGGTGGAGGTATTCATATGATTAGAGAAACCTGTACTTACATTAGAATTCACAGAGGCAATTATATAGTTTAAAAAGTATTTATTAATCCAAATGCATATCTAATTAGGGTTTTGTTTGTTTGTTTTTTGGTACCAAAGATTGAACTTGGGGGGTACTCAACCACTGAGCCACATCTTCAGACCTATTTTGTGTTTTATGTAGAGACAGGGTCTCACTGAGTTGCTTAGCACCTCACTGTTGCTGAGGCTGGCTTTGAACTCTTGATTCTCCTGTCTCAGCTTCTCAAAGTGCTGGGATTACAAGTGTGCACCACGGAGCCCAGCTTATAATTGGTTTATAAAAGAGATTAAGGTGGTAGGCGGAGAGGAGAGTGGCAGTAAGGAAACATGGTCCTTATACAACTGACCTTCCCAGGGAGTGCTACCAGCTACCAGCGAGTCATTCTTCAGAATAGGACTTCCTAAATTTCTCATCCTCCAGGTTCTTCTGCACTCTTACGGTAATCACTGATAAAAGCAGAACCTAAGGAGTGGCTCTCTTGAAGCCTGGATCCAAGATACACCCAAGTTTATGGGTAAAAGGTTGCTTGTGTTGTTCTTCCTGATTTGTTTGGTTGACATACTTGGCCTGCTAATATTGTTTTTATTTATTCTGTATGGTCTATGTGAAGGCAAGAGTGATAAACCTTGGATGCCAGGGTCCTAACAATAATAACAGACAGGAAAGTATTTGAAAAATTAAATTAATAGCACAAATGAACCACAGAAGAGCAAACTGTTATATAATATAAAATGGATTGCTTTTTGAGAAAATACCATGAATATATGAATGGGGATATTACTAGTATTTACACAGAAGGAAAAAGAAATCTTCATGGGATAATTAACTTTAACTTCTGATTATTTAATTACAATTGATGGAATATGTAGCTGGCGAATTTGGTATGTAGTACTACTGCTACAACTTCTAGAAATAGAGTCCACATTTGCGCAAGTGAGAGCAATTCAACCAAGGAGTGGGTGGAAAGTACCAGGGGAACAGAATGGGCAGGAATATAACTTAAATGCATAGTTAAAACTGCATCAATCTAATGAATAGAAATTCAATATATAGTTTTAAATACCTCCTTTCTTACAGCATTCATTTTAGAAAGAAGTGTGGAGCTTAAATCAACAAGAATCAACATATTATTAACTCAGAAGCTAGGTATATTTTCTTAGCAAAGTAGAGCAGTATTAGTGTTCTAAATGTATAATAGCCTAGAATGAAGCTACATATACTGAAAAAAAAGAAAAAAGAAAAAACTAAAGAGTTATAGGAAAATCAATTTATATGTTCACTCTCCATGTAATGAATCTTCACGTCCCGCATTCCCCTTTTAAAATAATACAGAATATTACCCTTAGCATTTTCATGAACAGATGCTACATTGTTGTTCTGTAGACTTTTTTTAGTTTGTTTCTGACAGATACATAGTCTATTTTTTTTTAAAAAAAGAAACACACAAAAAAAGAAAAAGAAAAAAGAAAAGAAAAATCAGGACATCCATTTAAATTTGGATTTTAAAAAAACAACAAATCATTTTTAGTATAAATATGGCTCAATTATTGCATGAGGCAATATCAATACAGAAAAAGATTTTGTTTCTTATCTAAAATTAAAATGTAATTTTATGTCCTATATTTTAGCTGGCAGCTTTAGGTACAATGAAAATATATTCTAAATAAGGAATATTTTCCTTTATGCCGAAACTCCTTCTAATCTTACTTAAATAAGACAAAAACACATGCAAATGTATTACTGCACGGAGTGTAGAAGATATTTACCTGTGCTAGAAAAAGACTCGACTAATTAAGTTTGGATTCTTGTTTCCGTTTGGGTTTGGTTTTTGTATTTCGCAGTACAAGGTATTGTTTTTTATTCTTCTTACTTTGAGGGAGGGTCTCCCTGAGTTGCCTGGGCCTTGAACTTGCAATGCTCTTGCCTCAGCCTCTAAAGGAGTTGTGGTTACAGGTGTGAGCCACCATTCCCCACCAACTACTAGGCTTCAAAGCTTACTACACTATAACAAACTCAGTTCCTTAGCAAAAATATCCTAAAAATTAAGTTGAAATATATGGGGGGAAATCAATCAAATCATTAGTTTATTTTTTTGTTCCTACAAAGTCATTTTTTTGCATTGAGAAAAATAATGAGTAAGTCATTTTAAATTATAGAATTAAAAATAGAAGGCAACAGCACACACCTATAATTCCAGCCACTTGCAATGCTGAGGCAGGAAGACTACAAGTTTGAAGCCAACTTCAGCAATTGAGAAAGACCTTGTCTCAAAATAAAAAATAAAAAGGGTTGGGAACGTAGTTCAGTGCTAAAGTGCCCCAGGTTTATCCCCAGTACCTAAGTAAATAAATGTATGTTAAAATAAAAAATTGGTATAGGCTACAAACAGAATATTACTAAAAATCTATTTTGACAATTTGAAATGAAATTACTGACTATTTAAAATTGACTCTGATGCTTCCATGCATGAACTAAAAATGTAAAACTGAACTAGATGTTTTCTGAGATTTTAGTTAACCATAAAATAAACAAAAATTTTTCATTGTAAGACACTATATCTTAAAGACATATTCCTAAGGAACAGTTTTCTACTTACAAATTTAATATACAGACCAGCTGGTTGTCATGATATTTATATATATGGTTTTTTAAAGTTATATCTTAAAACTGACTAATGGGAAATGCTAAATTTTTTTGCCTTTATTTCTTCATTGAAATAAAAATAACCTACATCAATATTGATTTCTTAGGTTTGACAAATATATCACCACAATATCAGATGTTGAAAATAGGGAGGCTGGAAATATAGCTCAGTTGGTAGAGTGCTTGCCTCACATGCATGCACAAGGTCCTGGGTTCAATCTCCAGCGAAAGGAAGGAAGGAAGGAAAGAAGGAAGGAAGGGAGGAAGGAAGGAAGGAAGGAAGGAAGGAAGGAAGGAAGGAAGGAAGGAAGGAAGGAAGGAAGATGGAGGGAAGGAGAAAGGGAGGGAAGAAGAAAGGAAAAAAATAAGAAAAATTACAGGAACTCTATATGCTATTTTTATGACTATTTTATGAACCTAAAATCCTAAATTAAAATTTGATTAAAAAATTTAAAAAAAATAAAAACCAAGTCACTGCTTTTGGAGCATAAAATAATACAAGTAGTTCAAAACCACTTCACAATAAATACCATTTCTCTACATCAGGGATTTATTATGTCTCTTTTGTGAAACTGACATTTTGTCTACAAAGCAGGTAGAATAGAAAACATCACTAAACCTGATTCTCCAGGATATACATATTAAAACACAAGTAAATATGTCACTAAACAATGTATTTCATTTAATAATTATATACTAAACAAATTATATCATATACTTTCTACAAAATATATGTAGTGAAAGAATATACAATGTTCTATTGCCAAAATATTTAGAAGGTTGTTATAGTGCCCTCTTCATTACTAGAACAACATTCAATTGTGACAATCACCAAAATAGGCCAATATTGAAGACATAGAAAGTATAATATATGTGTACCTTACCCAAACTTAACCACTGTAATTTTGAGTCAAATATAATTATTCATCAGAAGAAAGAGTACAAGACTTAATTTGCCTTAAAAAGTACAAAATCTATTCTTATTACCTAGAAGAATATTTTCTTAAACTTTGGGGAGAAATATAACTTAATGTCATAAGAAAGATTATTGTCCCTAAATAGTGACTTCATGTATCTGTAGACAAATTGTCACAAATTCTATTGAAGAGTATGTATAATTCCGTAATATTTTAAAAGAATCACTAAATCAATGTGAATATCTTTTAAATACACTTCCACCTGCCACTAGGTTTCCCCTCCCTTACAAAGGCCATTGTTCATAAATTGAAAGGGGAAAGAATCTGCTTAGGGAAAAGGAAAAAAAAAAACACAACAAAATAAGGGATAGGTAAGTAAGAGAGAAATGAAGCATTGATCAGCATACAAGAAGGAGCACAAAACTTCCTGAAAGGATGGGAAACCTGATGATAGGGTGCCCACATAATTAGGGGCATTAAATTGGGTGCAAAATTGGGCAGTATAAATCCTTTATTTTCAGTTGAACTAGACAATCACTTGAACTCTGGGTGGGGGGAAGAAAAACATCTACTTTCTTTCTTCTATTTCAGTGCTTAAAATGGAATGGGTAAAAATCTTAAAGCTGGAAGGGTTGGTTCCCCCAAAGATGTAAAAATAACCCAAGGTGAATTATTGAGGGTTTTTCAACATTAGCAGAGTTGAGGGTGAAATGAGCGTAATGTAAATCAGCTCATTGTTTGAGCCTTTTTAAATTAGTTGCCAAGAAAGGAGTGAAAACTTGATAAGCAGGCTCCAGTTTCTATGTGTTGGTTTAGAAATCTTAAAGCTTATGGGAGCTCAATTCATTTAAGGGAAGAAATTTAAAGGGAAGAAATGTAAACAAGGAAAAAGCTATGCAATGAAACACTGGTGTGAATGGAGAATAAAGAATTTTCTTTAAAAACCAAAACAATAAAGAGTTCCATTGTGCTTTTAAATGACAAATTTAGAGGTCTCTCTCTCTCTCTCTCTCTCTCTCTCTCTCTCTCTAAAGGTCAAGAGCCTGATTTCTTTCTGAATATCAAAGTGCCGTGACCCATTTACAAATCCAAACTGTTGATGCTGTTTCTCATCTAGGTTGGGAGAAAATTAAATGTAAATTGAAATCTCCTAAAATTAAGTCCACATTTTGTAATAGGTAGCTATTTTGCATGAAGCATTCAAGTCATTTTTCCTTTTAACCTTCCCCCATGGAAAGTTCATTTCTAAACTGTACGGATTCAGAAATTAATTGGGTAAAGAACACTTCAAACCTTACGGCTGCAGCAGCTCCAGGTCCTGACCTCTTTTCTTAGGAACCAAGCAAAAAGGCACTAGTTCACTAAAAGAAATCAAGAGAAATAGCCTGCCTAAGTCCAGGTATGTGGAGGCAAATCCTAGGTAGTTCCCTCTGCCTTTTTCCAGGAAAATGTGACCTTAGCTTTCATCAGTGTGTATTTGTCTTGATATAATATCAAAGCAAAAATAAGATCTTTGAGTACTAATTTCAAAAGTATTTTTAAACCATGAATAAAACTTGAATTAAAAAACCGAGAACGTGCTTTGCAGGAGCAAGCAAGGTGAGATTAGGAAAGGACTATATCATCTGCATTGAGATTTGGAAGACACTTGTGGCTTACTTGCAAAGGTTCATTTAACATTGAGCATACCAGGGAAATTCTGTTCCTAGTGACAGCGCAGTGGGAATTCCCATTCCAACAACCCATGAAATGTTACTGCATAATTATTCACCTTCTGAGTCCCATTAGAACTTATCAGCAGAGAAAGAAATTTAATTTAAACTCACCCCTCTGTGCTAAAGAATGACTGGGACATGAGATCAAAGAGCGAAGCTCTGTCCTTCAGTGGTTTGCAACACCTAGATACAATAGGGTGAGAGAACGCGGCATTCCAGCGCTTCCCGGCTTTCCGGACCCCGGAGCGAGGGGGTGGGGTGGGAGCTCCCATCCCCAGCTGGTTTGAGGGAGGAGGGTAGTGGCGGCTCCGGAGGTGGACGTGTCAATTATATCCTGGATCTCCTGGCGGCCAAATTGCTCCTACTCATGGCTGCAGGGGCTTTGCGTGCGAGATCCACCCGGTAGAACAGATACACTACCCATTTCCTTCCCCACATAGGTAACCCTCTCAGTAAAGCCTAAGTTTTTAATCACATGAGGGACGTGGCTGGAACCCTGTAACGCACAGGTGTTCATCCCAGGGAACTCGATTATTATAAGTGCTTAAGATTTATGCCGCCTCCTACATAAGACAGATGCGTGCATAGCCATCAATAATCGCCAGGTTTAATTCTTGGCATATCTGAAGAATGCAAAGTGGAACCCATGGGTACAGCCTGAGCGATGAGCTTCCAAGACCAGTAGGTCTAAGGCCTAGAAGGGGGAGGGGGTGCAATTTTACCAACAGCCAGCTCCTTTCATCAGACAACCTGGGAAGCTAGCGGCAGGTACATTCTCCAAGTAAACATCTTTAAAGGGAGCACGGTGCTCTTTTCTGAGAGGCTGATCTATCCTCATGTCCTTTCATGTCACCAAAATACGTTCTGAAGAGTGTTGCTCGTGCTCCTCCAAATATCCAGCATTCCCAAAAGCTCGGAAGGAAGCCCAGGAGAGGTTATTGGACTTTAGGTGCGATGCACTAAAGAAAAGTTTAGCTCTGTTCAACAGGTACCGTGATTCAATATCTACCTATCAAATTTTCCCTCAGGTAGTCACAGAGGTAGTGGTTTAACTTTTCTTTGACTCTTGAAATCAAAAAAAGTTTTCACAGCCAGTCAGACTCAATTTTTGCTCTCTTTATAATAACAGCGTAGGAAAAGGTATATAAGTTTCTTTATTGAGTTTAGCAAAACACATAATAAAATGACAAGAATAAACACTCCACCTCTGGAGGACGCTGCACTTCGTCCAAAGCTGCGGGGAAGAGGAGGAGGAAAGAGAAGGCTGGTGTGTGACTACAAAGCACTTTGGTTAAGAAAAAAGCTCAGGAGATGAATGAGAGCAGGCAGTTGAGGGCAAAGCCAGAGAGAAATCTACAAGTTTGGGAAGAATGACCTTCGGAAGGTGTACATCGCAGCAGGATCGGGTGGCCCCGGCAGGACACGGAGAGGGGTGCGCCACCTCGGAATAAGGAGAGAGGCACTGAACCCCAATGCGATAGGACAGCTAGGGGCAATAAGAAGGTGCTAACGATTTGGAGACCAAGGTAAAGGAAAGGAATCCCTCAACCTCGTCGGGCCCAGCTTCATTTGAGCGCTCAGAGATGAACGCGGAGGAGCCTCACCGTGGAGACTTTAAGCCTGGGTTCGCCCAAGGTCAGACACACTGGGTATGGCAGGCCGGTCGAGACAGTGTTGCCCAGGCTCGAAGCGCTCACTGCAGGGCGGGCACGGGGCACAGGGTGGCGCTCGCTGTCCGCACAGCAGGCCGCGGCGGCCGTGGCGCCTTTGTGTGCGCAGGGCGCGGCGTGGGACCGCAGGCGCCCGCAATCCGAGCGGCCGGTGGGCCCTCGCCTGGGCCAAGGTTCGCGTAAGACCCTAGACCGCTACCCACCCTCCAATGCTACCCTCCAGCAGAGAATGAGGCTCACCAGCCCCGACCCCTTCTGGCAACGTTTCCCGGGTCGGAGAGTCCCGTGTACGTCCAGGAGGAGGGAGATAAAGCAGGACGTAGCATTTAGAAAGGCCGGGAAATCCTCCTCAGCTCCAAACTTCCCCGACTTTATTTAAAAAGAGGAAAACTTTTAAGCCCGCCAGACCTCAGCTAAGACCCCTGCGGGAAGCAGAGGGTGCCTCCAGCGTTCCCTCTGTTTCAGCAAGAAGATACTGCGGGAGGAGCAAAGTTGGGGAGCGCGCTTAAAACAAGATGAACTTGAAAGCATGGATTTAGAACAGCAATAAAAAGCCGCAGCCTGCAGCGAGCGCTGTATTCCCGGTTCTAGGTCACCCCAAGACCTCCTCTCTGTCCCTAGAGCTCTAGGAGTCCCGACCGTCCTTAGAAACCAAAGCAAAATGTAGGCTGCTTTTCGCCGCCAGGAGACTCCACAGAAAATTAAATTAAATTAAACACGCGCCCAGGGACTAAAGAAAATAGATCCCCCCCTTCCTCTGCCGCAGCAAATCAACACTATTGCTCATAGTGAGTGCAGCGATCTAAAGAGAGAGCCACTGACGCGCGTCCCCTTTAACCATAGCGGCTGGGGTCCACGAGGGCAAGGAATTACCGGCTTTCCTTTAATCCGGAAGCAGGAAATAAGAAAGGCACCAGGAAGTTCAGCATCATATTTTTTTAAACAGCAACAATTAACACATCGAGCAAAGTCTTCAAAAGATACCACCCAGAACAACAGCCCTAACTTAAAAAGAGTGCAGCATTACTCTTTTGATTCCTGACAAACCAACATTTTCTTGAAATACAGTGATAAAATTAATCTGTTGGGCCATTTTAGGGAGGGAGGAAGGAATAAAGGGAAAGGGGAGGAACAATTGTAGAAGGCCGAGTGGGGGCGGGGGTAGGGAGATTGATACTACCTGGGGTTATTTTAGTAATGAAGGGAGGAATAATGCCCGTTTGGGCACAATCAGCAAAAATCAATAGGAAAATTAAAAACCACAGTTTATTCAAAATACCTGAATCAATACCTTCTTGAGTCTGTTGGTAGGAAAAATTGAGTAAAATGTAGGCATTCTTTTACTATATTTTTCTCTACAATCTAAAGCAACCAGAAAATAATCGGATCTATACTTTTCTTTCCCTGTAGGTTCCTGCCTAAATTTTTAAGTTAATCCTCTAAAATAAAAAGAAAGTATTTATTTTAAATAAATTCCTCTACAGGCCTTCCATAACATTCCATTCAATAATCCCACCAAAAGATCTGTGAGGGAGATGAAAATGTTGATGATAGAACTATTGATCTGCTCACACAGGAATCCAGTCTCATCACCTGCTTGTCTTTAATTTTTAATTTTAGCATTTCCTCCTCAAGGGAAGCCCAGTTGAGAAGTGATCATGCCAACACTGACATAAGAGGAGTGTAAAGAAGGAAAACCCATCCAGGAATTCTTTCCAGTGTCAGGTGAAACATTTGTTTAAGTTTCTAGCATAAATACTTTAGCTAATAGTGCAGCCTCACCAAATCACAGTCATACACCTAAGTGATCATCCAAAAGGAAGGGTGAGGAGCAAGGAAAGGGGGGGTGGGGAGAGGGGAGGGAGGAGGGGAAAGAAAGAAACCTGGATAGGAAAGAAACACTCAAGTTTAAGGAAGAGATGAGGGAGGATATAGAAAGTTTGGATTGAGCTGTGCAGCCCTCTTCCAGTCTCTGGAGGATGGGCTGATACATGCTGGCCTGAACCTGAGTTACAACTAGTTTGGCTCTACCTTGATCGTTCAAACTGACTCCAGCTTCATCTGAGTGAGCCTTTAGTCATTGCTAAGAAGTGCTTTATCACAAAGCAGGTAGGAGGAAAAAATGAGTTTTGTACTTCATCTGTCCTTCCCAAAGGATGTTCATTCCCCAAAGGGTAACTGTTCATCTGCAGAAAACTAATCTAGAAATAGTACTCAGTAACCATTAAAAGAAACTTAAGTAGAGCTGGAAGGGTGAGAAACCAAAGAAAGTGAAAGTTTGCACATCTATACCACAGCAAAAAAGTCTCCTTCAACCATCCCAAAGAAATCTTCTTCCAATCAAACCTTTCCTTGCCATAACCCACCTCTTAAAGCAAATGCACGTTCTGCATGTAATGCAACTGATTATAAATGTACCAAGCAGCTTTCCTCTTACCTGACACTACATTTAACTCCTTCAGAACCGTTCTCTCCGAATCCCTCAGCACTGCAACTTTCAATAAAAAAGAAAAACACTTAAACTGTGTTTCTGCGTGTTATTCCTAGGAAGAAAGTGACAGAAAGAGACTTTTATTTTTAATCACCATAATTTAGAGCTATAGTATACCAAAGAATCAGAGCTGACTTATTTGTCTAAAACCATAGTGATTGGTTTGGATTGGAGGCCTCAAACATCTGCAGACAGCAGGATTATGACTGCATTGTTCAAAAACATATTTAACTACAAACCTCTAATTGGTTTCTTTTTCTGGAATTTATAATATTCATAGCACTCCATATTTTCATTTGTTTCTATGTATTCTAATCACTTCAGAATAAATTTCAGTGGAAGCTTTGACTTCATGATGTATATACCAAGACTGAACTTAGGGTGGGAGAATGCAAACAGAAAGAAAGAAGCTAAACTTATTAGAATCTGAACACACTAACGTTTTATTCAATTTGATTCAAAATAATAATATTAATCTAATAGTGAAATAGTTTGATATAACATCAATCAACATTTAAAGTATTTTCTTTCAAAGTATGGCTCAAGAAACACCCATTGCTTAAATGCACTTAGACATAACAAGACAATATTTTTTATTGGCATCATTGACACCTTTGAACAATAGCCTAGTAAATAGATTAAGGTTTAACCTTCCTTTTCTTTGGTGTCTGTTTAGAGACTTTAAAAGCAAAGATAACTCATTTCAACAGGAATCTACTACTGATATTTACCTCTACATAATCTTTAGCTAAGACATGGAATGCCAAAAACAAGCTTTTGTTAGCTTGACCTCCTCCACCTTCTAACAACAAAAGTTATCCCCAAACCCATGTTTTTATTTTAGAAGGATTGATCTTCCAATGTAAGGTTTGGCCTTTTAAATACTAAATGCAATCAGTGGCCAACAAGCTGATTTCTTCTGGAGATTTACAAGGAAGCAGAATGGGGAAAATTTTTTCTGAATAGTCTGGTGACTTACTACAAATTTGAAGAGGTAAGTAAATCCTGATGCTATGAGCTAAATCTGGTAAATAATTAATTACATTTCTTAGACACTATAATCTTTATCTTGGTAAATAGAGAAAACACAGCTTTGCCAATAGATCTTTCCATCTAAGTAATATCTTAAAGGCCATTAATTAAATATTACCACAAAACAGGGTCATATTGTTTAAATTAGACATTTAAACTGAAGATAAAATGCATATGTCCATAGTTTAAAAGGGGGAAAAAATACAAATTAACTGGCCTAGTCTTTTATGAGTTTATTAATACCATTTAAAATATTACAAATAAATCAATTACATTTCATGCATTTAAAATGCAAGTCTAAAATGTTCCAGAGAAAGGCTTTTCATTTCAATGTGAAATATCCAAATTATTTCAACATTACAATGAGCAATTAGTTTGCAGAATCTGCAAACATTTAAATGTAGTGTCAGGAGTGTTTATTAACAGTTAACAATATTACCTTCAGGAAATACACAAAGGCCAAGGTTAGTAGAGTTTCACTTGGACAATTTATTTAATACATGGGTTTTGGCAGACCCAGTTATTATGAAATATAGGAGTACTCTCACTTTAACTATGCCTGAACTGCCAGCAAATGCAAATAAGTACATGCTCCATTAAATTAAATGTCATCCAACATTTATCAAATATTGTCTTAGTTACAGTTTGATACTTATCTAAATTCATATTCGAGCAAAACTAGGCCCCGAAAGTGCGTTTGTGGCTCTGCACCTCCAGAAGTGAGTTCAAAAATCCTGCAGCTCATGAGAACTGCAACAATAACTCTTAATATTTTCTTGTGACAAAAAAAAAAATCAAGTTTACTTCAATATATTTTCAAATAATTACTGGAAGTAATGTACAAGAAAAATACTATACAAAATCGTCTCTTGGACAACTGCAGCTCACACCCTTACAATGGTGGAGTTATATTTAATTGGTAACTAATCTAGAACGATTCTCCAGTTGTACAAACCATTAGGTTCAGATATATTTTACAAAGTTTTTTTTTTACTATTTCCCTCTTTTGGCATTTAAACTACAGCCTCATCTGAAATAAACGATACCTTCTTCACTTGTTTATAAGTTTAAATCACACAAAAAAAGTTCAACCCTAAAATCTTCAATGAATTGCAAGAATTTACAGAACCAGGTACTATACAAATTGACGGCTGGACTAACAAAAAAAGATGGAGATTATGCTCGGGAGTGGTGAAAACGAGGTAGAAAAGGACAACCACGAAGACAGTTAATCTGGTCTCACCGGAAAGGGGTATTTTTGCATAAGAAAAAGACATCTACCCTTATCCCCACCCCCACCCCATAAGTTAAGTTAATGTGATCAAAATAACTTTGGGATCAATTATTAGCACAGTTTTCAGAGAAAGACGCGCTCACTGGTAGAGGAAAAACTAGAAGGGAAACAAAGTGGAATGTTGTTTTTTCCCCCTTAGTTTTATAGTATTAAAAAAAAATGACAGAAAGATGAAAGAAAGCTGTTGCAGCGATTCGCCAAGACTGCCCTTTGCTGAAACTTGCATTGGTTCCACCTCAGGGAACAAAGAGAAAGAGGCAGGGCTGACACTGGAAGAACTAAAATCTGCAAACTCTTGGGTCTAGGTGCTTCCAGACCCGCACCCTACCGAGCTTCGACAGCCTGCGCCGGGCGCGCGGCGGGTGCAGCAGCCCAGCCGGGCCCTCTTCAGCAGAGAGGCCCAGAACTGCGGTTCTGGAACCGAGTCGCTGCAATGGCTGATATGCCTCCTGCCTCATCCTCCCCACCCCTCTGTTCAAGCTTGCTGAGCGGAGTCGTTCCCGCCAGCGCCGAAGCTTGCGGTCTCCCAGGCACTAGATTCGTCCAGATCTAACTAAAGCGTCCGCTGCCCTCTAAAAGTTAGGGCAACCTGGGGTGGAGGAGGGAAGCCAATGGGCACAGGTTCGAGCTGCACCCCACTGCGCCCAAGTTACCCGAGGAGAATGAAAAGCAGGGCGTGGGGTACCGATGAGTGTTACTTACACGTCCATATCCCTTCACAAAGTTAAGTCAGAGGGAAGAGAGAGAGACAGGACACAGAGAGTGCGAAAGAGAGAGCGCGCAGGGTGCAGTGGAGAGAGGCTGGAGTCGAGGCCAGGACAGACAAGGACAAGCGGTCTCAGGTGGGAGGAGGTGGGGGAGAGGTTTGGGGCTATCTGTGTGTCACTCTAGGCCGTTGCGGTGCCCGGGCTCAGGGGGCTGCAGCAACTCCGGGGAGTGGCAGGGCGGGCTGCCTGCGGCGCTGTGCTCGCTGTCGGTGTCGCTTCCCTTCTTGCCGCCGCTGCCCGAGCCGGCAGAGCCGCCGCCGCCGCCACCGCTGTGAGTCTTCACGTGCTTGCTGAGGTGGTCGCTACGCATGAAGCGCTTGTTGCAGACCGGGCAGGCGAAGCGCTTCTCGCCGGTGTGGGTCCTCAGGTGCCGCTGCAGCTCGTCGGAGCGCGTGAAGCGCTTGCCACAGAAGAGCCAGTTGCACACGAAGGGCCGCTCGCCCGTGTGCCAGCGCAGGTGCGCCTTGAGGTGCGACGTCTTACCGTACACCTTCCCGCAGCCAGGGATGTGGCAGCTGTGCAGGCCCTTGCGACGCAGGCTTGCCCCGGCTGGCCCCAACCGCTCTGCCTCCTGGCAGTTGGGGCAGTCGCAGGTGGCGCGGCCAGAGTAGCGACGCGCAGAGGAACGCGGGGAGCCCCCCAGCGGCGCCGACGGCCCAGCGCTCAGCATGGAGCTCCCGGCGCCCGCCAGCGGCGATGGGGCCGAGTCTGGGTAGGAGCCCGGCAGAACTGGCTTGAAGCCGTCCATGAGGTGCTGCCCCGCGGGGCTGAGCAGGTGCGAGGAGGCGCCGCTGCTGAAGGCCGAGTGACTC
This sequence comes from Xerus rutilus, assembly GCA_028644305.1. Classification (NCBI taxonomy): domain Eukaryota; kingdom Metazoa; phylum Chordata; class Mammalia; order Rodentia; family Sciuridae; genus Xerus; species Xerus rutilus. The sequence goes on from CM053407.1 coordinate 71,154,761, forward strand.
AGGCCTGAGTAATCCGAGTTGTAGCCTCCGAGCGGCGAATGCAGCGAGGTCTGAAGCCCCCCGGCTGCGGGGTGCAGCGAGCCCGGCAGCGCCGCCGCGCTGTTCGGGTTCTGCACGTCGATCCAGCCAGCGCCCACGTCCCACCAGCTGGAGGCGCCGGCAGAGCCCACGTCGCCCGCAGCCCCCAGGCCTGGGTGCGAGGGCTTAAACCACGACTCGTATGGGTGCGCCATGCCCACGCGCGGGTAAATACCCTGCAGTCCGTCCACCGAGGTGTGCACCTTGGAGATGAACACCGGCTGGTGGGAGCCGTCCTGCGAGTGTGCAGAGGAGCCGCCGCCGCCACCCCCGCCACCGCCGCCGCTGCCTCCCGAGACGCCGGGGGCCTGGAACACTGAGTAGTCGTTGGCGAAGGGCGAGCTGGAGGCGGCGGCTGCGGCAGCCGCGGCGGCGGCGGCGGCGCTGCTGGAGGTGAGGGAGAAGGCGCTGGAGCCCGGCGAGCCGCCGCAGCTGAATGAGTCGGACACCAGGGCCGCGGCTGCTGCCGCAGCCGCCGCAGCCGCCGCAGCAGCCGAAGACGAGCCGCCGTTCCTGGAGGCCCCAGACACTCCGAAGCTTGAGAGACTGGAACCCACTACGTTGCAGCTGCCGGAAGAAGAGGATGAGGAGCGTTTCCAAGGGTGGAAGCCTTTGCCGAAGGAAGAAGTGCTGTCCGAGAGGGAGGAGGGAGACGGGCTGGGGCTGCCGATCTTATTACAGGTAGCTGCAAGCATGGCCAGAGGAGTCGATCCCAACCTCGGTTCTTCCTGCGAGGAGAGGAGAAGGATGGGGGAGGGGTGGTGGGCGAAGGGCCGGTGGGGGAGGGAGGGAAGAAGTATGCATTAGTCCTCTGGTGGCCTCCAAAACGCCCCACTGCACCCCATCTCTCGCTGCAGCGCGCCGCCACCAACTCACCTGGCACCCCCAACAGCCCCGGCGCCCGGCTGCTTCCTACTCTACAGGAGGGGACAAGTTTGGCTGCCGGCGTCTGATTCGGGAGCAAGGCGCCACGCTACAGAAGAGTTTGACAAGTATTCTCACCTAAAACAACACTCTTGTGCACACAGGCCCCAGACACTTTGAAACAAACAAGCAAAAAGTCCAAATTGGGGAGGAAGGAAGTTTCCTTTGCCGAGAAGCCTGGGGAAAACCCATTGGATTGCTTTTAAGAGCGTTGCTCCTGCAATCCAAGGAAAGCTTTGAAAATATTGTTCCGGTACCCCCAAACCCATCCTGGGTTGCTTCTCCCAGAACCAAAGAGGTGAAACTGTAGGGCTCACAGTTCTTTCTGCTTTTCTTTTTCTTTTCTTTTTTAAAAGTATATCTACAATAGTAAAAATAAGACGAGTTCAACGTACCTGCAAGACAAGGCGGGCTGCAGAATTTTTTAAGGGAAAAGGGGGAGACTGCAGTTTGCCCAAGAAGAAAAACTTGCTCTCTTTACCCCCGCAATCGTCGCACGTAAAATGGGATGGGCGCAGGACTCCCGGGCAGGGAGCGGCCAGGCACTGCGAGGTGGCTTGTCTAAATGCCCTTCGAACCTTTTCCTGTGCTGAAAAAAGTGACTCGGCCCCCCTCTCCCCCTCTTTCTCTTTTCTTTTCTCCAAACTCACTTGTATTTAAAGAAAAAAAAAAAAGCTCTCAATAGAGAGACTGATAGCCCGTGGCCTGGCCCGGGCGACTTTAACCCCCTCCGATCGGCAATAAAAGGAAACTAATTAAACCAGCAAGAGAAAATCCTGAGACTCACCCCTAGAAGTGAAGTTGCCATCACACAAAAGTGCCCTCCTCCTCTCAGAGGATCTTTTTTATATTGATAAATCAGAGGCAGTGTTTTTTTTAGAGGTGTGCAATACAATGATCAGTTCCGCCCATTCCACCACAATTGTAGCTCCCTCTCCGGCTTTGAAGTGCCGCGGAGGCGCGGCCAGCCAATCTGCGGCCTCGCCCGGCCGCGCCGCGCGCGCGCCGTGAGGTCATCGGCGCCGCCGGCCGCGGCGGAGGGGGGGGTCGGTGCAGGGAGCGGGAGGGGAGGGGGTGACTGCGCGTGTTATAAAGTGAGTGTGGTGTGTGTGTGTGTAATAATGTAACTACGAGTGTGACCAAGCCGAGGAATGGACAGTGCAAAGATGGGGGCGGGGGGTTGTGACAATGTGGTGAGAAGGGGAAGGGAAGAGGTAGCGCATAAAAGAAGGGTGTTGTATATGACAGTGTAACTGCGTGTGCAACAAAGGGGGTGCGTAGAGGGACTGAGCTGGAGAGTGGTGAGGGAAGGGTGAGAGTGTACTATCATGTAACAGTCCCTACGGACCTAGGGAGGGAAAGGGGACAGTGTGGTAAAGTAGGAGGGGGAGAGGTGTGTGCGTGTGTTTAGTGTGGGTAGAGAAGGAGGAGTGCGGATGTGTGCGTTTGTGAGAGGAGGGAGGGGATGTGTGTGCTCGTGCGTGTGTGTATGTGTGCGCGCACCAAAGCTGGGGGTGGGGAATAGGAACTAGACAATAAAATGTACGTACGTAAGAGAGAGATTGGGAGAGTGAAACTGCGAAGTTGAGTGAGACTCAGTAAATAGTCTCAAACACTACCACTGTTACCAACTTCCTCTGGCTCCTTATACTTAAAATCTTAAGGGTTTTCTTCTTCTTTCTTTCTTTCTCCCCCAGCCCCCCTCCTTACCTTCTTGGACTCCGTCGCTCTATTTTTTGAAGAAAATCTTAATACTTACCTTTCCCTTCCTGGCTCTCTAGCTAAACTGTAAAAAGTTTGGAAGGCCGAGAGGTATTTTTAGGGGTGAGGTGGGGCGAATGCGCGCCTGAGCCCACGAGTTGTTCCTTTGATGTGGTGCCTTTTTTTTCCCCCTGAGGTGGGATTCTGCTTTGGAAGTGCACGACTCTCTAGGGGAGGAGGTGTGTTTGTCCCGTGGCGTTGAGTAAATTTCAATACAAAAGGATTCGATTGAGGAGGGAGTAAGAAAGGGGATTTGGGGGCAGGGGGTGTTGAGGAGCCTTTAACAGAATTTTAAAGTTTTCACATGAAATCCCCTGCCTCTTTCTGAGGGAAGGAAAGGGGGGGGGATTTTGAATGAAATTTTGTAGGTTTAATTTACGTAATCATAGAGACAAGCTTTTGACAAATCTTTGACCACATTTGTGGGGGCATCTGTGTCTGATGACGTTCGGGCCAGAGATGGAGGATTGTGTTCATGTTCATATGTACACTTGGTTCAAATTTGGTAGGGTTTAGTCTCTTGTTTGCTATTTGTGTTATTATTTGCCTTAATAAATGCCATTACAATTTCCCTGCCACCACAAGGGAACTTTTTAAACCACAGACAGCGCAACACCAGTTAGCAAAAAGTCTAGAGTCTTTGCAGCCCTGTTGAATATTCATGTTTTTTAAAACCACAGTAATTCATAGTTTTAAGCAGTTCGGAATGCTGTCAGACATCTTATTTTAAGGTGGAATTGATTAGAATGTGACTAGCTGGGAGAGCTGTTTTGTTTTGACTGGGGGAACATTGTTATTTTATTGTTGTTGTTGAACCCTCCTCAAGTGTATCACAGCTTCTGAAGATGTCAGAAAATCCTCCTGGGGTTTACTGAACTCCAAAGTCAGTTTCTTTAAATTGCACTGAGCAGAGAGAGTTGAGGCTGATGTTTGTAGTGTGAGAGTTTGTATTTCTGACCCCTTTTTAACATGTGGGGATATTGACTGTACATCATATCTATTGATTAAGGGGTAAGGTACACTCTCATACTTTGAAGTAAGTGTGAAGTAAATTAATGAACTGCTTTCTTTCTCTGAAGGCTAACACTTACCATAAATGTCGTGTTTCTCCCTGCAAGCCGCTCTGAATGATTTTAGCGTGTTGAGAAGGCGTGACAGGCCAGCCCAGAAGGAGGAAGGGGTGGGGGAAGGAGGGAACTGCGTTTAACAAATAAAAGAGAATTAACTTCATTGCTTTGGTCTCCTTCTATAATGATATTCATTTTAAGGACCTAATATACAGTTGTTTAAATTTGGGGTTTAATTCTAATCAATACCATCACCCTCAAAGGTGGAGGGGGAAAAAGCTTTGAAGGAAGACTCCCTTCTATGAATAGTTATTTTATCTTTTTATCCTCCTATCTTCTGGAAGGAAGAGAGGGAGGACTATTAAAAAGTTAAATGCTGATTCTGAGAGTAAACAGAGGCGTTAACCACTGTTTCCTCAAAAATGCCAGGAATTAGAAAAACTCAGCATCATGTGACTACAATTTTTAGCTACCTAATTGTGAGATTTTTCATCCATATAAATTCACTTTAGAATCATGTCATTCTTCCAGTGACAATGAATCATAAAACATTGATGTGGAGTTAATGAAAATACAATATTCTTCAATTTACATACAGTTAGCTTATCGCATGTGGGCATTTTCAAAGGTTTGTATGTGTAGCTTTCTTCTTTAGAAATATTTATTTGTGTGTGTGTTCCATTTACTCCCATTATAAAAGTGAGGTGTTTATTTCACAATAACATTGGCCAAAGGTTTTTTTTTTCTTCTTCTAATACTACTCCCTTTCTTCCTCCCTTCAAAAGAAGTTGTTAGTGTTTGTGCATAAGGCATCAGAGTTCAAAAGGAAAAACAAAGCGAATGATGTAATTGACCAAAAATCAAAACCATCCTCACCTTACATCTAGTTTAAATGAAACTGGTCTTAATAACAGCTCTTTCTCCACTTTGTAGCAGTGGCCCTATCCTGCTTGCATCCTGTCCCACAGGAAAGAACAACTGTAGTCTGTGGCAGACATAACTAACCTGGCTAAGCAATTCAGCATAGAATTCAGTTTACCTTTTATGATATTGATCATTACTCCTGAATTTGATACCATAACAATGAAGATATTTGGAAAAAGAAGGGGAATAAAGATAGGAAGTACAGGCTTTCTAACATGAATTAAAAGTTTCCCCTACCACATATGAAGTTCAATGTGCTGGCAGGGAGAGAGGTAGACGGATATTCTGCTGTTTCTTGCAAACCTGTGGGATCCACTATCAATAAAGCTAAAATCTATTAGCATTCTGTATGCATCTGCAGCATAAATTTCATTTGAATTTCAAATTTAATAAACCAGGAGGTTTTTAATCATCCCTGGTTTTATTTGTTTGATATTAACATGCTTATTGACCGGGTCTGGTGACCAGTTTGATCATTACAGGACAGCAAAAAGTTAATTAAAACGACCACAGCCCCTTAATCATATCATCTGTCTCATCCATGTCGCTCTCTTTATTACCGGTGATGATGGATAGTCTCCCAGATTAATTTCTCTGTTTCTTCGATTTGGACAACAGCTTTTGGGACCTAATTTACATCCTGGGAACAACTTGCTCAAGTATATCTAACACCTTGCAGCTACAATATACATCAACATCTCCTTAGATGGAGCCGAGAAAGGGAGCTTTTTTGCAGGCGGGTTTGAAAACTAATCAATGCTGGGCTCTGGAGCTCTTACGCTTCCACAACCAAAGAAACCGAAGGTCCTAAAAGCAAATTAAAGGCCTCGGTCCCTGCTTTTCCTTTTGGGGGCGGCGGGGTGAGCGAGTAAAATATGCCTCTGCTGCTTGGTCAGTAGATTAAAATATGTAGATACAGCGACAAGTAAATAAAGCCATTTGTAACCATTAAATACAATTAGGGATTTATAGTGGAAGACATCAAAGTTATTCAGGCTTTCAAGTGTCCGGCAACGCATCTACACCAAATACAGTTTTGAACCTAAGCGTGGTCGGGTATATACATGGTGGCTTAAAAAAAAAAAAAAAACCTTAATGGCGGGGAAATACACATGAACTATGGTGCGTACCTCTGCTGGGTACTTATAATCCGGCTCTTAGCTTCTGCGTTTCCGGAGCGTGGGCAGGGACACGCAAGCTCTGCAAGATAACCGGCGTGTGCCTGCCGCCCGCCGAGGGAACGCAGTACCAGCGGAGCGTCCCTGACAGGCGCCTCTCGCAAGATGGGAAGACTGCCCCCAGCCCCTGACCACCGCGCGGGGGATATGTCGGCTACTAAATAAAGCATGAAGAGGGATAGCTAGTGAGCCGAGCGCCGCCGCCGGCTGCCGGGAAGAGCGGGCTGAGGCAGGTTGAGGGGGTTTCCTCGTTGTGAGCTCTCTGGTCAAAGTTACTTCCCTGTTCGGGGGAGGAGGGGAAACCCTGGCCAGTCGTGGACCTGTGGATTCCTGAGGGGTGCCCCTCTACGATCCATCCCTGCTTTCGGGTGGCTTTACTAAGTTGCCTAACATTTCCTGGGAAGGGAGGTAATAAAAGCCCCTCGCTGGTGGCAGATTGTTGAGCCGTAGGTGGGAAGGGATCAGTCGGCTAGAGCTCAGAGAGGGCTGTATTTTCCTGATTGGAAAATGGGAACTTCCACACTGAACAATAGCCCCTATTAGCGAGGTTATTGGGTTTCAAACTGTCCAGCCACATTTACAGCCGAGTCCTTACTTTCCTGGTACTGCTTAATTGGATGCATTTGTTGACCACAGCGAAGCAATAGTGACTCTTGATCTACTTGCCTAGGAGCTCCTTGTAGGTGTAAAGTACTGCCTTGGTAACTCTTTTATAAGAAATAGGAGCGACTATTGCTTTTCTTTTTTTCTTAATCGACTCGATTTTTTTCTTCCATTTCTCCTTAATATTTACTTTTTTTCTTCTCTGCAACTTCGAAACATCCAAAAGTTAGGGACAGTTTAATTAAAAGACATTTACCTATCTAGCTTCGAATATTACCAGCTTTGCTTTCCTTTAGCTATGATGTTCTAATTGTACATATTTAGAAGACAAGAAGGAATTTCCCCATATATCAAAAAAAATCATCTTAACACCTAGGTTAAGTTCAAAGATAGAAAAATGTGATGATATTTACCAAAATAGATATTTGAAATATCCAATCTATATGTATAGCCTATATTAAAGGAAGAAAACAAAACGCATTATCTACATGTATAATCATATCTTCATACTATGTTAACAGTCTTGTGCTAGTTTTACAGGCAGGAATATATTCCATGCTATATTTCATGTTCATCTCTCTGTCACTCCATAGATGAAATTGATAATTCTACAGCACTTCATCATGTAAATGAAGGAAAGAGAGTTTGTTCATTTGGAGTGAATAGTATGTATGTGTGTTCTTGTTCAAGGCAAGAGAGAAAAAGGGAAGCTTGGACATTCAGATGAGTGTGTCTGATTTTCCTCTAGAATAGATTTGTTTCAGCTGTTTTCTCTTTTGATATTATATATTACTTTCTCACAGCTAATGTGCAGAGTTAAAAACTACTAAATTCTTATCCTCAACACTATTGATTTCTTTTCATTCTGTTCTGTAACTAGAGGAGGTAATGCTCCCAGATTACCCGGTCGGCTCCTCCAGACGGTTGACAATTGCAGTTGCAGTTTCGGGAAGATAAATGTTACTTTGGGAATTGTGTTTAATTACAAATAATCTAGGAGCTGCTCCAGGTCTCTGGGTTTAACCACACATGTGTTCAAATCATCGTACAAGGTTTACAAATGGCTGATATTTGTGAAAGAGGATAGGATTCACTTTCTAAAGCCAGGGGACAAACCAGGATGCACTTACTTGGGGTTTGTCATCAGATCCTTAGTGATAACACAGACCAAAATAACAACCATTAAAAAGACCTGTGGGGCGCAGAGTACATGAAAGTCTAGGAAAAAAAGTGTTCAATGGAGTTTACTTCCAGGTCGATTTTATTTAAATGAAAACCTAAGAACAATCCATTCTTTGCATTTTTAAAATCCCTTCCATAAATCCATCTGTGTATGGAATATTTTTTGAGCTCATATACGTAGATTTTCTTTACACTTTTTTCCTGCAGGAAGTTTTGCGGATTTCCCCTGAAATAGATTAATGTTTATTTTTTACAGTTCCTCTTGTAACTCAACTGCTACCTTTGTGTGTATGTGTGTGATTCTTTGCTTATATGGCAGCTCAATTAGTGTTGTTTGTGTGTGTGTGTGCTCGCTTTTTCTAATAGTCTTATTAACAAGAAAAAAGGTGGCGAACAGGTTATTCTCTTAACCTGACCTGGCTGTAAGAGTAAGATGAGCAGCACTGAACAGATGTCCCCATTTAAGCCGTTCTTTTCCCACATGCCTGCTGGAGATTGCAGGCGCGCAGGAAGCTCGCTTCAAACCTGGCCCATTTCAGGCCATAATGGCCACGTTATTTCGGCCCAGTGAACACGAACAAAATCGCGTGCTTTAGAATCATTCGACTCTGAGTCCAGGAAAAGCAGGGGGTGTGGTGGCAGTGGGGGTGGCTAGGGAGGGGTGTGTGGAGGGGGGCGATTTCATCTCGGATCGCAGGAAGAGAACTTGCTCAAAAGAATTTTTCCCTAGCAAATATGGTATAATTTACAGCGCAACTTAATAATCCGAGGGGCAATGCAAAAGCCCTTTGCGTTGTAAACCGCTTCTAATTACCTGCCAGAGCAATTAGCTGACTATCACGAAGAAATTAGATCGCTCAATGTAGCATAAATAATGCGAATAATTTTGTAAGAAGAATGGAAAGCGAGACCTGGTGTTTCTTTATAAGGAAATAACACCTCGTACTGTACGAGCCCTCCATGAACACATATTAATGTCTAGGCATGCATGGCAATGAGTCCGAGCAGGAGCCCTCTGGCTGCGGTTCAGCACTTTTTCCGTTTACGTATGCGGGGTGAAAGTCGGCTTCCAGGCGTTCGATCTCCAGCCTTCCAGCTCACAGTAATTAACACATAGCGACTTCAATGGGAAAACCTGTTTTCCAGATGATTTTTACAATGCAGCTTTATGTCTCATTTGGCAGTTTAAATAGCTGGAGTTGTTTTCTGGCTTCATCTCTACTATCATCTGTTGAGCATATTTTGCTTAGAATATTGAATCCCAACCAAAACTTAGGTGCAGGCTTTTGCTGACTTTTATTTTCTTAAGAAGTGGGGCTATCAAGCAACCACTTTGAAGGACACTAAGGCAAAGAATTCTTGTGAGGATGTGTAAGTGCTAGCAGATATCTGCTTTCCTAAATGAATTTGCGAAGCATATTGGACTGGTTTGTGTGTGTGTGCTTCACTTTAATTTTTTTTATTTAAAATCTACCTTAAGCATATTTTAAATTTAGCTCAATTCTCTTGACTGGTGTTTTCTATATAAAAGTTCAAATGGTGAGTTCACACATTTCTTGGCAAAGGAAGTCAGGGGTAAAGCTAAAACCCAATTTTGGAGGAAAGCTGACAGTGCAATAAGGTGTCTGAGAACATCATCGAGCTCTTTGAAATTTACTAGGTTTGTAAATTACCAGTGGGAATACATCTTCAAAAGCTGTTTGGAAAAAGTATGTGTGCCAACACCTACCCGCCCCTCCCCTGACACCCCCCACTCCATCCCACACACACAGGGAGAAAGTGTTGCCCTCAACTCTACAGCTTTTTGATGCCGCCAAGTGAAGGGAGTCAAGAGCCCCTTTTTTCTTGGTAATCGAGGTAGGTCACACGTTTGGCTTAAATTGAATCAGCCAGGAGAACTTCCGTGGTAATCGAACTGTACGTCGGTATAGGTCACAGCACCCAGTGGGGTATGAATTCGGATTTTGATTAGTGTGTGGTAAGTGTCCGGGTGAGTTCCGCCCCTCACAACTACGAGTTGGCGCCCCCACCCCCCGCCCTACTCCCAATACATGGAAAGCTGTAGCCTGGGACTTCTCTTTTTTTGAACATTTTTCTCGACTGACTTCAATGAATTTCGCAGGACTTCACAATGATCTTGGCCCGACCGCCGCACCCGCCCAGTTTTTCTTCCTAAGAAAACTTCGACGGCTTTCCTCGTGGTTGGGCAGTTCTAGAAGCAAAGAGAGAGAATCTGAGTGATTAAATTCGTCAATCTCGGCTACAAATAAGGTTACTTCTGCGTATGGCCTCCTGTCTAAGCAGTCCTCTACCCTCTTAAATAAAGAGGTACTAGCCACCTTAGGTTCTTTTCCACCAGAGTTTAGGGATACTAGGATGAGAGGGAGCAGGGTATACGTCCACAGAAAGGGGGACCCACTTGGCAGAAACCACCTCCACTTTAGAAGGTGTGAGAAATAAAATATCCACATAAGCTCCTAGCAACCTTTAATGTGCTGTGCTAATCACTGGGATTAAGGTTGTCCACATTCCTCAGTACCAAGGCCCCTCTTCCAATCCCTGACAAAAAATCCCATCTAGATAGAACACAGGACACTTTTTAATTTAAGGCTTGGTAAATCCCAACACCTGTATTCAGCAGAGGTTACTTTTTAAGGGCAAATAAAACGTTGATTCTTGCTTATGAATTCTGGAAAAGTAATAAATGTTCAGATAATTTCCCACAATAACAACAGAACATTCATTCCAACTTGCTGAATTGTGTCTCAAAGCCTCCCTTTCCGGGAACAATTTGCAGAACCTCCTTCACCAATTGGCTATGAAGATTCTTCATTTTGAATGACCCTGCTGGCCACCAAGGGTCTGCTCCATTTTAATACAAAACAAGAACCAGGAGTGCAGGTTTTAGAGCTGGGGGGGTGGGGAGAGGGAGAGGATGGAACTTTTTCTTCTTGCAGTGCCTGCACTTAACCCCCAGTAGAAAAATGTCATTCCTCTTTTCCTCTCCTTTGTCTTTATTGAAATGAACCTCTTGCTCTTTTTTCTGTCCCCCCCCCTTTTTGCTGAGGGGAGGGCATTCTTCAAGGCAAAAGGAATACATTGATTATTGTCATGTTCATAATTGCTTTAAAAATGTTTTCCAGTGGGCCCTCATAAGGCAAACACATGGTCTTTGACCAACATTGAAGAAAGCAAACATTGGAAGAACCCAAACCCACAACTTTAGAGTCTATACTTAGCATTTATGACCCGGAAATGGAATGTCCATTACCTTCAAAAGGCAGCTATTAAGAACAAAGTTCTCAAATTTTTCTGTAGGTGGTGCTTCTGTAGTATCCTAACCTGGACATGATGTCCCCCTCACCCTTGATAAAGTCGGAAAAAACAGTTGTCAACTGAAAAGATTTTAACTAATACTGTTTAATACTGATTTATTTGAAGCTCTATAGATAAAATATAAGAACTAATGAATCCCCTCTGATAACTTTTTCCCTTGGGTTCAATAAGTTCTCTAGGTTTAGAGAACAAAAGAAAAAAGAAAAAATGATTTCTATAATTTTGGCATACTTACCAAATGGAACTCTAAGAAGAGGTGTGTAAATAACTCAGTCAAAGTCAAATTAAAAGATGTTTTAGGGGTTGTTTGTCCTCCCCCCCAAAAAAAACACCTGCACTATTTTTTTATAGATTGGTATTACATAATTTTAAAGTATCCTGCTCTATTTGTGTCTTAACTGACATTCTCACATTTAACTAAAAATAGATTAATAGTATTTAAAATTTAAAAATAAGCCTTAGATGTTAGCAAATAATTTTATTAGGTGATTTGCCAGTTCATTTATCAACTAAGTCAAAAACACTTTTAACTTAAGCTTCGATAATCAGAATTTCCTTCCACTTCGCTTCCTCAGTCAAGATTTGGTAACAGAAATTCCGAAATGGTTAGAAATGGGTGGGTAAATTGTAGGTTTAGAAGTCTGCGGGAGAAAATTACAACCCGAGGCTGACTTTAAAAAGGCCTGGTGCGCCTCAGTTCATAGCCCACTTGGAGCGGAGAAACTTGAGGACAGAGTGTATCAAAATCACTTAACACATCAGCTCTACCACACTTCTCTTAGGGACAGGGCCCACCGAAGCCGCTACCGACACAAGGAGCCACGAGGAGCCGCGCTTTCCCGCGGTTATTCGTCCGGGTAACCTCACCAGTGAACTCGCTTTCGATTTCATGTATGCAGGGTTGTTTTGCCATATGGACCCACCAATGATCTGGTAACCCCGTTTCCATGCTATGACCATCTAAGATAATACATGAGAGACTTGCCACGGAAAACGCAAGGCAACCGCCAAGAAATGGGGAAGAGGGTACCATAGGAAGAGACAACCTGCCTCCCCATCATATCTACCCCCAGTGGTAGCAACGGATCAGTTTCCTGGAACTGAAGCTTTCCAAGAAGGCATTCAGCTTAATATTCTGTTCTTGGGGGAACTAGAATAAAATGTGAGGAATGGGACACTTTCCCCACTAGTCGCGATCGGAAAGGCCTGAATGACGGCGGTCTGTGTAGCAGGCAGAACGAAGAGTAGCAGTTCTAGACCAGGGCCGTCGGGTTTCCGGTAGTCTTTCCGGAGCCTCGGGTGGGGATCTCCTTCAACAGAGCCACAGATAGTTTCCGTACCCAGCAGTCATAATATTTGCACTCCTCTTTCTTCGCGGCTCGCCAACCCCTCCCTTTCCTTCCTCTTTCTCCTCACCTCCCACCCCCATCCTCACCCACCGCGGGCAGGACAGCCGCGCGCCACAGTGCACCTCCGGGCCCCGGCGCAGGTAGCCCGCAGGGGGGCACACGCGTCCCCACCCGCCCGCGCGGCCCAGGCTGCCACGGCCCTGGACGCGGGAGGCGGAGGCGCGGGCGCCAGGCTCCGCCGCGGCCCGGCCCAGCCCCGCCCCGCCCCACCCTCTGGCCCTCCCCTCCGCTTAGCCGAGCTCTCCCGCCGCGCTCTGCCACTGTCCCTGCACTCCGCCGGGCTCGGACGCCGCTGGCCTTCGCGGCTCCCCGGCCTTCTCGGCCGCACCAGCTCCCGCCAAGGGGGAGGCACCACCCCGCCCGGGGGCGGTTGTTTCGCGCGGACTCCAGCGTCCTCCACAAAAGCTCCTTTCCTACAGACCCGGCAGGGTTGGAGACGGGTGCGCGGCGGCTCCCCACCCTAGCACTCAGCCGCCCGCCCTGCTCCTCCTCCTTCCCTCCTCTGTCCCTCCCCTCTCCCACCCCCCGAGGGTTCGCACACCCCGCGGGCGGGAAGGTGCCGCCCTCGGGGCGGACAAAGGGGCAGGCGGGGCGGGAGGGGGCTGCGGCCGGCACGCGCTTACGCGGGAGGGGCCCACCGCGCCCCGGGCCGCAGACCTGACACCTGCTGTGCAGCTTTAGCGGCCTGGGGCGGAGGGAAGCGGGCAGTGGGCGTGGGGGTGCGAGTGCAGGGGCGTGTGTGCAGCGGGGGTCGCGGACCGGTCAGGCAACCTGGGACCTACACCACCCGGGCAATTGCGAACCTGCTGCTTCGATAGCCTCCCCCTAGGGTCTTGATTGGACTTTAAAGCTCTTTTAGAAAATTTATATTCTCGGTTTTCTGTCAGCAATTATATATCAGACTCACCCAAAGGGCTAGTGACACCGCATATTGCTGGGCCCATCCCCAGAGTTTCTGCTCAAGTCAGTCTGGGGGATGGGGCCTGGTCATTTGCATTTCTAACAAGTTCCGGGGCGAGGCTGAGGCAGCAGAACCTGGTACCACCCTGAGATTGCCGCTGTGTTATGCATTCCTTACAACCCTTTACTGAAGCAGGGAGGAGAGGACCTCCCACAGGGACCCGAAATTCCCTACTTGTGTTTTCGTTACCAAAGTAGTTTTTTTTTTTTAACCTCTTTGGGAGGTAAATTCTACATTCAGTAGAGACCGAGTTTTCTCGCCAGAAGCTCTACGTTTGAGACTGATGAAATGCTGGCGGTAATATCCATGCCACTGATGCTAAGAAAACGAGGCTGTAGAGAAGTGGACCAGAGAAAGTCGAAGTCCAGCTTGTCATTTCCCTTCCTAAAGGAGCCAGAACCAGGGCGTTGGGTCTCACCGCCTCGGTACGAGTACTAAAGAAGTAATTCCCTTTCGACTTAATGACAATCTCCCGCCTTCTTTGTAAATTTCTTAAATATTTTCAACTCTATCACCTGCATATATGTTGTGCTTTTATAGTTCACCAAAAGAACAAGAAGATTTAAAAACAGCAGAACTAAATAATGGCAGAAGAGATTTAAGTGGAACTTTTTAAAAAAGCCACAATTTTATAATTGAAAAATTCTCTTGATGTTTAAAAAAAATCTACATACTTAAGAAGAATATAATTAACTTTATCAATTTAAAGGCACCCCTGTCCTCTCAAATCTAGTTCCTCTAAAAAATTATTTGAAAATCCATTGGCAAAATATATTTTGACATTTCAATCCAGTGAGAGTTGAGAAAAACTACCCCAAAAGACTCACTAAACTTTTCTTATCCCCAGTGGGCGGTATTAATCATGTACTTTGAGCCTTGTAGTTTTCATTGTCAAATACTTGGGTTCTCTCAAAGGGAAGAAAGTTGGGGACTTGAATTCACTGTTTTTTAAGAGGAGATTAAAAACAAAATCGATTTAATGGAGCATCTGTAATCTTAAATGCAAGAAGTCAAGAGCTAAAGCTGTAATAGAAAGGTTAGCTTTCCTCCATTGTTCCTGCAATCTAACTCATATTTTTGGAACTTAATTATCAATGAAAGCTACCACATCAATGCAATACAGTATAGGCAAATTACAAGACCTTTTACTTCTCCCAACTGGGTTTAAATTGCAAATCTTAACACTGAACAGTGTGCTTTTGGCATTGAATATTCAATACAGTGAAAAGTGTTTTAAGTGAACCACCCAAGGGCCCAGGAACATTTGCTTAATAATGATACTTTGCAATTCTATAGGGCCTTTCAGGCAAGGATCTCAAGTGGAATGCTCTTTAACTATACCCTGCATGGGAAACCTTGGGAATATTTTTAAAGTGCTCACTTAAGGCCTATTGGAAAGAATCTTTTAGTATAGATTTCACAGTATGGTTTTAAGAAATGAAGTACTGCAGAATTTTCAGTCTCAGGCATATCATATTCATGGGGGTTTGATGGGTACTGAATATTTATTAGTTATTTTATATGAAAACTAAAATGTACATTTTCCTCAACTTTTTATTTTGAAAAATTTCAAACCTACAGAAAAGTTGCAATAATGGTACAACAAAACATTTAATTTAAAAAGAACTCATATTCCCTTAGGTTCACCAGTTGTTAACATTTTGTTACAAATGCCTAGGTTTTCTCTACATAGATAGACATGGATCTACTATATATGGCTAGATGTAAGGATTTTTTTTTCTTATTCATGCATATACACATACTTCTCTCCCCATCCATTTAAAGTGATCATTGCACTTCATTCTTAAATACTGACCCAAATGCAAGGATATTGTCCTATATAACCATAGTGCCAATAAAAATAATACATGACCATTATCCAATGTAAAGATTATTGTTGTGTTTTTATACCATTCCAGTGACTTTATTTTTTTAAATTTTTTATTTGTTCTTTTTAGTTATAAATGACAGTACAGTGACCTTATTTTTGTGTTCAGACTGTCCATAAATTTCATCAGTGTAGTCCGTGAACTCAGGAATAGGAATAGTAGAAGCAATTCTAAAATACCATTCTATAACATAGGCATCATGGGAATTTTAGAACCTGAGATTCCAATTAAAAAATGGCTATGTAATCAAGTTTCAAAAACAACCATTTTAACACGCTTATGCAATATATGCAGAACAGTTGTATTTCAATCCAAACTTTTAAAAAATCAATCTGTTTTTACCTTAATTAATATCTGATCTAAAGTATCAGGATAATTGTCCTAATTATCCACTTCATTGTGTTATCTAGTGTAGACTTGACCAAAGTAAAAATAGCATCAGCAGTTAGCTACTTTGAGAAGTGTCTGTAGACAATTTACATAAATTTAGCCAAAATGGTAATTAATTGGTATAATTATGAATGTCTAGACTTATCCTTTATGGGTAGGTAGAAGTAAGACCTCTCATTTTTCCAGTGGTAACTCTCCTCTAGCTTTAAAGATCCATATTTTTCCTGTGTTGAATATTTTTACATTTTTAATTTTAAAATGTTTTTATAATAGACATGTTAATTAAAAGTAATTAGGCAAAGACTATCAAGTACATCTTCTTGTCTCTTGCAAGTCCTTGAATTATTATATAACTTAATGTGTGATTTATCCCACTTTTGGAAAGTATGTAATTACATATTTACCTCTATAGAGTTAGTGTCTTGTACTTAATATTCACTCATTAGCATTATTCTCTTTTCCATAAAGAGTCAACTTCTAACTGCATGAAATTCCTGAAGCTTAAAATCATCTTATGAATAAATGTAGATGAACTTTTGCAGTTTGTTAGGTGTGAAATTCATATAGCTTTTTGTAAAAATTAATGGGAACATTAAATTTCATATATGTAATTAACCTCCTTGGGTCAGAACCACTGTTATTTTTATTATTTTATGTATAATTTAATGTTTTATTCTTATGTGGTTCATCTTTTTAAACATGAGCCTTTCAGTATTTCAATAGTCTATCTTCTAAAGCTATTTTTCAAGGCAAAGCAAAAATGTTGACAGTAGTGTTCATCTTATACAAGAACTGTAGCATGAATTGGTTTATCAGAATTTAAGCTTTAGGAATGTGCAATCTATACTGGACATTTAGATTATAGTACATGTTTATAACATAATATATTGTGTAATATGATAAATGTTTTTTGATAACTGCTAAGGGTTATTGTCTTTGTCCCTGAGAAATTTGTTATTACTGATTAGCTGAAAGAAATTGACTTTAAAATACTTCTAAATAAAATTGATAGGCTTTATCATTTGGAGAAGTTCTGTATTATAATAAAACCAACACCAAATTATAAATTCACAAAACTGCCTTCTATTTCTAATTTCACTGACTTTCTGTTAGATAGGTAATACATCACTTTAATCCATCTGAGCCTCAGTTTTCTGGAATAGGAATATTACTGCTCTGTTAATCTGAAAGAGTCTCTGAAGACCCAATTAGATAATACATGTAAATTGTCCTATTTATTGAGCACCAATATACAAGCAATAGATGCCTGATTTCAAGACATTCACTGTCTAAGAGTCAAAGAGCAAAAAGGCAGAAAGTCACTGTTGTAACGTATGGTAAAGAATGGAATATGTGTTCAGTGAGTTTGTGTAGATCATTAGGGACTTACAGGAAGACAAAACCAGGGGTCTTTGGTGCATTATAAGAATATACATGTAACAAATATGGAACATTTTGGATATTTGGATAAAATATTTCCTTTTCAGAGTTTAGATGGGTAAACCTAAGACAAATCTATGTTTTAAAAATATGGGCAGATCAATAGCACACAACATATACCTATGAAATTATAAATAGAACAAAAAGGTGATAGTAATGATTTAGGGAAAATCTGTTTGTTGATGTTTTGCTTGGATCACATTGTGAAATGGTGTTCTGAAAACTGGTCAGAACACTGGTGCAAGTACTGCCTTGCATCAGTTTCTTAGATATAAAAAAGACAGCTGGCTTTGAAAAAAAATGTATTAAAGAAAATGGGACTCTGAGATTGTCACCCTCTTTTGTTTGTTGGGGACAAGGTCCTGCCCACTTTGGGGCACTGGCTCTACATCTGTCACTCCATTCGCCAGGGAATCTCAGTCAGGACACTACAGCTGTCCTGTTCTTTTCAACCTTTTCTGGGTGGAAGAGATGGGACAACTGGTTGGCTTACTGGTCAAGGTTTCAAATATTCAGCAAGTCTGTACAAGCACTATCATGTAATTGTATTGTTCTCTTTTTTGTTTGTAAAGCAAAACTTTTCCGTTTAAAAGGTCATTGGAATGTTTATTTTACTATGTGTCCCTATTTAATTATTCTACTTTGAATTTATATTTGTTAATAAAACAATGGTGTCAAATTGTTAGCTGTGATTTATGTCTGGGTGTGCACATGTGTGCATTTGCATAGTCAGAAGCAGTCAGTAAATGGCAGCAGGCAGGAGAATTCAGTTGGAAGGTTCTCACCAAGTTTCCTTCCAAATAAAGACTAATCTGTTGACTTCCCAAATAAGACTTGTGGACATAAGCAGAGTCCTTTGTGTTTAGAAGTAGCAGATTCCACTAATTCAGTATTAATGGCTTGGATCTGTCACAAGAAACTGAATGTAGAGAAATCAAATGGCCTTTCTATTGGTTGGTGACTAGACTGGTTCTAGCCAAACTCTCCCGCTTTGAGTTGGAATGGGTGGAGATAAGATTCTTTGGCTTTTTTTTTTTAAACTGGGTGTGGTGTTGAATAAGTGTGTATGTACATGTGTATGTGTGTTTGAATTTGTCTTTAACCATCATAGCAGTTCTGATGGAAAAATATTACAGTAATTCTAATTTCCAACTCTAGAAATTTAGATCACTCCACATGTGGGTTAGGAACTGACTTCAGAGCCACCAAACAACAATCCATGTCCCTAGAAAAACTTACAAAGCACAAATTATGGAAGAAACATGATTCTGAAGGTATTTTTCCATTTAGAGATTCAAATCTTTTTTTTAATTTAAGTGTATTTTACCAAATAATGCCATATACAACTGCTTACCTCAGGAAACTTGGTGATATGAATAATGAAAAATATAATATTTCTACAGTCTACTCCCTCACACACATATAGCTAGAATTCATGATAAATAAGACACTAACTAAGAAAAAGAAAAATGTGGGATGAGGATGATGCTATATGGAAGAATGCTTGGGTAGCATGCATGAGGCCGTCGGCTCAATTACTAATATTGCAAAAAAAAAAAAGGATAAGAAGAAAGAAAAATGTAAAGACTTTATTACTTCTTAATTATCAGGAAAATAGAAATCCTAGCCGGGCCTGGTGGTGCACACCTGTAATCCCAGCACTTTGGGAGGCTGAGACAGGAGAATCATGAGTTCAAAGCCAGCCTCAGCAATGGCGAGGCACTAAGCAACTCAGTGAGACCCTGTCTCTACATAAAACACAAAATAGGGCTGGGGATGTGGCTCATTGGTCCAGTACCCCTGAGTTCAATCCCCGGTACAGAAAGAAAGAAAGAAAGAAAGAAAGAAAGAAAGAAAGAAAGAAAGAAAGAAAGAGAGAGAGAGAGAGAGAGAGAGAGAGAGAGAGAAAGGAAGGAAGGAAGGAAGGAAGGAAGGAAGGAAGGGAAAGAAAAGAAAAGAAAGAAAAGAAAGAAAGAAAGAAAGAAAGAAAGAAAGAAAGAAAGATCCTTTGGTTATTTGGAAGATCATTGTATCAGCTATTATCACTATGCCTTTTGAACAAGATTGAGTAATTTAACCTATACTAGCTGTATCTATACTGGAATTTCAGCTTCAAGTAACTCTCAATTTTGACTTTTGTTTGTTCTTTGAACTTGTTCTTTTTCTAAATGGTTAGGTATTGCACAGCAGAGCAAAAAAAGAAAAAGAGAAAACGCTTTAATTACACCATTATGTTTTACCCAAATGCTCAGGAAACATTGTCATAAAGCATCTCCAAGGAGCTATGTGGTCATCATTACTCAGTTGCTGTGGACTCAAATACATAATTTTGATGCTTTGGCTTCTTCTTTTAGTCTCAGTGGTTCCTAACATTGGCCATAACTTCATACTCTCTTGAGAAAGTTTTGGAACTCCTGATGTCTGGAACTCTCTCAGAGGTTGATTTAATTGGCCTGGTATGTGCCTGGGCAATGGGAGTTTTGAAAATCAGAGAGTTTTAAGGGATGATTCTAACCTGCAGCTGAGGTGGAGAACCATAGATGCAAGGATGTGCTGTTTGTAGTGTGCTTGATAGTTTATGGCTTTCTTTTTCTTTTTTTTTTTTGGTACTGGGGATTGAACTCAGGGGTACTCGACCACTGAGCCACATCCCCAGCCTTATTTTGTGTTTTATGTAGAGACAGAGTCTCACTGAGTTGCTTAGCACCTCGCCATTGCTGAGGCTGGCTTTGAACTCGTGATTCTCCTGTCTCAGCCTCCCTAAGTGCTGGGATTACAGGCTTGAGCCACCGTGCCCGGCTAGTTTATGGCTTTCTTGGCAACTCCTCTCCAGGACTTCCCTGCAAGTCTCCAGCAAAGGTGACAATATCAAATATTTGTATGAGAGAAGCAGGTAAGATAAATGAGTCAATGGCCCCATTTCCATGTAAAGGGAGCAGCTCCCACTAGACTGTTGCCAAAAGACGCAGGTCCATTGTGATCTGTTTTAAGTCTTTACAAGTAACTGATTTAGACTGACTTCCTTCCTTCCTTCCTTCCTTCCTTCCTTCCTTCCTTCCTTCCTTCCTTCCTTGTGAAGTCTTGATATTTTAAAGCATTGCTAACCAATTCGAATTATTTTCAAAACCTGGTCAGACAAACACATGCTTTGTAGGTCACTACCCAATGTGGCCCACTTCCTTCACCAAGCCACTATTTTTCATGTCACCTTTTCCTTCACCACCAACATTTACATGTGGTGTTATAATAACTTTTTTTTAAAACTTCTTTCAAGAGAATTGATAATGTATAAACTACAGAGAATCCTTGGATAGAAGTGTAATACCTGTGGTCAAAGTGAGGGATGATCCTAAGTAAGATGCATTGTCGTGGGTAAAATGCACAGAAGCCTACTCTAGTGGATGCTTTGCTGTGGAGCCCAGATTCCGTTTCAGGATGGAAAGGCTTTGGGGAAGTTTTCTGGGAAGTTGTTAGCTGATAGCCTTCTCCAGGAATTAGAACAGCTGTCAGACCCAAGTTCATGCTTCTTTCACAAAGATTGCCTTTATACAGTGACAGAGGATAAAGATCCATCCTCTGCCTCAATTTTCAGCTCCCCAAGATCCCAGCTTCAGAGATTGTGTGAGACTGTGACATCAGCTGAGACCTTTTCTGACTATATTTCAGTTAACTTCTTCCTTTGCCCAATCCTCCTTGCTTCCCTTGCAGGTATGGTTTCTGAAAGCACTCCTCAGTACTGTTCTTGCATGCCATTCTGTTTCAGAGTCTGCTTCCTGGGGAATTCAACCTGCATCATTGATGAACACAGACATTGACAGTTACAACAGAACCCCTAAATATGAGAGAAGCTCTAAAAGTTGGTTGGATATGACTGGTTTTGTTTTGTTTTGTTTTGGGTACTGGGGATTGAACTCAGGGTTACTCGACCACTAAGCCATATCCCCAGCCCTATTCTGTATTTTATCTAGAGGTAGGGTCTCACGGAGTTGCTTAGCGCCTGGCCTTTGCCACGGCTGGCTTTGAACTCATGATCCTCCTATCTTAGCCTCCCCAGCCGCTGGGATTACAGGCATGCACCACCGCGCACGGCTATATCTGTGGTAGAAAGAGATCTAGACTTGAATTCAGTAGCTCAGAGTCCAAATCTTGATTCTTTCACTTATTAGTGGCTATGTGGCCTTAGAAATGCCACTTATAATCTTTGTACCTCAATTTTGTCATTAGTAAAGTGACCATATGTAATATATGTGAAGGTGTGCTGTCTGTTAATACTGTATAAACATAAGGTTAAATAACTTATTGACATCATACATGGGATGCCAGAAATACTAAAAAGGTCCAATAATTTTTGC
Organism: Xerus rutilus; assembly: GCA_028644305.1. Taxonomy (NCBI): domain Eukaryota; kingdom Metazoa; phylum Chordata; class Mammalia; order Rodentia; family Sciuridae; genus Xerus; species Xerus rutilus. The sequence continues at coordinate 71,176,255 of CM053407.1, forward strand.
ACAAGGTATCATTTGGAAATATTTTTAGAGTACCTTCTTCATACTGAGGTCTTTTCAACTCTGAAAGTTCTCCCAATCAGTGTTAGGCCTGCTAGTTTACTCACCCATAAGTAGATACAGAAGCTATCTCTTGCAAAGATCTTGTCTGTTTCTGGAATCTAGTTGATCATTGCTTCCTTGCATTTACTGTCCTGTACTTACCCCATAAAGAATATATTCTCTCACTAGGCATGGTGACACACACCTGTAATTCCAGTGGCTCGGGAGGCTGAGGCAGGAGGATCATGTGTTCAAAGCCAGCCCTAGAAACTCAGCGATACCCTGTCTCTAAATAAAATATAAACAAGGGCTGGGGATGTTGCTCAGTGGTTAAGCACCTCTGGGTTCAATCTCTGGTACCAAAAGAAAAAAACATACATACACACACATACATATATATTTTCTATTTCATCATTTTTCTTTTGAGCATGACTGGAGTAAAGATACACTCACTTTCTTTTGTATTTAATAAATTACCACAAACTTAGAATGATAAAACAATCCACAGGTATTATCTCACAGTTTCAATTCCAGGATGACTTATCTGGGTCTTATTAGCTAAAATCAAAACATTAGCTGGCCAACGATCTCTTCTGGAGGTTCAACTGGGGAAAGAATCCACTTCCAAGATTGTCATTGAGGGTCTGGGGCTGTAACTCAGTGGCAGAGTGCTTGCCTAGCATGCATGAGGCACTGGGTTCGATCCACAGCACCACGTATAAATAATGAAGGAATAAAATAAAGATCATCAACAACTAAAAAAAATTTTTTAAAAAAGATTGTCATTGAGGTTGTTAAGAGAACTCACTTCATTGCGACTACAAAATTAATGGCCCCGTGTTTTGCTGTCTGTAAGCTGGATGCTGGCTTAAGCCCCTAGATGCTGCCAACAGTCCGTGCCATATCTCCACTTACTACATCAAACCAGCAAAAAAAAAAAAAAAGTATGTAAAGCAAGTTTGTTGCAGATACGGAATCATTTAATACGCTCTCACCCCAGGAGTTATTCTCATCTCTTTTGATTAGAAGCACATTATTGATCATGCCCACATATAAGGCTGTGAATACCAAGAAGCAAGGATCATAAGGACCACCCTACAGTTTGTCCACCACAGAAGGTGTCCTTATATATTCTAACTGGATATGAAATCCATAAGAAAACTGTTAAAAAGCCCATTGTCCTTACATGGTAGACCTTACATTGGTTATATGTATTAGGAACCTGTGAACAAGGTGAAGAGTACTCAATAACACTAGAAGACAAACTCAGTACAGCCCTTAGAATGGTTGGAGTTGAACATTGCCTATTACATACCCCAAATTGGAGAGAAGAAGCATAGCCAAAACTTATGATAGTAAGTAATGCTGGCAAGAAGGCATGCTAAGTGATCATTCAGATAGAAAACAGATTATGGATCTTGTATTAAGTTATGGACTTCAGCAAAAAAACAAAAGCACCCAATACTGGCCTTGCAGTTAGATCACACTAGACTAGTCAACAAAATGAAGGGAAAACAACTCCATAATCATCGTGGTTGCGGTCATTTCAAACAAGGGGAGATGGACGGGAGACACCTTGAGGAGAAAGACAATAAACACAGTCAACATGGACAACTGTGACTAGGGTCATTTGGCTCAACAATTGTAATTATGGTTATAGTTATTACTGAATGCACAGTACTTGGTGACAAGACGGTGTGAAGTCTCTTAGTGCTCTACCCTTGCAAATTTTTAAAGAAGAAAGAATAATTTATCTTAGTCTGGATCATAAAGAAGGAAGGAAGAAAAAAATATCATTATATCATGTAGCTGGGAAGGTGTTTCCTCCCATGCTTCCATACATTGAATTCTTCTCAGTAGGTTTGTTTTTACCCTTCTCTTTTCTTTCTTTCTTTCTTTTTTTCTTTCTCCTAAATCTAGAAATATCTAGATTTATGCATTGGTTGTTTTAAAATTAAGTGGTAAACTAACCTTACTAATTAATGTTAAATATCACACTGTCAAATAGATATTATGTAGTTAGCTTTTTCATATGTGATATAATGGATAATGTATTTTTAAAATTGCTTTAAATTTATTTTCATGTAAATTAAAAATGGGACTGAAATAAAGCCAGATTAAGTACTCTGTCATGTAGAATGTCTTTTCTTATTTAATTATCTTAATATCCTTGAAAATTAAGGTGGCACACAGCTGTGATCCTAGCAACTCTGGAGGCTAAGGCAGGAGGATTGAAAGTTCAAAGCCAGTACTAGCAACTTAGACTGTTTCAAAATTTAAACAATGGAAAAGGGAAGGGATATAGCTCAGGGGTAAAAAACTCCTGGGTTTCATCCCCAATACCCTCCCCCCACAACACACACATCACAATATCTTGAAATATCTCCATTTGTGTTATATTAGCTATATAATCTAAAACAATCTAGTCAACTCTTTTTTGTTGTTGTTGTTTTGGTACTGGGGATTGAACCCAAGGGCGCTTAACCAATGAGCCACATCCCAGCCCTTTTTATTTTTTATTTTGAGATAGAGTCTCGCTAAGTTGCACAGGTCCTAAGTTCCTTGGGATCTCGCTACATTGCTAAGGCTGGCCTTGAATTTGTGATCCTCTTGCCTCAGCCTCCTGAGTTCCTGGGATCACAAGCATGTACCACCACATCTGGTATACCTAGCCAACCCTTAAAGATCATTTGCATTTTTTAAATAATACCATGTAACCATAATAATTTGATACATTTATTTATAGTTATTTCAGCACCCTTTCTTCTTAACCCTCTCCTGCACTATCTACGGTTATCATCAGGGGAAAAAGGCAACTTGAATTTGTCTCCATTGTTCATCATAGGGCACTAATTCTCTCCCAAACTTTTACTTGTAGAAAGAAAAGCCTTTTCTTGCACTGAAAATTTCTACCTTTTACTTCATCTTGATTTGACTAGCTGTTTTTTCTTTTCTTTTTAAATCTTACTTGTTTTCTGTTGCTCTGCTTTTGTTGTTCTTTTAGACGGGGTCTTGCTATGTTGCCCAGGTTAGTCTCAATCTCCTGGGCTCAAGTGACTCTCCCACCTCAGGGTCCCATGTAACTGGAATTATCAGCGTGTACTACCATGCCCAGTTTTAAATTTTTACCTCTACATTTTTATTTAAAAGCTGAATTATTACCTATTGTTTTGGTCAAAAATCAAATGTAAAACAATTCCAAGAGTATATGTGGTACTAAATCCTTTTAATGATGAAATGAATTCTGCTATATTTCTTTGATAGGAGGAAACAGCCACAGATTGAAACAACAGCTTTATATATAGAAGGAAAAAATTGTATTGGAAAGAATAGAGTTGACTAGCATTTGCTTTTACCCAAACATATTCACATCCTCTAGGTAGACTCTGAAACATAACATGAAATTGCTTTGTCTTCAACCTTAGCCAACTGCAGGCCAATGAAAAAGTTTGTAACTGTATAGCAAACAGCCATATAGTCAAATTATATACATGATCCATTTAGTTAGATGCCAACTGTTGGTGATACTTTTAAACTGTAGCTATAGTCACTACCCTTTTGTAAAAAATCAGTAAAGTCAAAAAGTCTAATCCCATTATCAAAGGCTATCTCAGTGTAAACAGACTCAAAAGAACACATGATGTGGGGACTTCTAGTAAATACAGCAGATTGAACACATGTGCTTTTCTGTCTCCTCTCCATAAACTTATCAAATTATAATGAAAGAGTATGTGAGGGCAAAATGGAGCCAGAAAGTAGACCAAGAAATATGTAGTCATGGGAACCAGGAAACAGAATCCAACCAAAGAGAATGCAAAGGAATGAATGACAAATGGGCATTAGCTCTACAGAAAGTGACCAGAGGGAGACAGGAGGCTTTGGGATAGAGAACTTCAAGAAGAAAAATGAAAAAGTAATAGAGTATTTAATATGAATACATTTCTAGGAAAATTGATAAGCATTGGACCAACATGTTGTCATATTTGGGGGAAAATAGCTGTAAGTACATAAAAAACTAAACCCACATAAGAAAATGGGTAAATCCAGGGTGAAAAAAGGTAAATGAGAGAAAGAACGTATCAAAATATGCCACTTCAAGCCGGGCGCGGTGGCTCAAGCCTGTAATCCCAGCACTTAGGGAGGCTGAGACAGGAGAATCGCGAGTTCAAAGCCAGCCTCAGCAATGGTGAGGCGCCAAGCAACTCAGTGAGACCCTGTCTCTACATAAAACACAAAAAAGGGCTGGGGATGTGGCTCAGTGGTCGAGTGCCCCTGTACCCGAAAATCCCCAGTACCAAAAAAAAAATATGCCACTTCAATCAGTAGTAAACAATATAAATTAAGTTATAATACAGTAAATACAAATTATTGATTTAAATTTTAAAAAATTTGGTTTTTTTGGTACTGAGGATTAAACCCAGGGTGCTTAAACACTGAGCCACATCCCCAGCCCTTTTTTATATTTTATTTAGAGACAGGATCTCGCTGAGTTGCTGAGGGCCTCACTAAGTTGCAGAGGCTGGCTTTGAACTCATGATCCTTCTGCCTCAGCCTCCCAAGCTTATGGGATTACAGGCATGTGCCACCATGCCTGATGAAAATCTCAATATAACTAATGTGGGATGGATAGGGAGACAAAAATGGTTTTTTTGGGAAGGTGGAGTGGTTTAAGAAAGTGCATTCATCATCCATTCCATAAATTTTACATTTCCAAAAAATTTTATGTGTGTGTGTGTGTGTTGAAAAATATGTACTTACTTACTGAAAAGAAAAAAAAAAAGGAGCTGAAAGTGGCTGTTCTGGGCCATAGAATTTGGTGGGAGTATTGGAAGAAGTGATAATCTGATGAAGGACTTACTAACAGTAATTAATTTTTATAGCATAAACATGTATTACGTAGTTTAAAATTTTAATAGGTGGAGTGCTTGCATAGCCAAAAACAAAACAAAACCTAAATTTATTTTTAAAAAATTCTGCTGGGCATTGTGGCACATGCCTATAATTCCAGCAACTGGGGAGGTTGAGAGAGGAGAATTGCAATTTCAAGGCCAACATTGACAATTTAGGGAGACTCTGTCTCAAAAAATAAGAAGGATTGGTGATGTAATACAGTGGTAGAGCACTCTGGGTTCAAGTACACCCCCTCCCCCAAAAGTAAAGGTTAAGAAATTCCTTTTTTTTTTGAGACAGGGTCTTGCTATGTTGCTGAGACTGGCCTCGAACACCTGGGCTTAATCAACCTTCCTGCCTCAACCTCCTAAGTAGCTGGGACTGTAGGCTTGCACTAGTTCTTTAAGAAATTCTTCTTTAAAAAATAAATATATGGTTTGAAGAAACTCCTTCAGAATACTTTCACTTCCAACACAGTTAAAATGTATGCTGTGATTTTTAGGGGGGCTAGACTTTGCTCAGAATTGAGCCATGATGTTGTGCATGCTAAGCAAGTACTCTACCACTGAGCTAGCCTGTATGAGCCTTTTAAGCCTTCCCAGATCAAAATAGTTATTTCAGATTGTTCCTCTTGAGAATGCTAAAATGTGGAAGCTCAGATCTACGGGGTCAGAGATCCTATCAAACTTATAAAACTCACCAATAAAAAATTATAACAACAAAGGAAATCATTTACATGTTTTGTTTTAATTCTACCTCTTTGATTTCTTGGCAGCAAAGTGCAAAGCAATCCACATTCCTGGATTTTAATAAGCTCTACTACTTGTGATTATATGATTGTGGGCAAATATTTTAGCTTCCCTAAGCGTTAGTTTCTTCTCTCAAATGATATAATAGAGTAGTTGTGAGGATGAAAGAAAAGGAAATGTATTAGCGAAGTATTTGGTACACTATTACCCATAGTAAAACTACTGTTACACTAATTTCTTCTTACTTTTCTTAATTCCTAAAAAATAGGTTATTCATTTGCAGCTCCATTAATATGCATTGTCTTCTACCACTGTGTAGCTAGATGGATTTTAACAAGCCTATTAGATCATTATCTCTAGCTACATCTATTTTTATAAACAAATGAATTATGGGTCATTATCATGCTGTACAACTGAACTAATTTTTATAAGTATCTTAATTATATATTATGCAAGAACAGGTAACTAGTTTCTGATCTTCTGTGGGCATAAATTTACTTTTAACTATATAGCACTTCCACTTGTCTAGGCTAAATTGTGTGTGTGTGTGTGTATCTGTGTCTGTGGATACATACACATATAAAGCTTGATTCAATCTTTGGTGAAGATGGTAAATTATTCTAATCTATTTGGCAAATGAGAAAATGCATATAGTGTGTATAGTTTGTGTCTTTAAAAGGCATTTCATTTTGTTCTAATAATGAATATTAATTGTCTTAGTTTATTTTAACCTCATTTTAGCATTATTTTAACTATAGCTGAATAAGTAATACAACAATGTTTCAAAACTTCAAATATGCACTCAGTGATAACTTCATATCTCTCTCTTTTTTTTTTTTTTTTTGGTACCGGGGATTGAACTCAGGTGTACTTGACCACTGAGCCACATCCACAGCCCTATCTTTTTGTGTTTTATTTAGAGACAGGATCTCACTGAGTTGCTTAGTGCCTTGCCATGGCTGAGGCTGGCTTTGAACTTGCGATCCTCCTGTCTCAGCCTCCCAAAGTTCTGGGCCACTGCACTCGGCTGGATGGTATTTTTGTATCTTTTTTTTTTTTTTTTTTGGTACCGGGGATTGAACTCACGGGCACTCGACCCCTGGGCCACATCCCGAGCCCTATTTTGTGTTTTTATGTAGAGACAGGGTCTCACTGAGTTGCTTAGTGCCTCGCCATTGCTGAGTCTGGCTTTGAACTCGCGATTCTCCTGTCTCAGCCTCCCTAAGTGCTGGGATTACAAGCGTGAGCCACCGCGCCCGGCTGGATGGTATTTTTGAATACTAAACAGCTTCAGGGCTTGATTGATTTGATCACTACAGGGTCAATCTGACTTTCCTGCATTGGTTTGTATTGGTTTATTTGTTCATTTATCCATTCAGTAACTACAGAGTGCTCATGTGATAGGCACACTGCATAGTATTGGGCATTCACAGACAGATATGATCTTCCTCTCATTGCCAGTGGGGGATCCATCGTTCTTATGCACTGATAACACAATGTGAATGAGAACAAAATTGCAGATGTTGAGAAGGCTTTCTGAAAACACTTGGATGTGCCCAGGTTCAGGCCTGGTTTAGGCCAATACCTCTAAGACTGTCCAGGGGCAAATGTCCTCTCATCTAGAACTTGCTCTCCTCTCTCCAAGAGGTCATCCCAGGATGATTGCCTCCATTGTCCTTTTAAAAACTGTGTTCTCATGGAAGCACAATGATGTGTTCCCAGCCTCCCTGGTGGCAGTCCTCCTGGGACCTCTTATCATCTTAACTTCCTCCACTACATGGACAATGCAGGGCTCCTGTACTTGCTATGGGGGTCCAGTCTGAGAAACCCATTGTGAGTTGAAATGTTCTAAGTTGAAATGCATTTAAGCCAGATGCAGCAGACTGGATGGGCTTTGAGAAACATCAATTTCATGTCTTTGTGCAACCTCACACTGCCTCTGCCATGCCCCCCATTTTCAGTAGTTCTGCATTCAGGAGGAAAAGGGGATCTCCTTAAGAATCCCATTATAACTCTTCATTAGCTTGTTTGTCCTGCTCTGGTCTGTCCACTGTCTTTGTGAATTCCTGATACTAGAGAGCCATGGTGGGGGTATGGGTGACTCCAAGGACTGACTCATCCCTGATGTAGAAAGTTTAAGGGTGGCTAAGGGTGCAGCATGGTCATGTTGTACAGGTGACTTAATCCTATGGTGGTGTTTCTTTATCTTTAAAAGGACAATATGGTAGTATCAGTGTCGTATGGTTTTTCTGAGGATTAAATAACAGAAACCATCACAAATACCTAAAACAAAATGTATGGGACATAGTAAGTGCTCTGTACATGTGAGTCACTGCTTTCTGATGAAAAGACAGCAGGCAACTGTTGCCGGCACATTTTCCTTTTTTTAAAAAATTTATTTATTTTACAGTAGAGTGCATTTTGACATATTGTACACAAATGGAGCACAACTTCTCATTCCTCTGGCTGTGCATGGTGCAGAGTCACTCCAGTAGTGTAAGCATACATGTATATAGGGTAATAATATCTGTCTTATTCTGTCCTTTTCATCCCTGCAACCCCACCCCTCCCCTCACTCCCCTCTACACAAACCAAAGTTCCTTCATTCTTCCCTATCCCCTCAGCCCTGCAATGGATCAGCATCTGCTTATCAGAGAAAACATTCGGCTTTTGGTTTTTTGGGACTGGCTTATTTCACTTAGCATAATATTCTCTAGTTCCATCCATTTACCTGCAGATACCATAATTTCATTCTTCTTTAAGGCTGAGTAATATTCCATTGTGTATATGTACCACATTTACTTTATCCATTCATCTGTTGAAGAGCATCTAGGTTGGTTCCATAGTTTAGCTATTAGGCCAACACATTTTCTACATCTTTCCTCCAGCATATTCTCTCTGAGAATTGTGATTTCTCTGTGAGCATTATTCACTTTGGTATTCATTTCAGTTTCAGGTACTGAACGTGAAGATGATAACTTTTTATGTTGGCCTTCCATCCCCAAACTATTATCAGATTTTGCAAACAAGTTAGGGAATTCATTAATTGCAACATTAGGAACGGCTGGATTTTACTGGCCTTCTGTTTAGTTTCCAAAAGTCCTTTCATATCATTTCTGACAACTTACACCCACAAATTTATGGTTGCACCAAAGAAAAATTTATGCAAAATCTCAAAGTTGTGCATGAGTTAGTAACATCATTATGTATTATTATTTTTATGTGGTAATACCTAATAATTGGGAGTGTAATAAAAATTATTTTTCTTTATTACATCAGTAATAACAAATTGATGATTCTGAAAATATGAAAGTAATTTTTGAGCAAGTAAGAATATAGAATGTAGAATATTTTGATTTTGATTAAACAATAATGTGTACTTAATCATAGATTCTGTAAGAACCCCAATTTTTTTGTTTGTTTGTTTTTGGTAGTGCTGGAGAATTGAACCCAGAGCCGTGCACATGCTATACTAGGCAAGCACTCTACCATTGGGTTACATTCCTGGCCCCTTCAACATTTTAACTCAAAAATTTCAGCTGCAGTGGGGGACAGTGGTGTATGCCTGTAATCCCAGCACTTTGGGAGGCTGAGGCAGGAGAATCATGAGTTCAAAGCCAGCCTCAGTGATGACAAGGCACTAAGCACCTCTGTGAGACTCTGACTCTAAATAAAACAGAAAATAGGGCTGGGAATGTGGTTCAGTAGTTGAGTATCCCTGAGTTCAATCCCCGATACCCCATCCCCCCCAAATTTCAGCTGCCAGATGATCAACACTAGGTTGCTTTATTTTAATAATATATATTTTATATTGTTCTAAGAATTTCTAAAACAAAATTTGTCATAATAGGTTAGGATGACTCTAAAAGGAAAAATATTTGATGGAAATTTGAAATATTTGTTCCCTATGAAAGTAGATCTGAAAACCTCATATCTAAATGATGATAACAAGTATGCCTCAAAGATGTTATTTGCAGGATTACTTAGAAGCTAAAATTAATCATTTCCTAGAATTTATGTGTCTATTTTTTTCACTGGTTTGAAAGTTCTTTGAAAGGAGTAATGGTAAAAACAGTATTTTAGACCTCTTTATTTCCCTTCCAGTATACGTGTTTTACCTTGCACCTATAAAATAGTAAATTCTGCCAGGCATGGTGGCACATGCCTGTAATCCCAGCACTTTGGGAGGCTGAGGCAGGAAGATCACGAGTTCAAAGCCAGCCTCAGCAAC
>CM053407.1:71186663-71222335 GCA_028644305.1 Xerus rutilus
TGCTGATGAATAAGGGAGGTGGGAATGGGAAACATAAGAGAAATAGAGAAACACTAGACGCGACATGGGGGAGGTGGGGGGCAGGAAAGGGGAATGGGTATAGTAAAGATGGTTGATAAAAATATATATAAAAATATATATATATATATATACTGTTCATTGAAAGTGCATATAAAGATGTTTAATATGAAGAATGTAAAAAAAAAAAAAGATGCTTCACAGTAATAACACTATAAGAATGATCAAGAAAATAATGATAGTACTAAGGAAAGTGGATTAGTTAATTTTTTTGTGAGGTAATTCCTTTGCACTAGAAGCCAGGAAGCATGAGAAACCCTTATCCTCAATGAGCTCAAGTTCCAACCTTAGAAAAATTAGACCATGCTGTTCAGATGTACAGAAAAAGTTGGGTTTACCTGTCATGGAAAAAATGCATTACTTTTAGAAAGCACCTCCTGGCCTAGATCTTTCTCCAGTTAATTTTGTACACCACTCCTATTGTTTTTAGACTGTTTGTGCCCTACAAATATCTCTTCTTTCAAAAGTAAGCCCATTTGGGGATTATGGTAATCTTTGTTCCTGATTAAAATTTCTCTGACCTGTTGCTTTGTATTTTACCTTTCACAGTAGCTTAACGCACATTCTATGGTTGTGTGATTAACCCTGAATATGGAATCTTAGGGCAAGTTTCATAGAAGCTTCATTTGAACATACAGAACGTCTTTTTGTTTCATTTACAATTCCTGCAATAGCATTGATTTACCTCTTAGTTTTGTTCATTGAGCAAAGAATTTTCTTTTGCTTTTTTTTTTTTTTTTTTTTTTTTTGCTTTCTTTCTTTAATTGGTCTTTTCTGGTGGGTGATTTCGTGGATTTTTTTTTTTTTTTGAATCACAGTACTGATCAGTGATTCATAAAACTGATTTTCTTTTTCCTTCACAATTAAAATAAGCAGTGACATTTAGCCATCCACAAACGCTGTCCTTACTGTCCATAGTGTTAAGATAACTGATTAGTTCCGCAGCCCTGCCCAACACCTCCCAGCATTCACCTATAATGGGCCATAAACTTGAAAGCCCCTAGGCCTCTTTCCCTGTCCCTGGGCGAAGTTTGCAGTGTGGAGGAGGGGCGCCAAGCCCGGGGAGAATGAGTGAGAAACACTGCCGGAATGGAGGTGGGGGGGCGGGTGGGAAGAAAGAACTTAAGAGGATTATAACAAGAAAGGAAGCATTTGGAGTCCTGGGAGGTGATGCCAGTCAAGATCTCTGAATTGCTAAGAAAAGAGAAAATTTCCCCTTCCATATGTAGGCCTGGAGCAGCGAAATTCTTTTTCCTTCTCATATCCGTTTCCACCTTTCTTGGCTTGAGGCGATGGTCCTGCCCGAAGGGAGGGAAGGGACCTGGCCGGGCTTCTCCTGGGAACGAGATTTCCGAAAGGGCGTGTTTGACGTTGAGTTTTCTTGTAAGGTAGAAGGAAGCAATCGGGAAAGGTAAGTATGAGTTTTTGCCAGACAAGCTGTTGACATCTGAAAACCAACCGCAGGAGAAAATTAATATTCAGCTGTGCCTATTGGATTTAGGACATTCCACAAAGGGCTTTTCCACAAGAAGTCAAACTTTCTGAAGGAAAGCTAGGCAATATGGGTTATTTAAATAGAGATTTTAGTCATGAAATATGTTTGGTCATATTAGATTATGTAGGTCATTAATAACCACATGATTTTTTTTTCCTCAAGAGCCTATTTCCAGATCTTATACTTTCAATAACAGATTGGGAAAAAACATTCAAAGTTCAAAATATGTATAATTGCTGATTGTAGAGGTGAGAACTTCATTCTTTTCTTTCTTTTTTTTTTTTTTCAGTAATAGCGGGAGAAATTAAGAACAGTGCCAAATACTTTAACGGAAGCCAGTTTATAAATACTTATGGTATTTTAATGTTTTACAAAATCATTTTCAGCCGAGTTTTGGGGATTGGGATGGGGGGGATTTCACAAGTCGCTTGCAAAGTAAAGAAATTCACAGGCGGTGTGTGTTGGGGGAATTGCTATTTGAAACCCTCACATCTATTAGTGTTTGAATGACCTGAGCATCTAAGAAAAGTATATTCTTGAGAAACTGCCCTGTAGTTGTGAAAGTCCTGTAACTATGTTAACTAGTGAAAGCGGCCAAGGCAGACATTTCCTCCTTTATATTCTGCTTTTTTTCCAGCCTTGAAGGCGTCTTCTCAAAGAACACCACTTCTAAAAGAAGAGAATCAGGTAGCTCTACTTCCTGTGGCACCCTGAAATCAATGCTTTGTGGGAGGATAATGTGGCAGCAAGCACATCTGCCCTCCACAGCAGGTGGGCCTTGTCCCAGCTGAGTTCCCAGGAAAAAACAAGACTTAAGGTTGTTGTTGTTGTTGTTGTTGTTGTTATTATTATTAGTAGTAGTAGTAGTTTGTGGTGCTTGGGATCAAACCCAAGGTCTTGCACATGCTCAACAAGTGCTCTACCTCTGAGCCCCACAAGGTGAAATTTCTTTTTTGCAATATCAGTACTCTGAGTTACACCCCCATTCCTTTTTATTTTGTTATTGAAACAGAGTCTCACTAAGTTGCCAAGGTTGGCCTCCAATTTGCAGTCCTCCTCTCTCTGCCTCCATCTCTGTGCTGGGATGACAGGCATGCGACACCATGTCAGTCCGAGGTAAAATTTCTTAAGAACAGTATTCAGCGTGCTTTCTTGTTGTATCTGACTCTGACTAGCCAGATACAACAGAAGGTATACCTTAAGGCAAAGCCTCTCCCACCCAAAAGAAGAGAATCAGGTAGCTCTACTTCCTGTGGCATTTACTTCATTAAATGGGACAGACTACTTCAGGTTAGAAGAGGATCATGATCTTCACAAAGACTGGTGTATCTTATTGGCAGTAACCCAGGAAAAATGCATTGGCTCATCTTTAATGCCCCACTCTGTCCCTTTATGCTGATTTGCTTGAAGATAGTAAGGCATGATGGTGTTGGTTCAGGTACTCTTGACTACAAATTTATCAGCTAGGTTGAGTAACTGGTAGAAATGACAGGGCATTAGCTGGGCGCGGTAGTGCACGCCTGTAATTCCAGAATTTAGGGAGGCTGAGAATCAGAGTTCAAAGCCAGCCTCAGCAACAGCGAGGCGCTAAGCAGCTCAGTGAGACCCTGTCTCTACATAAAACACAAAATAGGGCTGGGGATGTGGCTCAGTGGTTGAGTGTCCCTGAGTTCAATTTCTAGTACTAAAAAAGAAAAAAGAAATAACAGGGCATTATTATCAGTGTGTTGTACTTGGTTGGCTCTCAAAGCTGAGTACTGCAACTGAGATTTGAGATTGACCTAGGAATACTTTAAGCCTTTCTGATAATAAAATCGGTTGCCAGACTACTGCCTTTACCATTTTGTCTTGTAGGATTTCCTCCAGCCTCACCACCTTCCATCTGTTCTTTACATAGGTCAGGAATATTCATGCCCCAAGTCCTTGCACCAGTTGTTTACAGTTCTCCCAGATGCTCCTGTGCACGACTTGCTCTGTCTATCCATAAGTCTCAGCTGTACTGTAACCTTCTCAGGGAGATGATCTGCACTGAGAGTACTATTCTCCTCATATCTCACCTTATTATTATCAAATCATTCTGTTTTGTTTTTTTTTATAGCATTTATCACCATTTCAAATTATCTCTACTATCTTTCATTTTTCTCCCCTTTTCTTTGATGAAATTCCTTACTAGGTGGCAAACTCCATGAGTGCTGGACCTTACTGTACTCATAGCAAGACTGTACAATATCTGGCACTTAGTAGGAACCTGATAAACATTTGTTTAATGAATGAATAAAAAGATTCTCATTTAAAGTAACTCCTTTGCACTCTGGGCTGACACGCATCTTTGCTTTTCTCAGGTTCCTACAAGCTCAGGCCAGCTATTTTTCCAGATCTATCCACACTTAAGCAGATGTGTTAACAACCTCACTCTTAGCCAGGCGCGGTGGCACAAGCCTATAATCCCAGCACTTAGGGAGGTTGAGACAGGAGAATCACAAGTTCAAAGCCAGCCTCAGCAACAGCGAGGCGCTAAGCAACTCAGTGACACCCTGTCTCTACATAAAACACAAAATAGGGCTGGGGATGTGGCTCAGTGGTCGAGTGCCCCTGAGTTCAATCCCCAGTACCAAAACAAAAAACAAAAAGCCAATCTCACTCTCCAGAAAGGGTCACCAGCCCAGCCTCTTGTTCTGCAGGCCCCTCTCTGATTAGGAGAGTTTTACAGACTGCTCAAAGATCTGAGACCTGGAATCCTGTGTCCTTGAATGACCTTGAGATTCTGCAGTGGTCCTAGGTCACAGTTTTGCCCTCCTCTATTGGTCATGGTTTTTAGGACTGTGCTGCTGCTTCTTTCCCCCCTCATGCCAGCCATCTATCCAGCACTGAAAAGGAAGACCTGCCCTTGGCAAGGATTCTGCTCCACATGGACAAAATGCCTAAATGACAACCATCTGCCATCCACTGGCTCTCTTTCCTTCTCAGCTTCTCTGTTCCCCTACCCAAGTTAATTACTGCTTGACAGTTCAGAAAGTCTGGGGAAGGCAATGCCATTACACCTCCCTGAGGAGGATTGCTTGCCTTTTGAGGGAAGAAAAACATAATAGATAATGAGTTGCTTCTGCAAGCCTTAAAGTTCTTTCTTTGCTATTTGTGTAAGCATTTCTTGTACATAGTTCATTTATAATGCAGCAAATCCATGCAGCATTGATCCAATCAGAGAAGTCTAACAAATTGGCAATGGAATTTCTGATTTCACATTTCTAGTTCTTTTCTTCTTTTCTTTTTATTTATGTTTGTTCATTAAACAATTTTTTTTTTTTTTTTTTTTTGGTATTGGGGATTGAATTTAGGGACATTCAGCCACTGAGCCGCAACCACTGAGCCACATCCCCAGCCCTATTTTGTGTTTTTGGTTTTTTTTTGGGTACTGGGGATTGAACTCAGGGGTACTCGACACTGAGCCACATCCCCAGCCCTATTTTGTGTTCTATGTAGAGACAGGGTCTCATTGAGTTGCTTAGCACCTCGCCATTGCTGAGGCTGGCTTTGAACTTGTGATTCTCCTGTCTCAGCCTCCCAAAGTGCTGGGGTTACAGGCATGTGCCCCCACGCCTGGCTAAAACCTAACTTCTTGATATCATGTCCTTTATGAACTATGTGAACAAGTTCCTTTGGTCTCTGGTGACAACAGGTGAGGGATAAGAGTGAATTTATGTGTTCTTGAGCTCCCTTCCTATGGGGTTGGTGGTGGCCAACTGTTCCTGCCATGAGGACTTCTGCTATAACTGCTCTGAACCTCCTCTAACTCTTGCTCCTTCAGCCCTAGAAGTGGCTCCACTGTTTCTAACCCCTGAGGGGCTTTACCCTTGGTTTATCTTTTCCTCTTCACACATCTTTTTGAATGATCTCTTTATTAAGCTTCCACCAATGATCTGTTCAAGTGTATTGTTTTTTTCTGCTAAGACACTAAGTTTATGGATTATGAATTAGGGTGAAAGCATTTACACATGGGGTATGGAACAAAGCACAAACATTTAGAAGAAACCAGGAGACATGCTTCAGAACCTAGGACTGTGTAGCAATCCTTAGATATGACACCAAAAACACAATTCCTCAAACATAAAAAAAAGAACAAATGGTGCTTCCTCAATATTAAAAATTTTTGATCAATGAAGTTTACTGTTAAGATGAAAAGACAAGCTACAGAAAGCTTGTCTTTCTGTTGGGAAGCCAACATTTGTAAACCATTTACAAACCATATATCTGATAAAGAGCTCTCAAAACTCAGCCGTAAAAGAAGTACATAATCCAGTTAGAAGTGTAATGGCTAAAAAAAAAGAAGATGGGATAACATCAAATACTGGCAAGGCTGGTAGGACTCTAAAATGATGCAATCACTCTGGGAAGAGTTTGGCAGGAGAATGTTCAAAGCTGCTTTATTTGTAATAGCAAGACTTGGAAACAACTGAGATGTTCTTTCATGTTGAATGAATGATGAAACCAATTGTGCTTTCCATACCATGGAATACTACTCAGCAACAAAAAGGAATCAGTTATTGATAAAGATGTAACAAGTTGGATGGATCTCAAGGCAAATTGTACTGAGTGTAAAGAGGTTACAAATAAAAGATTACATACTGGATTAATCTATTTATATAATGTTCTCCAAATGACAAATTATAAAGATGGAGACCAGATTAGTGGTTGCCAAGGGATAGGGACAGTGGTTGGAGAGAGAAGGAGGGATGTGACTATAAAATGTTACCGCAAGGGATCTTTGTGTAATGAAACAGATCTGTACTTTAATTCTAGTGGTAGTTATACATGTTTATGTGATAAAATTGTACAGAATCACACACAGACACACATGAACAAGACCCTGTCAAAACAGGTGAAATTTGAATAAGAATGTTAATTTCTTGGTTTTGACATTGTATTATGTAAGACGCTATTTTGTAGGCTTTTTGAAACTTTCTATGATTCTGTAATTATTTGGGGTGAGGGGGATTGAATTCAGGGTCTTATGCTAGGCAAGTGCTAAGCTACATCCCAGCCTGATTTTAAAATTCTTTAAAAGTAAAATTGAGCTGGGCATGTGGCTCATCCCTGTAATCCCAGTGTCTCAGGAGGCTGAGGCAGGAGGATCACAAGTTCAAAACCAGCCTCAGCAACTTAGTGAGGCCCTAAGTAATTCAGTGAGACCATGTCTCTAAATAAAATTAAAAAAGGACTGAGATGTGGCTCAGTAGTTAAGCATTCCTGAATTTATTCCCCAGTACAAAAAAAAAAAAAGGTAAAATTGGCCTTAAATTGAGACTTAACTTGAGAAATGTTTTTTTGTTTTGGTATGGAGGATTGAACTCAGGGGCACTCAACCACTGAGCCACATCTCCAGCCCTATTTTTTTTTTTTTAATATTTTTTAGTTGTAGGTGGACACAATATCTTTATTGATTTATTTTTATGTGGTGCTGAGGATCGAACCCAGGGCCTCACACATGCGAGGCAAGCGCTCTACCACTGAGCCACAATCCCAGCCCCTCCAGCCCTATTTTGTGTTTTATGTAGAGACAGGATCTCACTGAGTTGCTTAGTGCCTCGCCATTGCTGAGGCTGACTTTGAACTTGCAATTCTCCTGTCTCAGCCTCCCAAAGTGCTGGGATTACAGGCGTGCGCCACCGTGCCCAGCTTGTTTTAGTCTTTAACATGGGAAAGAGAGAAGATAAGGATTGTGCCATAAGCACTTTGCTTTTAGCTATATGTCATTGCTAAGTAGTGTAGTTAATTATTAAATTGACAAAAGGATTAAAATCAATATTATAGTAGGAAGATTTCATTTTCAGTTGTTTAACTTAAAAACATAAATTTAAAACAAAATTTAAAAATTCTATCTCTTTGTAGAAATATTTCTAGTTAGCAGTATAAAATCTAAAAAGAAAGTGTGTAATTCTGTAAATGTAAAAGTACCTCAAGATGCCAGCAATATGATTTTCAGAATGTTCAAACTTGGAAGGAAGTTCCCCATCTTCAAGGAGCCCTAGGCATACTTGCTGAGAACTTCTAAAGAGATATATCACTGTTAATACTGCTGGGCACAGTGAAGTCTCTAGATCCCAAGGAGATGACTCCCTCCATTCAGCTCTGATTGTCTCTCAGGTCACAGCTATTGTGGTTGCTTGCTCTGATATTTTCCTCTGCTGATCCCAAATTGCAGTAGCTACAAACACAATATGAAGAGAAAACAAGAATGGTAGATACATATACTGGCTAGGCAGGTGGAATTTGAGGGAGCTGTAGCTGTGATTTGTTCCCACCAAGGTGATGAACTGCTCTCTTCCTTGCAGACAGATGTTCTTTCTTCACAACTGCAGATCTTTGCTTTCAAGTCAAATCACAGGGTGTGAACAACAAAGTAGAAGGTGGGCAACACTGAATATCTCATTTTAAATAAAAGGAAGGACATTAGTCTGATTTCATTAAACTTTAAAATTAGATATATGGTATTTCCCCAACATGCTAACAGTATTTTCCATAATTTTACTGTCATCATATAAAAAAATCCCTTAACAATGATTATAAAGACCTTAAAAAAATTTCCTGAAAAGGTGTTCGCAAAGCCTGGGGTGCATGCTTTGCCTGTACTATTAGACAAAGGAAGGATTCTGAAGTGCTTGATACTAATGTGCTTTCTAAAGGATGTGACATATCTTTTTTGCAATCTTTTCTTAGTCTTCTAGAGACACATAAATAAATTCTTCCTTTTTATACTCATATTTTGTTTGACCCATGTAAGTATAAATAAGCATTTCCTGAATATGTAAATGAAATGCAGAACTTATTAAAGAGTTACTATGTTGTTATTTCATGGATTAAGGAGATTTTGTGGCACAGTGGAAAGAACACTTGGAATTGGATTCAGCAGCACCTAGATCATCTATCTGTGTGACTTTAGGTAAGTTATAATCAGTGTCTCACTTTTCTTACTAGTAAATCCTACTAGGTCATGGTTTGCTGGAAGGATGAATGAAATCTTGACTATTGTAAAGTACTTACATTAAAACTAGAGTTGGTGGACAAATTGGAAGATCATAGTGAATGATACTGATAGAGATTGAATTTAGGACTTCTCAAACATGGTTCAGTACTTTATCCTGCAGATTATCTTCCATTCTTAATAATGTTAGTCTAAACATTCTTTAAAGCTGGCCTGAAGACAGTGAGTGTAGTTTTCTGTGACATGACACAAACAGAACCAGAGCAAGATTATATCTGTCACAGATGAACATACATTTATGTGTCATACTAATCTATTCATTGGTTTATGGACCCAAAATTCTCCAGGGGGACTCACAAATTCCGATAATGTTTCTGTGTGCCAGATTTTTCATTTGGAGCTCTGATTTAGTTGACAGATGTGTAAAAATCACATGTAGCCAAATGCCTCCTCCATCAGTACAAAACCACTAATGCTGAAGACTAGTTATTCCTACAGAGATGCCTTGGAATTTCTACCCAGACCTAGCTCCTCAAATCTCACACTAGACTTTAATGTTAATTTATGCTAATGCAAATGCTTTGCTCCCCAAAGCTCTATTTTTAAAATACTGTGCTCTTGTCTAATAAGACCACTAACTTACAGGAAGAACTCTTCTTTGAGGAAGTCAAAATAGATGAATAGCCGCATTCAATTTCTGAAAAGTCAGTAACTAACTGCATTTAGGAGATTTATACAGAAACCAGATTGGGAGATTTCTTTAGAACAACAAATTATGAAATCTTAAAACATAAGTATTAGGCTAAGGATGTAGCTCAGTGGTAGAGTGCTTGCCTAGCACACAGAAGGCCCTGGGTTCAATCCCCAGCACTGAGGGAAAAAAAAAAAATAGTCAACTATTAAATTTTGAGCTCCAAACTATATCATGTTACTAATAAAGAAGCAGATTTATGTGGAAGTAAATTGTTTTCCCCAAGTCTTCCTGAGAGCAACTGGCAGAATTTAAACTTAAGTATCTTCTGATTACCCCAACTTGAGTCCTTTTCTGGCTGTTACTGTATTTAAAAATATATAGTAACTGTGTATGGGTAACAGTTCTGGTAAGCACAGAAACTATATTAATGCCAGCTATGTTAAGAAGAATACAAACTCTTGTGTTTTGCTTTAGACTTCTTGATGATGAAAATGGCCCTTTAATAGAATAGTTAGATCATAGAAAAACTAAAACTATATATTTCGCTCTGTCTGCTTTTTTGGCCTTTGAGTAATTTCAGGGAATTTCTCTCCTTTTTTTCTTTTCAACCATGGGGAGAAAAAGTCCCCAAAACAATGCTAATATGAAAAAGTTCATTAGCTTCATTATCTGAAAAAATTATTATTATTCTTACTATATGGTAGTTTCTTTTTTAAAATGACAAGGACAAATAAAAATGTTTTTGAATTCGTAGTGGTAGTGCACACACTGGTATCAAAATGTTCCAGGTAGCATATCAGAGAGCTCTGGTCTTAGAATAGAGCTATGATGTTTATAAATAAATCTTCCAGTAGCTGCTTTTTTTTTTTTTTTGGCAGTACTTGGGATTGAGTGCAGGGGTGTCCCACCACTGAGCCCTTTTAATTTTAATTTTAATTTTTTTGGTACCAGGGATTGAACTCAAAGGCACTCGACGACTGAGCCACATCCCCAGCCCTATTTTTTTGTATTTTATTTAGAGACAGAGTCTCACTGAGTTGCTTAGCATCTTGCTGTTCCTGAGGCTGGCTTTGAACGTATGATCCTTCTGCCTCAGCCTCCTAAACCACTGGAATTACAGATGTGCACCACCATGCCTGGCCTTTTTAATTTTTTTTTTTTTTGGTAGGTCTCAGTAAGTTTCTCAGCCTCTCTTTGCTCTTGTGATTCTTCTATTTCAGCCTTCTGAGTAACTGGGATTACAGGGATGTATCATCATGCCCAGTTTCCAGTTCACTTTTCAGATTCCTGAATTTATAAATAATATTTTGGAGGTTAAAATAATCTATTACTTCCAAAGCCATGTCATTAATGTAAACGAGGTAATCATTCAGGAATAGCGCAATGGAGAAAAGAGGGGACTGTGGCAAACTGGAAGGCACATGACCTGTCCACAGGGGGAGGACCATAATCAACTTCAGGGGTGTGATGTCACATGGGAATGCAAGTTTAGAATTATAAGTTCTCCTAGTTAGTTTTTTTTTTTTTTTTTTGGTAACGGGGATTGAACTCAGGAGTACTTGACCACTGAGTCATTTTTTTTCTTAAGGAGTTTGTAGTATTTTTTTTTAAATTTCAGCAACTAATTTTAATAATAATTATTATTATTTTTTGGCACTGGGGATTAAACTCAGGGGTACTCAACCACTGAGCCACATCCCCAGCCCTATTTTGTGTTTTATGTAGAGACAGGGTCTCACTGAGTTGCTTAGCGTCTCTCCGTTGCTGAGGCTGGCTTTGAACTCGCGATTCTCCTGTCTCAGCCTCCCAAGGTGCTGGGATTACAGGCGTGTGCCACTGCACCCAGCCTAATTTCAATTTTTTAAAAAATGTTTAGGCCAAAGTAAATACATCTGTCATTGTACCTGGCCTGTGTGTCTTCAATTTCTGACCTCTGATCTAAAGCATGTAATTCAGTTGTGGTAAGCTCAGTTGTGATAAGTATGGGGCAACAAAACTGAACTGAGGCAGACGCTAGATGGTGGGCCACATTCAGTCCTTAACATTCCTCTGAATAACTACAAGGTTCAAATTCAGGATTTAGGAAAATGACATAATCCTGCAATTATGGGCCTCAAGATCTCTAATGGAAACTGCATGATATCCTTGAAGCCAAATGTCTCCTGAATTTGGAAGCTGAGCTAACCCTGATTGATTTGGAGAGCTCTCTTTAGTCTAGCAAATCCACAGAATTTCAAGAGAAAAATCATCTGAAGCCACTACTTTTGGAATGGTAAACAACTGAAGCGACCCACTTGTTACTCTGCTGGTCTTTCACACCTCTTGGAGAGATTCTGACTCAATCTTTGGATGAGCTTGGGTTTAAGGTCTGGGAGTAATTTAAATGCCAAGTGGGATTGTCACAATGACTGCCTAAGGCCATTACTTTGAAGCACACCCAGGGGTACTCAAGAAATTTATTTTCATGTATGAAGAACATATTAGAACCAACATTTTTTTGGTCCAAAAATTATAGAAAAATTAAACTTGACTATTATTAATATTGTGTATATAAGGTGCTCATGTGACTCACAGGACATATTATCCTTCAAATAGAGGGGATCTCTAACACAAGAGGAGTCGACCTTCTCTTAAGATTTTTCTTTCTTTCAGAACAACACAGCTTACTGGATGTGACCATCCAGTGAATCTATGGATTAGTAAATAATAGAATATTCCCAAAGTCTGTTAAGAAAATGAGAATCTCTGGCTGGGATTGTGGCTCAGTGGTAGAGTGCTTGCCTCGCATGTGTGAGGCACTGGGTTCGATCCTCAGCACCACATAAAAATAAATAAAATAAAGATATTGTATCCATCTACAACAAAAAAAATATTTAAAAAAAGAAAGAAAGAAAATGAAAATCTCTTGTGCCTTACAATCTCTTTGTCCCTAAATATAGTAGGGTATTTAAGGACAAAACACTTGGAAGAATTGTCACATTAAAAACAAATAGTGCATATTTCTTTTCTACAATACAAGATTCCAAGTTTGCTGACCTTTTCTAAGTGATGAGTTGAATACTTATTAGAACACACACACTCACTCTGTACCCACAAAATCACAGCAAGTTTCACAACCAGAGAAGTTTCCCTCCACCTTTTAAAAAAAGCATTGTAAACCAAATAATAGAAAATATTTTCATTGTTATATGGTTTTGCAGAAAAGCAAGGAAATTGCTTACTTTGGCAAACACATACAAAAAATCTGCCAACAGAATTTAAAAATCGGCTTTTAAATCTTTCAGATTGAGAGTTTCCATGTGTTTGAACACATTTGGGATTAGTTTTTAACAACTGTTAGATGTTGGAGAAAAATGGAAATCTATTGGCTGAATTTCACCAATTTCATCATAGTTTTGAGTGAGATTTTAAAAATGAGCTTCGTGGGCTGGGGCTGGAGCTGTTTGCCTAGGATACGTAAGACCTAGGTTCAATCCTTAGCCCAGAAAACAAGAAAACAAACAAAAATAATTAATTCCATGATTTAGTAGGTTCAGCCAAAAGATTTCCCCCCCATTGGAGAATGACATATGTTTATGAGAAATCATATAATTTTTTAAAAAATATATTTTTTGTTGTCAATGGATCTTTATTTTATTTATTTATATGTGGTATTGAGAATTGAACCCAGTTCCTCACACATATGTGCAAGGCAAGTGCTGTACCACTGAGTCACAACCCCAGCCCCGAGAAAGTATATAATTTTAAGATATTAAAAAAAAACTTAGAAGCAGATCTTTAAATCCTGTCACAAAGTGTTCAACCAAAATGTGAGGCTATTGAAACATATTAACAATTTAATTAATATTATGTACACATACACTTTTTTCTTTTGCAGTACTAAGGGTTGAACCCAGGGGTGCTTTATCACTGAGCTATATTCCCAGCCCTTTTAAAACATTTTTTATTTTGAGGCAATTCTTGCTAAAGTGTCCAGGCTGGTTTTGCGATGCTTCTGCCTCAGCCTCCTGAGTTGCTGGGATTTTAGGCATATGCTGCCACATCTGCTTGAATGTACCTTTAATAAAATACCATTGCCTAAAAACATTTAAGAGTATTTTGTTCTTCATTATCTTATTCTGTAAATTTCTCCATTTTTATATTTCAGACATATTTAATATGATAGTACTTACATGTATAGCAACTTTAAAGTGAATGCGTTTATTACTATTTGTAGTTTATGCTTGAACACTTTTTTATTGATGAGATGTGCTATACAAAATGTTTGGAGACCAATGTTCTAGAATACCAAGCATCTATAGTATCTTTCATTGTGTGAGAAATATTATTTCTGACCGTCCATTGATAAAAAAGACTATAGAGCAGAAACATGGCATGTGAGGCCTTTCAGAGTGGGTTCTGGCTTGGACTGCTTTTCTGGAAGATACATGCACTTGATACTGTTAGAGTCCATTCTGAAGTACTATACACGTGCTTATGTGGGGCCTTGTGAGCATCCCATTTAGAATATACTGCCAAGGATTGTACATTTCTGAATAGGTCACCTCCTCTGGTCTAGAACTGATGTTTAACTTTCTATCTTGAAAAAATGCCACAAATAATGAAAAACTTGAAAAATCTCCCCCTTCCCCTCCAAGCTGACACTGTGGGAAGCATTACCAAGGAGAAGCTACACTTCATCCAGAGGAGTTTCTTGGTCATTGTAGCCTTCCGGAAGGAAATCCACTTCAGTGTCTCGTTGTTGCCCTCTGGGAAAGCAGAGGGAGCACTTCAGTCTAAGCACTTTCACCCACATGGTGTGTGATAAGTTCATCATTAACAGTGGTACACACTTGTAGTAAAAGTGTACTTCAGGAAGTGGAATGAAATTTCGCTGAATTGTGCTCAAGCAATTTAGGCCTTTTATTCCAGTTCGCTATTGGAGAATTTCACTATAAGCAACTTTTATAATGAGGAATACTATAGAAAAACATACCATGGAAAGTACTACAGGCGGCTCTGTAGTCTCTGAAAGCTAGCCTTCTTTCTTCTATCAGGAATTTTCCTTTGATATTAGAGATGCCATAAAATCAGAAACCACAAAAGCAAACCTAACTCAGGTGAAATATGTTATCTTTGTAACATATTGGAAGGTGTAATGTAAATAAAAAGAAATACCCTTAGAAAATACTTCCCATCAACACTTCAGTACCTTTGTGATTTTCTGTAATAAATTTAAACAGGTGCTATAGTTCACTCTATACCTCTTTTAAGATGCAGTTGCCCACAGTATTACCATGTTATTGACTGGATGTGTTAAATCATTGTTATTTACACCTTCCTGCCTTCTCTCCTGCTACCTCTGTCCTTTTTCCATTCTTTAAAGAAGCCAGATAATCCCAGGAACATTTTTATTATTTTGGTTTGTAGAGGAATCTCACTGGTAAAGGTACACATTGGAGACATTTCTTCAAAGAAAACAGGGACAAAAGCACCAGAAGTTTCAGAGTTTGAGGAAAACAGAAGATTCTGGTGAAAGGAAGAGGCCGGGTAGAATATGAGGGATTTCAAAGGAAAGAGATTGGGGTAGGAGGGAAATGCTTTCAAAGATGCGTTGTATCCTCTATTATATAACTCCTCTCTTGGGTTTCTCACAAAAACTCTAGTAAGATTCAGTTGTTGGTCAATGCTTTAAGATTCTGAATGCAGGTGTGAGGTGGCTTTAAGATATCATTAGAAATGAAAAGAGTGGAAACCTTTTAAAGTTTTGGTTAAAATAAGTAGTGGTATGCTAATTGGCAGAATGTGATTGGTTGGCTGGTTTGCTCTGATAGAATAGGAAAGAATACTAATACTTTATCATGGATTTCATGTAGAATATTCTGTGCATGATGATAATAAAAAGCAGATTATACATACATATGCATATACATACATACATATATATGTGTATATATATGTATGTTGGGGGGTGGGGATTGAACCTAGGGTCTCACATATGCTAGGCATATGGTCTACCACTGAGCTACATCTCCAGCCCTTTTTATTTTATTTTGACATTGAATGCTCCTAAATTGCTCAGGCTTGCCTTGAACATGTGATCCTTCTACCTCAACCTCCACAGCCTCCCCAATAGCTGGGAGACTATAGGTGTGCACCCCAGAATATGGTAAATAACTTTAATTTAAAGTAAGGCAAATGTAGCTACTTCACTCAGAAGCTTACTGCTCTTTTTAAAGATTAGAAAGCATTACAGGTAATCCCAGTGACTTAGGAGGCTGAGGCAGGAGGATCGTGAGTTCAAAGCCAGCCTCAGCAATTTAGCAAGGCTCCAAGCAGCTTAGTGAGACCTTGTCTCAAAATAAAACATAAAAAAGGCTGGGGGGGCTGGGATTGTAGCTCAATGGTAGAGCACTTGCCTCGCATATGTAAGGCCCTGGGTTTGATCCTCAGCACCGCATACAAAGCAATAAAATAAAGACATTGTGTCCATCTACAACTAAAAACATATTTAAAAAAATAAAAATAAAAAAAAGCTGGGGATGTGGTTCAGTGGTTGAACACCCCTGGGTTCAATCTCTAGGACCAAAAAAAGAAAAAAGAAAATATTACAGGTACCTAAGTGGCCAATGCACTTAGAAGTCTCTGGTGACTTTGATCTTAATCTTTAGTGGTTCTCTTTGTATTCATAGATCCATTGGTGGTTCCTGAAATTGGGAATATAGAGAATGAATTTCTGCCCTCCTCTGGTAGCTGATATTCCTCTGTACTATTTCTGATCACAAGTAAAGAGGTCACAATAGGATTTTGGCTTGCTGGTTTTTGTTCTCTCCTCCTTGTGTGTGTATATATATATAATTTTTTTTCTCCTTGTATGTCTATCTGTCTTTTCTTGCTGGCTTTTATTTTCATACCTAAAACAGGGGATTGTCAGAGAATAGAGCAGGCATAATAGGACATAGAGCACCCGGTGTCAAACATCCTGGTTCCTTTCTTCCTCATTGCCGGTCACACTCAAGTTTAAGGTTTCAATCATGTTTTATTTTCATGGGGGTAATCAAAAGGAAGAGTCAGAAAAAGGAACACGTGGAACCATGAGTCAGCAAGGACACTACCAGGGAAATAATGAAATGGAGCCCATAAAAGTTGTATTAGTCATTCATCTCTAGCCTGCTGTCTTCTTCACCATGTCTATGCTTGTGGAATATTTACAGTGAGATTAGAAATCTTCGTAGCTTGCTTGTTTTGATGTAAGCTTAGATTTCCTTACTGCAGTAGACAACTGTTGCCTTTCTAAAGCCAGAGTTCTGCCAATACTTGTATTGCTACAGCTGCAATATGGGAAGGAGGGGCAAGAGTGCCTGATGACCCCACCCAAATGCCAAATGACTTTTGTGGACTCTTGGGTCACTTGTGCCTTGTTTCCTTCTCTACCTGTTCTCACTCACTACTGGAGATCCCTTGGTCATTGGTAGTGTGCCCTTGTCTTCCTACAGGATTTCACTCATCTTATGTATGTGCGGGCCTTCTCAGGTGGGTGTGGATAGTGGCCTGAAGCTTGTGCACAAGTTGCCAAGACACGGCACACCCACTCTCCTTGTTTATGCCAAACTTGGGCTGTGCCATTTTTGACCACATGTAAACAACTGTGAACCACAGCTAGAAAAGAGATTGTCAAACTCTTTCTGTAAAGGGCCAGATAGTAAATATTTCAGGCTTTGCAGGCAGTTTACTTTCTGCCACAGCTATTCAACTTGGCCACTGACACACAGAAGCAGTCATAGATTCTATGCAAACAGACAAGTACAGCTGTGTTCAAATAAAATTTATATATGGACACAGATTCTAATTTCATATGTCACAAAATATTATATTTCTTTTAATTTTTTCCAGTCATTTTCAAAGGCAAGTAAAAGAGTTCTTAGCTTATAAGCTTTGCAAAAACAAGAGGGTGGGCTGGATTTGGTTTGTAGGCTATACTTTGTTGATCATGAACTAGAATATTACTCTTTGCTATGGCACACCACAAATGGAGTAGTTTAAAACAACCACTTGGCTTGACAATTGAAGATATTGGCCTGGTTTTATGGCTTGCTGTTTGTTGGTGGGTAGTCTGAGTGGGCTTAACTGGTCAACAAGTTTCACCTGAGCATCTGTGATCAGTTGTTGGGCATTTAGTTTGCTGTACTTCTGGGGGTCAGTTGGTTATTGGCTGGGGCAACAGAGGTGACTAGGTCAAGTGTTTGTTATCACCCAGTAGGCTAGACTGTGCTTGTCCTCGTGGTCATTCTAAGCAGCCAAAGAGGCAAGCCTCAATGTATGAACACTTTTCAAGTTTCTACAAGTATTATTTTGCAGTTTGTTTCTTGAGTGGAAACAAGTCACATGGCCAAGTTTAGAGGACAGGAAATGTCTAAGGGCATTGATACAGGTAGGTGTGAACAATTAGGGTCTATAACTGCCACATCCTACCACAGATGACCTCTGGCCCTAATGATTTATATCCTTTCTACATGCAAAATACACTTCCTCCCTTCCAAACCCCCTAAATCTCATCCAGCCATAGCATCATGCTTAAGGTCCAGGATCTTTTGTTCAATAATTATGTCTGGGGGCTGGGATTGTGGCTCAGTGGTAGAGTGCTTGCCTCGCATGTGGGAGGCACTGGGTTCGATCCGCAGCACCGCATATAAATAAATGAATAAATAAAAGTCAATCAACAACTTAAAAAATTTAAAAAAATAATAATAATTATGTCTGGATGTGACTTTTGGGGGAGGGAAAGGGGAATGGGTATAGTAAAGATGGTTGATTGAGATCATCATTACTATCCTGATGCCATTTCTTAATGTTGACAATTTTTTACTGACTAGGGAGTTTGGCCATAAGAAACAATGTATTTTTTTCCCAGTGTCTTCTGACCCTCATTGTTCTTCAACTGCCTAACTCAGGTCACATACCATTTTTGCAGCCTCTGCTAACAATTTGCTCACCATTTACTTTTTTTATTTAAAAAAAAAAAAGCTTTTTTTTTTTTGCCTTCATGGTTGTTTTCTAGCTTCCACCAGTCACCTGATTCCAAAGTCAAAATGCCATATTTTTGGTTTTAATTACAGAATCATTCCATTTCTGGGTAGCAATTTCTCTTATTAGTTTTCTATTGTTGAAATATTAAGCATCCCCCAACTCAGCTTAAAACTATTCATTTTTGTATGTGGGTTGGAAAATTGAGGCTGGGCTCTGCAGGGGGGAACCTCCATTGGCCCTGGCTGGGCTGGTGTATGTATCTGTGGCCTTTAGCATTTGGTAGAAAGGCTAGGTGTCAGGTTTTGCCTGGCTGTTGAAAGGGACAACAAGGAAACCGGGCCAGTCTCTTCAATTGTCAAGCTGGCTCGCCTGGGCTCACTCCCACAGTGGTGATTGATGGCCGGGTTTCCAATCAGAGAGGGTAAGCTCCAACATACAAATACTTTCAGTCTCTTTTTCTGTAGCATTTTCTAGTGTTACATTGGCGAAAGCAAGCCCTATGGTGAAATCCAGACAAGCATCAGTGTGGGAGGGGAGTTATCCATTGAAGGAGGCCATGGGTTTGGAGAGGTGTGAACAAAGTTGTGGCCATTAATACAACAATCTACTGGGCTTACATTAAATAGAGCAGACTATAATCCAACACACGGAAAGCCTGCCAAGTTTCCAGCATTGAACCAACAAAAGGGCTGCCAGCTTGTTTAAAAAAAAAAAAAAAAGTACTAAGTTTGCTCAAATTGCAAATTTAGAGTGATTGGTTATGCAACTGGCTGATACAAACATGGGACATCCAAATTGTGACTTGAAATTTGGTAGATGGACTTTATTGGATTATCAGGACAACATAGATTTCTGCATGTGCTTTTGAAGACTGAGCTATTTAAAAAGCAAGGGAATGGGAAGAAAAATATTTCTGAGGTTAGGGAAACAGAGTGAAAGATAGCAAAATGAATAATAAAATAACATCTAACATGTATAGGGTATAATTCATGTAACAGACACTAGTAGCTTCTCATGAACTGTGTAATTTATCTCCTTTAAAAATTGAAAATGTTGCCAGGTACAGTGATGCACGTCTGTAATCCTAGCAGCTCAGGGGACTGAGGCAGGAGGACTGCAAGTTCAAAGCCAGCCTCAGCAACTTAGCAAGTCCCTGTCTCTAAATGAAGTACAAAGAAAAGGCCTGGAGATGTGGCTCAGTGGTTAAATGCCTCGAGTTCAATCCTTGATGCAAAAAAAAATTGGAAAATTGAAAAAGTTATTATTAATTAAAAATTAAAAGAATTAAGAACTTTTTTTAGGTCTAGGAACTAGAGGACCTACCTGGTATAATGTGAAACTTTTTATATTATAATATGTCTAAGTATTAGGGGAAATCTCTTATCAAGCATTACTGGTTAGAGGTTGAAGTTTAGTAGAAAAGTATAGGCTACTTTAGGATCCACTAGTCATTTGTTCAGTTTCTAACTGTGCAAACAATGCTGTTTGGGGAAGTTTTCTTTTTCTTTTTCTTTTTTCTTTTTTGGTACTGGAGATTGAACTCAGGGGTATCTGACCACTGAGCCACATCCCCAGCCCTATTTTGTGTCTTATGTAGAGACAGGGTCTTCACTGAGTTGCTTAGCACCTCGCCATTGCTGAGGCTGGCTTTGAACTCGCGATTCTCCTGTCTCAGCCTCCCAAAGTGCTGGGATTATAGATGTGAGCCTCCACGCCCAGCTAAGAAAATGTTTTTGTTTTTGTTCTTTTAATAAGTGGAAGCTGATAGCCCTAGCTTCATGTATGACTGCACATATGATGTGATTCTACATCATGAACAACCAGAGAAATGAAAAGTTGTTCTCCATCTGTGTACGATGAATCAAAATACATGCTGCTATCATGTGTACCTAAGTAGAATAAATAAATTTTAAAAACTACAAACAACAATAAATGTTGGCAAAGATGTGGGGGAAAAGGCATACTCATACATTGCTGATGGAACTGCAAATTGGTGCAACCAATCTGGAAAGCAGTATGGCGATTCCTTAGAAAACTTAGAATGGAACCACCATTTGACCCAGCTATCCCACTTCTCGGTCTATACCCAAAGAATTTTAAAACAGCATACTACAGTGACAAAGCCACTTCAATGTTTACAGCTACACAATTCACAATAGCCAAAGTGTGGAACCAACCTAGATGACCTCAGTAGATGAATGGATAAAGAAACTGTGGTATAGC
The DNA here is from genome assembly GCA_028644305.1 of Xerus rutilus. Lineage (NCBI taxonomy): Eukaryota > Metazoa > Chordata > Mammalia > Rodentia > Sciuridae > Xerus > Xerus rutilus. The sequence goes on from CM053407.1 coordinate 71,207,139, forward strand.
CGGGCGCGGTGGCACAAGCCTGTATTCCCAGCACTTAGGGAGTCTGAGACAGGAGAATCGCGAGTTCAAAGCCAGCATCAGCAACAATGAGGTGCTAAGCAACTCAGTGAGACCCTGTCTCTACCTAAAACACAAAATAGGGCTGGGATGTGGCTCAGTGATCGAGTGCCCCTGAGTTCAATCTCCAGTACCAAAAAAAAGAAAGAAAGAAAGAAAGAAAGAAACTGTGGCATATATACATAATGGAATATTACTCAGCATTAAAACAGAATAAAATTATGGCATTTACAGATAAAAAAAGTCAAAGCTGAGTTATAAGTGAGAAAAGCACATTTGAAAAATGTCTTGGAATTCAAGTTTGTTACTTTCAGATATACTCTATAACTATGGCAAAAGTAGATGAAAAACTTTGGCAGATAAAATGTACCATAATTTAAACTAATAGACATAAATTCTAGACCAGACAAATTGGAAATTCTTGAATCTTTGCAGAAATGCAAGCACACTTGAAAATATTCAGCATTGACAATATAATTCAATGTTGAAGGATGGGTAGCAAATCCATTAAGTTATAGAATGCTTGGTCTTTTAAACCGTGATTTCTCCTTTTCTTCAAGAATATTTGTTTCTGTGACATGATTTGCAGAAATTATTATTTTTTATTTTGAAAAATTTTACACCAAAAAAAGTAATAGAAAACAATATAGAACAATGAGCACCTATATTCATTTCAACTAGGTTTCCCAGTTGCCAGTATTTTCTCATAGTTGCTTTATCTGTCTATGCAGTTGTTCACATTATCTACCTATCTACCTACTTATCTGTCCCATCTATCATGATTAATTATTTGAGAACTGCAGGCATCATGACTCTTCACCTGTGCATTAGTTAGGATTCTCTAGAGGAATAGGACTTATAGAATACACATATAATCATAAGAGGGGATTTATTAGATTGGCTTACACAGTCAGAGGCTGGATGGTCCCATAGTAGCCATCTATAGACTGAAGAGCTGGGGAAACCACTAGCTGCTCAGTCCAAGAAACTGGAAGCCTCAGAGCAAGAGAGACCAATGAAGCAGTCTCAACATGAGGCTGGAGTCCTGGAAGCTCCCTAGAGGTTCACGGATGTGAGTCCCTTCATAGCCTGAAGAATCTGGTGTCTGATGTTCACAGGCGGTGGCCACAGCAAAAGCACAACTGCTCAGGAAGAATTAAGTTTGCATGAGTGTGTGTGTATGTGTGCAAGCGCCTGCGCATGCGCACGCACGGGGCAGATAGGAAGGGGTGGTGCTTGGTGACCTCCTCTTCTGCTTTTTGTTCCCTGTAGGATCCCAGCCTTTTGTATAGTTCTACCCACATTCGGTGTGTGCCTTCCTTCTTCAATTGAAAGAAGACCCACATGCCAGTCATCTCTGGAAACACCCTCACAAATACACCTCGAAGTGTGCTTTACCCATTTTCTAGGCATCTCTCAATCCAGTCAAGCTGACAACCAAGGTTAACTGTCACAACCTCTAAATATCTATACCATATATGCTCCGACAGTTTCATATATAACAAGAGCTTAAATATGAAATGAGGAATTTTAACATTTTATGAAATGCAAGTTACCTATTGTATGGCTCATATTCAGATTTTTCCAGTTATTCCAACAATGTCCTTTAAAGAACAACAAAACAAGAAACCTTTTTTCCTACCCAGGTATCAATCCAGAATTACATATTGTTCTTAATATTGTGTCTCTAAAATCTTTAATCTGGACAAGTTCTTCAATCTTTCTGTTTTCCATGATATTTTGAAAAGAACAGGCCATTTATTTCATATAACAGTCCTTAAATTTGTGTTTATTTCCTCCTGATTACATTCAGGTTGTTTGTTTTTGTTAAGAGTGCTATCTTTGTAGTGAAGTAAGTCCTTTTCAGTGTGTCACGTGGAGTGGCACACAATGTCAGTTGATCCTATTTTTGATGATACTAACTTTACGACTTTCTTGAGAAGGTGTCTACCATTGTCTTTGCTTAGACGATAGCATTCCTTTTTTTAATTCTATGTAATACATTAGATCCTGTTCCCAATTGACTTTAGCCAAGCAATTAGCACAGTTACTGATGATTTTTGCCTGAATTGTTTAGAACTGTTAGCTGCCCAATGTTGAATTTTAAACATTTTAATCAGGCAGAAATTCTAACCAGTGAATCATTTAAAAAAGTAAAACAGTTTATCAGGGAGATTTGATACATCTACAGATAACCAGAAAGGCAAAATATTATTACAGGTGATTAATCTGGAGAGATCAGAGAAAGAATACACTCACTGAAGAACAAAGCTATTGCAACAAATAGTCTGACTTTTTCATCAAGCAGCAGGATGGTAATAAGTTAAATCTATGGAGTGAAATGCGTGCATCAAGCATTCCTCCTGCATAATGTTAAACTGCTTTGCATTTATACACAATCATGCACTGTAATAATCAGGAAAATGTTCGGACTGTACAAGAAGAAAAGAGCTTGGTACTAAGTATGATAGAAGAGAAAAATGAAAACAAGGGATCCATGTAAGGAATTTAAGATTAGAAAATATTTTTGTAAAATTTCTAAAGCAAATAATAAATTATAGTACTTATATTACTAGTTTTTCTTTCTCCATTTCTGGCTAATTTTATTAGTATACTATAGCTTCAGATTATTCTCAGTTGCATCTAGTGAATTTAAAAAGGAACAACCCTGCAATAAAGTATCTATCATGTCTTGCTGAATAAAATGTGTATTTTGTGCAATCTGAGATTGAAAGCTTTCTAAGCCTCTTGGAGTTTTAAATCAGACAACCCCCCACTTCTTGCAGACACTTGCTTATTTGTCACTTTGAGTTTGATTTATCTCAAGCAGGAGCTAAAACTGTATTAGAATCTTCTGTTAAGCATGTAAAACTCCATATATAGAAAACCAGCAAGTTAAACATCTCTAATGAAAGACAGCTGTGTTCTCATTGGAAATAAAAATAGGACACAAAGAGATTTGTTTCTGTGAAAGATGATATGAAAAGTATGAGAGCCACGTGTCTTCTTTTTACTCTACAATATGATGGTGATATAAAGGCAATGAAAATATTTTTAATGATTTTTAAAGGGCACATAGAGCAACCAGTGAATCTGTGTGTTCAGTTATTGATCAATAGTGATGGGTTGAAAAGTCAGTCAATTAACTAGTGCCCTCGGCTTCATTCATTACTTCATTACATCACGTATTTTCCTTTATGTTTGCCTGTACCTGAGAACAACTCAGAATATAATGTCCAACATGGCTGATTTGTAATAACTGTTTCTGCATAACTTTTGAGATTTTTTTGTGGCCTCCTGATGTTTTTGGTTTGCTCCTCATGAGTAAATCTCTCATTTTAAAAATTTTGTTGAGAATTCAAAGGTGTTATGATTAGGGATTTTTAAAATTTGTTCTTCTTAGATATACACGACAGAGTGTATTTTGACGTATTGTACATACATGGCATATAACTTCCCATTCTTTCTTTTTTTTTTTGGTACCAAGGATTGAACTCAGGGGTACTCGACCACTGAGCCACATCCCCAGCCCTATTTTGTGTTTTATGTAGAGACAGGGTCTCACTGAGTTGCTTAGCACCTCACCATTGCTGAGGCTGGCTTTGAACTCGCGATTCTCCTGCCTCAGCCTCCCAAAGTGCTGGGATTACAGGCGTGCGCCATGGTGTCCCCCTTAACTTCCCATTCTTGGGACTGTACAGATGTGAAGTTACACTGGTGGTGTATTCATATGTGAAATTGTAAAGTTACGTCCAATTCATCCACTGTCTTTCCTATTCCCATCCCCCCCTTCCCTTCATTCCCCTTTGTCTAATCCAAGGTACTTCTATTGTTCCCTCCTGCCTTCCTTTGTTGTGGGTTAGCATCCACATATGACATAGGGATTTTTAGCTTTTAAAGTAGATAACCAAAGGGAATTGCTCATTTACAGTAAATGTAAAATATTGAATTATATATTTTGCAAATTTTTGTTCATATTTATATGGCAACATATGTGAAAAGAAACAGAATACCTGATAACATCAAGTTAAGAAACGTAAGCCTAAATTAGCCTTTGGAATTCTGCTTTATAATTTATTATGATTATAATAAATTTTATCTGATTATAATGATGTATTGAAATTCTAGGATTCAATCACTCGTTCATTCATCCAGAACACTTATTAGAGACCTACATGTAGGAAGTGTTCAAGATATCTTGATTATACTTTATTTACGCACACACATCCATGTGTGCATGTTGTTGTTAACATGGGATCCTCATAAACTAAGAAATTTAAACTGTCCTCATGTGCATGATTTCATGCATTGCATAAATACTTGAGGATATTATGAGCCTTGCACTGTGCCAGACTCCAGCAATAAATCTGGATAAGAGAGGTGGATTCTCAGTCTCCAAGAAGCTTATTTATTTATTTATATTTTGTAGCAGAGACAGAAAATAAATAAGTGAACAGACCAACAAAATGATTACATATTCTGACGAGTATCTTGAAGGAAAAATGCCCAGAGTGATTGGTCTTGGAGTGTGTATGCCTGTGTTGTGTGTCTGTGTATCTGTTTTCCGGGTGGAGCTGAAGTGGGTGTGTATTTGTGTGTGTGATGTTGTAATTTGGGTGGACAGCAAGTTGGTGGTCTCTCTCTAGGACAGCATGATCCTGACCTGAAGAATGAGAAGAAGCCAGCCACATAAAAAGGCGTGGAACATGGGTCCAGAAATAATCCTCAGGATTTAATATGACTTATTATTTTATACTTTAAAAAGCAAATACTCTTCTAATCCTCCTGAAGCCCCCAAAGCTTAAATTATTTGGCAAAGTTACACCAGCCTAGACCAGAATCAGAGATGCCTGCTGCTCCTTAAAACAGAGTGGATCGAATATGTAGTGATATAAAAGCAGAAAAAATTGTGTGGATATGGAGGGAAAGGAATTGGAAGCTTAGAAAAACAGACCTCTTGGATCTTCCCATTTTCCATTTCATCTAAACTCAGTGAAGAGTTTAAAATTGAATATAGGGAAGTTGACTAAAGAACTGTAATTCTGAGTCATCAACAGCATATTTGAAAGGAACAACACAGCCAATGCTGGCAGCTTCTATTTTCCAGATTAGAAATTAACTGCTATGTTGTCAGTATGAAATGCTATGTCTTATTATTGAAAAGGCAGCTCTATTAGCTTCTTTGGGCCCAAGGGTCCATTTATTTAATTACTTCTTCCAGGACACTAAGTGGATCCCTAGTGACCAGGCCAAATTATTACACCTTAGAAGGTGAGTAAGGCATTCCATTTGATGGATAATAGCTTTCTTTTTACTTTTCTCTTATTTATCTACTTATTTATTTTTAAATAAAGGTCTTGTATAAAGAATTAGGGAAATTCACTTTGTTTTCACCTTTGCTGCTTTTAAAATTTTTCTTTTAATAATATACTAGGTATAGAAGGAATAAAAGACTTGTTTTATATTTTTGTTTTGGAGCTCAAAACTCAATGGATTTTTTCTTTTCAGTGCTGAGGATCAAACCCTGGGTCTTGCACATGCTTGGCAAGCATTCCACTCCTAAACTACATCTTCAGTCCTTAAGAGACATTTTAAATAAGAAGATTTAAAATCAAAAAAGGACAAATAAGTTAAAATAATTTTTATTATGTTTAAAACAAAGTACGAAAGAATAGATTGATTCTGGTAATTATAAAAATGTAAAAATATAAGTATTGTTTTGTAAAAATGATTTTCCGTAATCTTAACAAAGTTAAGATAATGCTAAAATCTCAAAGGAGTCAATAGCAAGAAAGGAAAAAAATAAAAGGCAAGAAATCTAATCACATAAATATAGGTCATGGGTAAATATCAAATTAGGAAAACTTTGGGCTGGGGATATAGCTCAGTGGTAGACCACTTATCTAGCATGTGTGAGGCCCTGGGTTCAATCCCTAGTGCTAAAAAATTAAAATAAAAAAAAATCAAATTAGAACCGGGCGTGGTGGCTCATGCTTGTAATCCCAGCACTTTGGGAGGCTGAGACAGGAGAATCGCAAGTTCAAAGCCAGCCTCAGCAATGGCGAGGTGCTAAGCAACCCAGCGAGACTCTGTCTCTACATAAAACACAAATAGGGCTGGGGATGTGGCTCAGTGGTAGAGTGGCCCTGAGATCAATCCCTGGTACCAAAAAAAAAAAAAAAAAAAAATCAAATTAGGAAAATTCCTTTTATCTTACAGATACTTTATTGTACTAGCAGATAGCCTTTCAACCATTTTTTTGCAGGGGGAGGGGATTCTGGGGATTGTACTCAAGGGTACTCAACCACTGAGCCACATCTCCAGCCCTAATTTGTGTTTTTATTTTAGAGACAGGATCTCACTGAGTTGCTTAGTGCCTCGCCTTTGATGAGGCTGGCTTTGAACTTGTAATTCTCCTGTCTCAGCCTCCCAAAGTGCTGGGATTACAGTTGTGCACCACTGAGCCCAGCTCAACTATTTTTTTTTTTATAGATTCTTATGAGTGTGCTTGATATTTAAGCTTTGCTAACCCACCATTGATCAGTTTTTACTGATGGATTATGAATTTTATCCTCTAATTTTCAGTTCTCAATTTAGCATTCTGTAAGTAGTAACAATCCTAATCCTTTAAAAGGAGCTTTTGTTGCTACTCATTTTAGTTGCTTGAGATAAAAATATGCAGTGTTTTATAACATCTTTTCTTCAGTAAAATGAAAGACTTTTCCAACATTATCAATTTTCAGACCTTTTCTGTAAAGCAGTAGGGAGGTATCCACCACTTTTTTTTATTGGGTGAAAGGGTAAACAGGCATATGGCTCTTGGGATTCACTATTTTACCTTCTAGAATTTGCCTTGTTGATTTTAGTTATATGGCAAATTAGCATGATTTGTACTTCTTAAATATGACAACTTAGATAGCCAACTAAATTCTGTCTGATTTTCTTTTCTCTAGTGCTCCTTCCCAATGGTGGAATAAAAGTGGTGGGTAATATTGCTTATGTTTGAGCCCTGATTTTGGAAACAGATTTGGTGGAAGGCTTGATCTTGAAACTTCTTAGGAGTATGATCTTGGTACTTACTCTGCCTTACCTGTAAACAAAAAGACAATATATATCCATATCATATAATACCTATTTCACAAACATTTTAGGCAAATAAAACCAAATACTAGCTGTAATGTTTCTATGGTTTGCTTACCACATTGGAAATGCTCAGTAAAGATCAAATCTTATTGTACTCAGTAGACAGTTTGTTGTTACTCTTTTATGGACATGATTTCATTCATCAATAGGATTTAAGTTTCATCTTAAATTATTTAAATATGTACTTTGCTATTATTTTTGGACTTAAAATCCTTGGCTAGCTCCCCTTCCCATTTAAAACAATAGGGCAATGTTAAATTGCACACACACACACATGCACACACACACACACACACACACACACATATAAAATTTTTATTCTTATTCTCTCACTTTTTAATTAGTGCAGAGTCATGAGGTTTTATCTTTGTAGGAAAAAGTTTTGTGCTCCTATTAGTATATTCAAGGAATCTAAGTTTTGCAGTTGAAAATCTCTTTATTTTCTTACTATCTTGACACAATAAATATTTTAAATATTCAGTATTGGTATAACAGTCAGATATTAGAACATTATGTAGCATAACTTGCTGCTTGGTAGGTCTCAATTTAAAAACAAAATTATGATTCAAGTGAAATGATCTTTAGCATTTATTATTTTAAATACTGGAGTCAAGCAGAGAGACTTAAGCTAAGTGACTAAAATTTATGTGTCATCTAGAACATTCATATTGGAGGATTTTTTAAAATATTGAGAGCAAAGTATATTTCAGTACCTGAAAAGATATTAATGTTTTACTTATAATAATATATTAATAAAAAATCCAGACTAATTCACATTTTGCTATCATTGATAACAAACTATATATTTGTTGAGTTGGTTTAATATCATGTCTTTGTAAATGAATTACCTTATTTTCTGGATACTAGTCTTTAGTGTCTGTTTAAATCATTATCTGGGCTCCAGGAAGACACTTCAGGGCTTTGTTTTTTTCAAATACATTTTGTTTGTTTTGTAACATAACTTAAATTTGGTGGTTCATGTGTGGGGTGTGGGCAGCAACTGTCAGGAGACATGTTCTCTTTGGACACATGATACTGAGGTGAGATCTGAAAATTGAGGATTTAATTAGCTCAAGAAGAAGGAAAAGAACAATTCAGGCAGAGAGAGTAGCATGTGCAATGACCTGAAGCAGGAAAACTTGGCATATTTAAGGATATGGATGGGGACCAGGAGTGTTGGAGTCCTTGACCAGGCCTATTCATGAACCAGACTATTTCCTGGGCTCTGAAAATCACAATTTGGCTCATGTGTGGTCCTGGATGGCTCCCAAGTACACAACTCTTCCTTTTCTAGTTTGCATGGGCCCTGTTTCACAACATGGATCACAGGAATTTCCGCTCTTATGGGATTTCTTCGTAGAATCTGAATGGAACATGTGCCCCAGCAGAATGACTTTGCCTCCCTAAAAGAACTTCCATCATTGCTACATTTTCTATTTAGAGGAACAGGGATTTGAGGCAGAGAATGAAAAGTAAGTGACAGCACCATAAAAAGGTCATCGATGCGGCTCTAGGCCTTCTTCCTTTTGCATAAAGATGAGAAGTCATTTCTCTTCAGGATAGCAGCTGAGCTTTAAAAGAAATTGATAAATTCAGTTTTTTATTTCAGTCTTTTAAAATATTGCCAACCAACCAGTCACAGTGTTGAACAGAGGCAGAAATGGTCTAGGTTCTGAGCGTATGAGTGAAATCAAGTGGATATTGCCCATGTCCCAATGGGAAGTTGAAATTATATTATAGGACATTCATCTCCTTCACAATAAGAAAAATTCAGCTCCAACCCCAATCCAAGAAGTTCACAGAAGTTAGTCATAGATTTGAGAATATAAGTCTCAGCAAAATCTCAAAGATAATAGAATAAAATATCTTTTCATAGATAGGCAATCCCAAGGAGACTGACTTTTTTTTTGATACTGGGAATTGAATCCAAGGGAGCTTCTGCAGAGCTACATCCCTAGTCCATTTTATTTATATTTTGAGACAGAGTCTTGCTGAATTTCTGAGGGTGGCCTGGAACTTGGAATTCTCCTGCCTTAGCCTCTCAAGTTGCCAGGAATGTTCTAACTTCTAATTCAGTGACTTTTTTTCTCCAACACCAAATAATCAAATTCTTTTTTGGGTGGGGGGGCATAGGTACTGGGGATTGAGTTCAGGGCACTCAACCACTGAGTCACATCCCCAGCCCTATTTTGTATTTAGAGACAGGTCTCATGGAGTTGTTTAGTGCCTTGCTGTTGCTGAGGCTGACTTTGAACTCCCAATCCTACTGCCTCAGCCTCCCAAGCTGCTGGGAATACAGGCGAGCGCCACTGTGCCTGGCTTCAAACTCTTAAACCAACCCTAAAAGGGAAAAAATTATTAAGCATAAACAAAATGTTTGATAAGGTTATAGCTCATCTGGGATACCTTATTAAAAACTTATTGATGTAAACACCAAAATACAACGTATAGACAGACGCTAATGCCAGTTTCCAAACTGTGAAAATACTGGCCACAACACACTAACATGAATGTTTTGGGATAAAGTAGAGCATTGTGTATGTTTTGTGATCAGATCTATATCTTTCTTACTTCTCCTTCCTATTCCCCCACATCCTGTTCACATTATGTGCCTTTTGGGTCATTAATATTCTTTTTCCTTTCAGAGAGAATTAGACTCTGGCACTGCTTATCCATGTTGAATCTTGACCTCTTATTTTTAATTCCACCCACTGAAGACTGGATCTAGGCAGTCAGGCTCTTGGTCTTATGAATTCGTGGAATGAAATCTGTAGACACAAGGTTGAGAGCAAAGTAACAGGATTTATTGGACTCATAGAAAGTAAGGAAGCAGAACTCTGAAGTGAGAGGAGTAGCAATGACCTCTGTTGTCTGGGGGTTTTAAAGGCATAGCTGATGGTCCAGCACAGGTAATTGGTAGGGCAAGGAATGCTAGCGTGGACCAATTGAGCTCTCTAAGCTCTGAGTTCAATAAGCCAATCGGAAGTGCATCGTTTCAATTCCTTACTTACAAAATTAAGAGGACGGGTCTCACCTGGTAGTTTTTGACATATCTTTTAGAAAGAGGGAGCATTTCAGGTAAGGGTCTGCTTGTGGTCTCCCATTGCTAGGGGTAAGGGAAAGGGTTACTAAGGAAGGGCTGCTGTGGTAGCAGCTGTGAGGAACAGAGACAAGTATTCTACCTCAGAAGAAGGGATTGTGGTTTACACTGGCAGGGAGCAGTGAGTCACAGGATGTCGTTCAAACCCACTCTCTCCTCTTAGGTTGGCATGATGTCTCCCTACCCTCCTGTCCTTCTCTAAAGGCCCTTGTCCTATCTGCCTATGGGAGAGCTCCCTTCTTGCCTCACCCCTACAGAAGTCAGGGATGTTATGAACTCTCAAAATAAAAACTCTACACCTGAAAATTCCACATAGTCTACTAGAAGGAGAATTGGATGAGAAGAAGTATCTTAGCTTTATGAATCATCATGTTTATATAAAGACAGTGACTTAATTATATTCTTCATCTAGTGTTATCTTTAAAATTTAGGAAATTGACTAACCATCAATTAAGTTTAGCAAACAAATAAATTTGAGATAAAGGAAGGAAATTGAAATGGAATGTCTTTGTTTTATTTAGCAATCTATCATCAGTCAGATTTATTCCCATTATGTGGTCATTGTGTGTGCAGTTTTAATGCACTTCCCAAAAGGTCATGGTGGGAAGACCTGACTGTTTGTCCTCAAGTACATGGAGGATATGTCTTGGGCACACTAGAATGGTTGAGGGGATTTGTTTCAAAGTGAGCATCAATCCTAAATTTATCCCTTCTCTTGTTTCTGTCCAAGGTAGAAAGATTATTTGAAAAAGTAAAACAAACACACCAATAAAAATGCTCACAGATATATCAATTAATATTTTATAATATCGCATGGCAAATTTACACTTTGGCTAAATGCAAATCTTTACACATCTCAGTGTCTTCAGCATATTTTATGCAAATAGTTGTTAAGAATAAAAATTCTAATTTCAAATGAAGAAAATTCATGACATGCATCTTGGGTTGCGGTTTAATCACTGTATACCCAGGAAGGTATCGACAGTTGTCCCGTGGAAGCTATTAAAGTTGCTGTCCAAGGTTAAATGAAATTGCAGTTTATCAGAGCAGCATTGAGAAAATAAGGGAATCTGTTCATGGCTCTTGATTAATGCCAAGCGTGATCAACACAAGGGGGTTCATTAAGCTATACATCATGTGGGTAATTTAACATGTCATTGTGCCTGCTGTCTGCTTTGACTGTGCACAGTTTCAAAGTTGTGTATCTGATGCCCCTGAGTTCTATACAGAAGATCCCTCTTACTTTTGCTATGTATTTTTCATTATGAATATTTACCTTTTTTGGGACACATTAAGCATTTCATACAAATTAACGTTTTGGGTCAAAAAATATATCTTGACTTTCTAATGAATTATCCCTACACTATGGATAGAAACATTTGTTTGGAAACTCTTCCTCTTTTGACTTTCCCCTAATCATATATATATGTCTTAAAATCTGAAGTGACACATAAGAAACTATTGAAATAATTAACTAAATCCATGTTGATCTTTCATATTATTATTAGTTTATGTATTATGGTTAAAATATAACTTTCACAGTACATGTTTTCAAGAAATGCCTTCTCATCACTCTCTCTTCAATGTTTTCATTACTGTACTTGAAAAGGATCCATTTTTAAGGTTGATCAAGTTTGGGCAAATATTAACTGCAAAACTGTGGCTTGAGGTAGATTACTAGTCATTTTATTATGTATTGGAATGCCATTTAAAAATAATTGTTATTAGCTGGGTATAGTGGCTCACGCCTATAATCCCAGAACTTTGCGAGGCTGAGACAGGAGAATTGTGAGTTCAAAGCCAGCCTCAGCAACGGAAAGGTGTTAAGCAACTCAGTGAGACCCTGTCTTTACATAAAACACAAAATAGTGCTGGGGATGTGGCTCAGTGGTCAAATACCCCTGAGTTCAATCCTTGGTACCAAAAATAAAAAATTAAAAAATAAAAATAATTGTTATTGAAAACATTTCCATGTTATTTAGCGGAATATGCCAGACATGAAAAACGACATGCTTTGTGTTTACATGTTTTAGAGACTTAGTTTTCAATGGTCTTGTGTTTTCTAGACATAATCAAGCCTTTATCTAGAACTATAAGAGCTATGATTTAAACTTCTAATTTTACTTAGTGTTTTTTCATTAGTTTGCTTTAGAAAATTAAATTTGTTAATATTATTACAATTGAATGGAGTTTGACAACTTATTAAGGAAATAAAATATTTCCATGTGAAAGACTAAAGAGCTGTGATTTATCATTCCACCTTATTTATTTATTTGTTATCTAATACATGGAATTCAATACAATCATGCTTTATCACTATCACTTAAAGTAGGCTCTCCCAGTCACAGAAGATTTATGAGATGCAATGAACTAGAGGCCAAGATCTTAGCCATAACATCAGTGTCATTGCAAGAGAGGACATGAAGAGGGAAATACGACCATGTTGCATGCAATCTTAAAGTAAAGTGTTGGCTGCAGGAATCTAATGAGTAGGTTCCACATGGTGCTTCCTTTAGAATCCTGAGAGTGCATGTCAATCAGGAATCTGGACAGAGCCCTAAAACATCCTAAAATGTCACAACATGACAATAGTATACAGATGACCACAGCTCAAAATTTTCTAATGTTTGGATTTATATGTCTAAAGTCTTATTAAATAGAAAACTTTTCTGGGTATGGTAGTACATGCCTGTAGTCCCAGCGATTCGGAAGGCTGAGATAGGAGGATGGCAAGTTTGAGGCCAGCATTAGCAACTTAGGGAGACCCTTAGCAACTTGGTTAGACTTTGTCTTAAAATAATAATAATAATAAAAGTCTGGGGCTGTAGCTCACTGGTATAGCACTCCTGAGGTTAATCTTCAATACATATTTTAAAAAAATCAAAAACTAAGAGTTTAAAAATGAATACCCATATGACACTGAAATGCTTCTAAGTCCTCCCAAAAAATTTATGCCAGGAAAAAACTTCATAGGATTTAGATGCACATATAAGAGAAATTGCCATCATTGATGTGCAAAATATCGAGCTGTTTCCTAGAGAATGATAAACTTATTGCCATCTACCATTCTCCATAGAAGTTGCCATTTAAGCCAGGCGAAGTGGCTAAGCCTGTAATCTCAGCACTTAGGGAGGCTAAGACAGGAGAATTGCGAGTTCAAAGCCAACCTCAGCAACAGCGAGGCGTTAAGCAACTCAGTGAGACCCTGTCTCTACATAAAACACAAAATAGGGCTGGGGATGTGGCTCAGTGGTCGAGTACCCCTGAGTTCAATCTCCAGTACCAAAAAAAAAAGAAGTTGCCATTTAAGAGCCAGTAAGACAAGGTTCTAGCTTTTAAAGCACACCTGAATGCTATTTTAATTTCAGTCTTTTATTTTTTAAGGGTTGTGATTTTACTATCTACAATACCTTCAAAGCAAACTGTTTGGTTATTTAAATTGGGGATTTGAAAATGTATTTTAATTAGATCCAAGACCAAATTAGAATGGAATCTAGTGAGTACCAAGTATTTTCAAAAGTGACACCATAAAAATTATTTTCTTTCCTGGTATGTAAAGTAGGGAGGATGCGTTTCATGTGTCAGTTTTCAGTCACAACTCCCAGCCATTTATTCAAACTATATGATGGGTCTCCCCTGAAAAATACCATACTACAAAGGTCATTTATATAGTCAAGGTTCTCTCCTTGAATGCTTTTTTTTTCTTTAAAGGTACTATATTGTGTTCTGCAGCCATTAATTGCCAAGGGGTTATTTACAAGACAATAATTAATTATACCTCTGGGGAACTCAAGAGTCAACATGAATCAAAGCAGGCTTGGTGAGGATCATGGAAGTCTCACATAATTAAGCAGGGCACTAGAGACCAATTGTTTATAGAATGATTTTGCTGGAGCTAATTGACACTAATTATTTAATCTGATTTTCTTCTTCCTAGTTATTCTTCTACAGACTCGCTGCTTACTGCTAATGATGCACAGGGAACTGTTGAGGTGCCTGGTGCCTCCTCTCAGTGTGTCCAGCCTTCCCTACAAGGAACTGGCATTAATGTTGATAATTGATTTTTTCCTAGCATGCTACAGAATGGTATGGAATTCAAACCACAGAAATAACCACTGGTAAAATTATATATTAGGCAATAACTTGTATTGGTGCTTACCACCTCCCATTTTCAGTCAAAATTAAGTTTGCCTCATCAAAAATGTATACACGATGAACTTATCATTTCCACTTTATTTTTATGCATGAGATGAAGATGAGAGTATAATTGAAAAGAAAAAGGGCAAGTTTATGAAGCTGCCTAAATAAAGTGAAATATCCCTAGGGAGCAGATAGCAAAACTTAGGAAACAAATCACATGACAAACAGGCAGCTCTGGGCCTAGGATCTGTGGGGATAGTCGGATGAAAACCTGGGAAATATGCTAGTTAGTTAAAAACATGCACCATGAATCATACTTGATGGTATCAAGTGTCTCTATGGTCTCTGCTTATGGACTGCCCCTCCTCTCAATATATTGCTGTGACAGTATTCACCATTGTGAAAATCAAAGATGGGCATTACAGGGATGCAAGGTTGGTTCAACATACAGAAATCAATACATGTAATCCATCACATCAATAGACTTAAAAATAAAAATCACATGATTCTATCAATTGATGCAGAGAAAGCATTTGACAAAATACAGCACCCCTTCAAGTTCAAAACACTAGAGAAACTAGGGATAGTAGGAACATTCCTCAACATTGTTAAAGCAATTTATTCTAAGCCCAAGGCCAATATCATCCTAAATGGAGAAAAATTGGAAGCATTCCCTCTAAAAACTGGAACAAGACAGGGATGCCCTCTCTCACCACTCTTATTCAATATAGTCCTTGAAACTCTTGCCAGAGCAATC
>CM053407.1:71222835-71252024 GCA_028644305.1 Xerus rutilus
ATTGAAAGTGCATATAAAGGTGTTTAATATGAAGAATTTAATCTGCTTATAATTTTGTGCAAAGTTAGAAAAATTATGATTGTAACAATTTTTTCTATTTGCCTCAACAAATGTTTTCAGTGAATAGTGTGTACAGCTTCTGAAAATTTGTTTTTTTCTGTTATGTTTGATAACATGTATTAAAATGCAATTTTTGAGAAAAAATTAAAAATTAAAAATTAAAAAAAAAAAAGATGGGCATTAACTTACTGATAAGGTTTTTGATTAATGAGCTTCTTAATTCTCCACCATATCCAAGATTCAGGTTCTAAGTAAACTTCTGGCTAAGAAATTAGGAAAGATGGATTCTCTGCCCGCTTTGCTCTACAGTGAAGAACAGTAGGCTGTCTGGCTTTCTCTTTTCTTTGCTTTGCTTTTCCCCTCCCTGCCTTCCCTCCTTTCTTCCTGTCACCTACCTTGGCCTCTCTGTGAAACCTCACACTCCTCCCCTTTGGAGACATCTTAAGCTAGTTTGTACTAGTCTCTTTTCTAAATCACTCTGTCCTCCCACTTTATTTTCTTTCTCTGCCATTAAAGTTAAATGTTCTAAAATTGATTTCCCAATCGCTCATTCTCACAAGGATAGGTAGTTAAGGGTATTTTTAAGTTGTTCCTTTCCCCATAGCATTGTCAGTTCTGGATTTTATCAACATTTTGGTCACTGTAGAGGTCCCTGAAGAACTTAATGTAGTGGAGGACTTAGACATTTCATTAGTCAGCTTTTCATCACTGTAAGGAAATATCTGAGATAATCTGCTTATAAAAAGAAAGGTTTATTTTTGTTCACAGTTTTGGAGGTTTCAGTATATGATTGGTTAGCCCCATTGTATTTGGCCTGTGGTGAAGCAGCACATTATTGTGCAGATGTGTGTTAGAGCAAAACCACTCAGCTCTTGGCCAGGAAGGAAAAGAAAGGAATAACAGGAAGGGACTAGGTCTCAAAATACCTTATTTTTTGTTCTACTTAGTTATATGTGACAATAGAATGCATTTTGACACATCATGCATAAATGGAATATAACTTCTCATTCTTCTGATTGTACATGATGTAGAATTACACTGGTCGTGTAACCATATTTGCACATAAGGTAATAATGTCTGATTCATTATTATCTTTCCTACCCCCATACCCTCTCCCTCCCTTCACTCCCCTCTGTCTAATCCAAAGTACCTCTATTCTTCCATAGCCACCCCCGCCCCTTATTGTGAATTAGCATCTGCACATCAGAGAAAACATTCCTCTTTTGGTTCTTTGGAATTGCCTTATTTCACTTAGCATGATATTCTTCAGCTTCATCCATTTACCTAATGCCATAATTTTATTCTTCTTTAATGCTGAGTAATATTCCACTGTGTATATGTACCACATTTTATTTATCCATTCATCTGTTGAAGGGCACCTAGGTTGGTTCCATAGCTTAGCTATTATGAATTGAGTTGCTATAAACATTGATGTGTCACTGTAATATGCTGATTTTAAGTCCTTTGGGTATAAACCTAGGAGTGGGATGACTAGGTCACATGGTGGTTCATTCCAAGTTTTCTTAGGAATCTCCATACCACTTTCCATAGTGATTGCACGAATTTGCAGTTCCACCAGCAATGTATGAGTGAACCTTTTTCCCCGCATCCTTGTTAACATTTATTGTTGCTTGTATTCTTCTTGGTAATTGCCATTCTGACTGGAGTGAGATGAAATCTTAGAGTAGTTTTGATTTGCTTTTCTCTAATTGCTAGAGATGTTGAATATTTTTCCATATATTTGTTGATTGACTGTATTTCTTCTTCTGTGAAGTGTCTGTTCAGTTCCTTAGCCCATCAAAATACCCTTTGAGGATATGCCCCCAGTGACCCAAATTCCTTCCATTAAGCCCCACTTCTTAAAGTTTCCCCCACCTCCAATAGTGCAAGATGGGGACCAACCCTATAATACTTGGGCCTTTGGAGGACACTCAAGGTGTAAGCCGTAGTAGACATGGAAAGAAATATTTCAGGATATTATGTGAAATGCATGTGGCAGATTGGAGAATTCATAATGGAAGGACAATTACCCAGCCTGCGAGGTAAAGGAAATTAGTTAAAGCATCCTAGGAAGTTGAGGAGTCATCTTCCCTGCTTGCATCAGAGAATTTAATAAGCATCATTTATATAGCTAAATCAGATAGGTGATTTGCTTTTAGAAGACACTGAGATATAGAAATTGCCCTACTTTTATGCCAAGTATTGTTCTAAATGTTTTATATTCTTAAATAAATTAATCTTCCCAACAATTACATAAAGATAAAAATTATTTATGTATTTATTTATCTCCATTTGACAGATGAGGAGGCTGAGGCTTTGAGGTTAATTAACTTGATCAAGATTATGTAAGTGTTAATACTGAAATCGAGACACAAGCTCAGGTGGCCTGGACCCAAAGCTGGGTTCTTAACTGTGGTACCTTGAAGGGGACTCTCTGAGATTTCTATCCTCATGTCTTTGGTAAGTATCATTCTCAATTCTGGCTTCTCATTTGAATCACTTGAGGAGAGTTTAAAAAGATGATCTTTAAAGGTGACCTCTGGGGAGTGGTGCTCAAGCACAAGTTCCTTTTCAAAGGCTCCCCTGCAGGTTGTAGTGTGCAATCCAGGTTGATAAACCCTGCTCCAGCCTCTAAAGTGGGGATTGCTCTCCACCTGTCTCTGCCTGGGGTCTACTGTGGATAGTTTCTAAAAGTTCTAAAGGCAGGTCAACAATCCTGCAGAATGCAAGTCCTCTGCTGACTCCAGGTCTTTATATTTGTGAATTGATCAAAATTGTTATAAAGATTGTCTCAGTGAGGACCCAGATAGAAAGCTTCCCAACTATCTAGCCCAATTTTCCACTTGTGCCATTTTACCAACCTGCTAACCCTGGGATCTGGGCTATATTCCCTTCTATATGCAACTATTCTCTAGCACAATCCAACCTTTAATGCACACATATATGTTGCTAGTTCATGAAGAGATCTTAGGATGAGATTATCCTAGACAGGTAAACTTAAACCCCTATAACTTGATTTATTTATTGTAAATGACTTTAAAAAAAAATAAAACCACAGCCAGAAATCCTGGCACATCTCTATAATCCCAGCTTCTAAGGAGGCTAAGGCAGGAGGATTATAAATTTGAGGTTAGTCTGGGCAATTTAGCAAGACACTGACTCAAAAGAAAAAAGGCTGGGGATATGACTTTGATGGGGAAGCATGTGCCTAGCATGTGTGAGTCTTTGCTTTCCATCTCCGGCACCACAAAATGACAACAACAAAAACCCCACAAAACACCAGGCACAGTGGTGCACACCTATAATCCCAGTGGCTCAGGAGGTTGAGGCAAGAGGATCCCAAATTCAAAGCCAGCCTTAGCAACTTATCAAGGCCCTAAACAACTCAGTGAGACCCTGTCTGTAAATAAAATACAAAAAAGGGCTGAAGATGTGGCTCAGTGGTAAATCACCCTGGGTTCAATCTCTGGTGCCTAAACCACCACCACCACCACCAAAAATCATTATCATATCCAATATAATTTCAAAAATTCTTTTCTAATATTAATTGTTAAATTGTGTCAAAATGTCTTTTAGAATGGTTTTGATAGTTTTCTGGATCCTTTATCAGCATCCAGAGAAACTGTATGCATTGCATTTGGCCAATGTGACTTTAATGTATCTTTTGATGCATAATGACTTTCTCCTCCTTATTATGCTATTTATTTGTAGAAGAAACTAGGGACCATTTCTCCTAAAGAATAACCCAAATTTTAGGTTTAGCTGATTATATTCTCCTGTCATCTAGCCTGCTCTTGATTCACTATTTCACTGTATCACATGTACCAAGGGCCTTGGTTGCATATGGATTTTGATATTTTGCAAGCATACTTTATAAGTACGTGTATTTCCTACTGTAGCACAGCAGGAAGCACATAATGCCACCTTTCCTGTTTTAGTGGGTTCAGATTGATTGGCCATTTCCAGTGTTGCCAGCCTGAATCCTCCATTATCAATTCCCCATCAATCTGTTACCTAAGGATATTAGCAGCCATTGGATAGTTGGGGAGAGAGTTATTTCATTGGGAATCGCGAAATGGTGATATTCTAACTTAATCATTCCTTCTGCACTCATTAGCCAGATTTCTTCCCATAATGAAGAACTTTTACTCAACAATTACTTATTTCAAATCCGTTTCTACTGAAATCTCACTAAAAATTCTGACTTTTTGCCTGCTAATTTTGAAGAAATAATTTTGATGTCCTAGTAACTTTTTAATATTTATTTCTTCACTTATTTGCTATACTGGAGATTGAACCCAGAGCTTACTCACGCATGCTAGGAAAACACTCTACCACTGAGCTACATCCTCAGATCTTTTTATTTTTTATTTTGAGACAGGACCTTGCTAATTGCTAAGGCTGGCTTTGAACTTTCTATCCTCCTGCTTCAGCCTCTCTAGCAGCTAGGATTATACCATGCACTACTGCAACCAGCTCCTAAAAGACATTCTTTTTTTTTTTTTTTAATTTTTTTAGTTGTTGATAGACCTTTATTTTTATTTATTAATTTATATATGGTGCTGAGAATAGAACCCAGTGACTTACCCATGTGAGGCAAGCACTGTACCACTGAGCCACAACCCCAGCCCCTAAAAGACATTCTTAAGAGTAATTTAAATTTATTTTTTCAAAAGAAAATGTGTATGTGGTGGATATATAGACATTTAAGTTGAAAATCCATTTGCCTTATTTCCTTGTAAGAGAATTTAAGAAAACACCAATGTAAGAATAATCATTCACATTTTCTCCTTCTTTTTTATTCTTGATTTAAATGTAATAAATGCTCATATTATAAAATATAGATTAGACATGAAGTAAATAAAAGAATAAAATCCTTTCTCTCTACACCACTGTGATAAACACTATTAATATTTTGATGCATTTCTTTCTGGAATTTTTCTAAGTGTAAAATAGGAATTCATATAATTCAAAATATGGTTGAAATTGTGCTGAATTTAATTTTTTATATCTGGCTTTTCTTCACTTGTCATTATGCTTAAGCATTTTTAAACCACATCATTAAAAATTCCTCATAATGTTAATACTTTCAGTTTTCCATCAGATAGAAACTGCAAAATTTGTGTAATCATTCTTCTATTGTCTGACAATTATGCTCTTTACAATGTTTAAAAGTATAAATCATCGTTCACATTGGGGATAATTTCTTCAGGCTTTCGTCTCAGCAGAGAAATTAGGAAGGACCAACTGACTGTTTTTTGTCTGTTACCCTCCCTCACTCCCGTGTAAGGACGGTGAAGTCAATTAGGAAATGCAGGAGATAAAACTTGCTGTAATTTCAGTCACAGAGGTTGCCTGTCAAGAACAATTGACAGCAGTTAATAAGAGTATCCCTCAGCATGAGCAGATTTGAGTCCCAGAGGGCTCAGCATGGAGTATATGGTACAAGGACAGTGGGCAGAAGACAGAGCTCTTGTCTCAGCTGGTCGGTCATCTACCTGTGTGACTCCACAATAGTAACACCCCTGTGTCTTGGTGGGAGTCTACAGTTTTCTAGTCTATAAATGAAGGAATTGTATTATATTTACTGAGACTCCTTCTAGTCTTCAAATCCTCTGATTTTTGTATTAGGAAGTTTAAGGTGGTCCCCACAGGATCAGGACATTTCCTAAAGATGTAACCAATTGGATTCCTCTTGTCAGCATCCCACCAAAGTCATGCTTTATTTGTAAATGAGGGCAGCACAGTTTTACCTGTTCTTTGGCTCAGTCTTTGCTGTTTGTGTTCACACAGTTTGTACTTGAAAAAGTATCAAGTTACCTGGAAGCCTTGGTCTGTGGCTACCTCCCACCTTCTGGCAAGTTTTTTCAGCTCTATATAATTGCACTCTTCAAGAAAAGTTCTAGAGACAATTATCTGAAAGCTTCAGCTCACTAATAACCTCCCATCTGCTCTACAGTCAGCTCTCCATTAATGCCCACTCATCAAACATTTGACATTCATCCTCTGATAAATGATACACAAAAGACAAAGACAGATCTACATCAAGAAGTTCAAAATGTCCTTTGGAGCACAAGGTAGAATAGTGTAGTATTAATTTGCCATTGATCTTTGGCCTAAGGTAAAGGTCTATAGAGTGGCATTCATAGGCAGCCTTTCATGTGGCTATGATATTGGGGAGCTGCCAACAAAATCTCATCTAAGACCAAGTGCAGTCAGTACTTACAGGGCTATCTACACTCATTCTCAAGTGGAAAGAGATGGCTGCTGAAAGACCTCAGAGCAATGTTTGTTATGCTGCCGTGTTTTCAAGTTTAAGTGTGCATCAGAACTGTGTTGATGTAGTTCGCTGGGCCCTATCCTCAGAGTTTCTGATTCAGTAGGTCTATGATTGACATTTCTCTCAAGTTCTCTGATGATGATACTGGTCCAGAAATCACTCACTGAGAATCACTGGCTTCCTGGATTTGAAGCAATCTTTACCATAATCACACTCGACCTCCATTTGAATGGAAAGGCATTCTGGCAATTAGATATAAAGTAACATTTGTCAAGAGAGCTGAAGGTTGGTGCCTTCAGGGAGAGATGACCAGATACTGGAGGGAAACTAATGCAGGGGGAATTCAAGTAGAGGTACAAAAAGTTGGGAAGCTATAGAGTTGTAACTAAAGGGGGTCCTTGAGGAATTTGGCTGCTGGAGATGCAGTAACTAAGCCAAAGGGAAGATGCCACCAGGATAAGAGGCTAAACTGACAGTAGCAACAGGCTTTTTACAGAATACCAAACCAAAGGTCAGTTATACACTAACTTTGTCCAGTGTCAGATACTATCAATTTATACCTTTCTCGGCTAATAATCACCATCTCTAGTTTTTTCTGAAAATATGAATAATAGTGATAGATTACTAATGGAGTAGGCTATTGTTGTATATTGGCTGCAGTAAAATGTCTCCTTTTCTTTGCATTTTTTTCCAGATAAAATTTTCTTTTACATTTAAATGATTTCTATCTTAAAACACCTGCCACTTACAAAAGGAGTTCAATATACCACAGCACCCAGAAATATGGGTGGGAGGGATTCTGCTTTATAGCTATTGTCTCCCAGAGACACTCCCTCTTGTCCAAGTTTCAGCCAGAGAATCAATGAAGAGCAAACCAGGATCAATTTTAATTGATTGCTCAGGGTTTTTAATAATTTGCATTCTTCCCTAATGCTTGACAGAATAACTACTAGAGTCTGATGCCCTGTAATTTTAACTCTCATTCTTAATGCATTTTACTGTACTGCTGCACTATTTCACCTACAAAGAGCACATTGCCCCGATGGTATGTCAGAGGAGATAGGGGAGCAGAAACAGGGATGATGTGATTAAAATGTGCCTATATTTGTACACACACACACATACACAAGCTCTAGTTGCCATAATTTTGGCCATGATGTCTGTTGCTGGTATTAAAATATCGTACAGAGAATAAAATTTTGGAAATATTAAACTAATGCACTTTTCCTCCTAATTCATCCTTACAGACTTCTATGTCTACATTTATGTCATGGGATTAATTGCCCCAAAGCAAAAGAGAGCAGCATTAGGGATAGTCTTGAAGATCAGGTTTGGATACTAGAGAATATTGGAAATCTCTGGCAAATGGACAGACAATGGTGGTTGCTTGCACAACAGTGATTTCTGCTTCTAACCTGACTCACAGAATCCAGAGTTGGGGACATCCATTGTGCCCTGTCTTGAGAGTGTCATGCTAGTCCAAAATGACTTAAAAAATTGCCCAAAGTAAATATATAAATCAGTGGTTCTGTAATCTTGATGATATATTACATTTATTTGAAGAGTTAAAAGATATACTGAAAACTAGCATTTATCCCCCAAAATTCTAATCTAATTGATCTAGAGTGATTGATATTTATAAAACTTCAACAACAGGTATGGATGAGAATCATTGGTTTAAACCTGTGAAGCCACCATATTTTAAAACAAATTGGACTATATTTGATCCCCAACAAACTTCTGCTATAAGAATATTTATAGACAATAGAAGGAATAATATGACTATGTCATTGGGGAACTTCTAGCAACATCTCATCTTAGATTGAGAGCAGTACTTACAGAGCTATCCACACTGCATTAATAAAAGTACTTTCCCCCTGTACCTCTGAGTCTAGATATGAACAATAATGTAGACCATCCTAAATAATATCCTTTTTTTTTGGTACCAGGGAATCCAATTCAAAAGTATCTAACCACTGAGCAACATCCCCAGCCATTTTTCATTTTTTATTTTGACACAAGGTCTCGATAAGTTGCTGAGACTGGCCTCAAGCTTGTGATCCTCTTGCCTCAGCCTCATAGGTCACTGGGATTATAGGCATGCATCTCTGCACCCAGCAATAATATCCATTTTTGAGATCTGTCATTGATATTTTCCATGTATTCTCATTAAATTCTTATAATACTACAGAAAAGTTGAATTAGTAATCCTACTTTCTAGATAAGAAAATTGAGGCTTGGCAGGTGATATGGTTTGAATTTGTCTCCCAAATTTTATGTGATAGAAACTTAATCCTTGGATTTGTATGTTGATGGCATTTGGAGGTGGAAACTTTGGGATACAATTAGGGTCAGATGAGATCATGAGAGTGGGGTCCTCATGATGGGACTAGTGGCCTGATAAGAAGAGGAAGACACACTTGAGTTTAAAAGCTCTCAAACTATTACCATGTGATACCTTCTACCCTGTTGCAATGTAGTAGTAAGGCCCTCACCAGATGACATTCCTTAACTTCAGACTTCTCTCCCTCCAGAACTGTAAGAAACAGATCTCTGTTCTTTGTAAATCACCCAGTCTGTGGTATTCTACCATAGCAACAGAAAACAGACTAAGACATCAGGAACATAGTAGAGTCAAACCCAGAATTCTTGGGCTTTATAGTTCATAATCTTTCTCCTCTATTGCACAGCTTTTCAAAAGCTGTCTCTTTCCAATCACTTCGCAGTAGCAGATATAGAGCAAAGCCAGGTTATAATTGGGTACTTCTGACTCCTTGTTTAATGCTCCAGCTCCTAAATTTAAAACTCATTCTAGTAAGAGCCAGCCTTACTGGAGTACTTTTGGGGACCAGGACTGTGTCTACTAGTTCAAGTTCTCAAACTCAAACCTTGCACCTCCCAGGAGCCCTCCAATGCCTCTTATCCTAGAAGAATGACAGTGATTGCCATTAGCTTCTTCATGTCCATTTTAGAAGCTGGTTTCTCTTCTGGAAATGTTTGCTATGGCTCACCAGGAACTAGATTCATCAGTATACTGTTTCTGTCCACTTTGGGATGCAAATGATCAGGATTGCTTGTCCATATCCAGCAAGTTGACTGGATAAAAATTAGATTTTTTTGATGAAATGTTTCTTGGAATGAATTGTAACTGTTAGAGTATCTAGCAAGAAGGCGCATGGTGTTCCAGAGCAAATTGGGTTCAATGTTTGAATTCCTCTTTTACCACTAGTGACTCAAATACCCTAAGTCATTTGTTATTATTAGTATTTTGCTTAGCTGTCAACCAAATCTTTTTTTACCTCTAATTGTGGTATATTTCTTGGGGAAAGAAAATTCTGAAGTCAATATTAACTGAGTTGATTTATTTTGTTTCTGATAATTCTCTTACTTTACTCATTTTTCAGTTCATTGCATCTGAGCTGTTGAATTCTATTAAGAAGGCCCATTTTCAAAACGACCAAAGTACTTGTGAAAAATATGACTGTTAACTTTCTGAATAATATAGCACCTCAATTCATGTTGGTTTGCACTCACTGAACACACCACATTTTTACTGTGTAAATATGACAGAGGGATATTGATCTCTTCCCTTAAGTGCTTAATCAAACTCTATTAATACTGCTGGCCATAAACTACCTATCAGAAAGGTATGACTGAAATGTTTACATCTACGAATCAAACTTAAATGCAATAATTTATCATGAGACTTATTTTTTTTTTTAAATCTGGGCCTACTTGGAATTCATCCGAGATTTTTTCATGCCATGTTATCAACTTGCCTGTTGGCTTTGTCTAATTTCATGTAAAGTATGCTGATTTATTAGAATGTTCTGTCTATAGTAAACTGATAATTGGATGCTCTTGAAAGAATGAGTTTCATCGATCTAGTCAATGACCACAGATATTACTGAAGTAAACCTCTTAGCAGTGCTGGGGCGTATTTTGGCC
Organism: Xerus rutilus; assembly: GCA_028644305.1. Classification (NCBI taxonomy): domain Eukaryota; kingdom Metazoa; phylum Chordata; class Mammalia; order Rodentia; family Sciuridae; genus Xerus; species Xerus rutilus. Next base: position 71,233,124 of record CM053407.1, read on the forward strand.
ATGATCAATGTTTCTGAATCTGCTCCAGTATTTTTGTTTTGTTTTGTTTTGTTTTGTTTTGCACGATCTGCATTGATTTAAATTTGAGGCAAATGTAATGTTCTGAATTCATCTTGAGACAAAGTTTCATTACTTTTCTTGTAATGAAAACTTTAAAAAAATTATTATAGGTTAAAAATCTTCTCTGACAATCTTTGAAAATAATCTTTTTGTCTATTTGTACTTACATCAATTTATGTCAGGAATTGACAATAAGTGAAAAATTAAAGACATTGCTTTTAAAATAATTGAATTGTTTCTTTTTTATTAAAAAAATTTATAAGTATCTACCTTGGTTGCCTACGAAGGAATTCTGAATTTCTAAGAACAAAAAGTCAAGTTCAACCTGTTCCAGAATTTTCTGTATGTCTGTGAGTAGAAAGTGACAAATGATATGCTTAGGGATGGATAATGAGCCAGATCTTGACTCAGAGTCCTGGAGAACCAGCTTTACATACAGAGTGGCTGGCTTTCATGCGACTTCATTCCTAGTAAGCCCAAAGGGAATAATTGGGAACTGGGTCTAAACTAAGCATAGTTTGCATATCAATATTCTGATTTATATATCATGGGAAAATGTACAGTTTACAGGTTAATGATATTTGTTAAAATTATAAGACAAAGACGAACAGCATATAAACAGCAATAAATAATCATATCATATATATGCATGGTTAGAGAAGTTACTTGAGAAAGTTTGATTTTATTGTTACCCATTTTAATATCTATAATAAAGTTACATTTTTCTCTGGGTGTAAAGAAAACAAGGGATACCACATTTATTTGATTTTTTTTTTTTTTAAAACTAGTGTAAGTAGGCCACGCATGGATATGCATGTGCATGATATAAAATTCAAAAAGTAGCAAAGGGATTTGATGTAAAAAATAAGCCTCCCTTCTCCTTTAAATATGAAGTATTAGGCCACTAAGACCCTCCTTGGAGGCAACTAGTTACTGTTTCTCATATAGCCTTCTAAAGGTACATTGAATGCATTTGCAAATATACATATATGTGTATAACATATATGTACGTGTGTATAGACACATGCCTGCACCCACACATATACATGTATACAAGTGGTAGCATGTTGCACAGTGCTCTCCAGGTGTTTGATTTTTTCATTTAATAATGCTTTTTTGAGCTGGGTGCAGTGGCTCACGCTTGTAATCCCAGAACTTTGGGAGGCTGAGACAGGAGAATCATGAGTTCAAAGCCAGCCTCAGCAATGGCGAGGCAATAAGCTACTCAGTGAGACCCTGTCTCTACATAAAACACAAAATAGGGCTGGGGATGTGGCTCAGTGGTTGAGTACCCTTGAGTTCAATCCATGGTCCAAAAAAAAATCTTTTTTGAAGAGTCTTCCATATCATTACAGATAGGGTTGTCTCACACTTTAAAGAAAATCTGTAAATAGTCCATTCTGTGATGTATTATAATATATTTAATCAGTCCTCCATTGAGAATATTAAGGTCATTTCCATTTCCAATCTTTTACTATATTGAATAATGTTTTAGTGAATATCCTTTTACATAGATTATTTCTTACATATTTAAGTATATCTGTAGGATATACTCATGAGTGGAATTGTTGGGTTAAAGGGCATATTTAATTAAAATTTGGACAAGTATTGCCCATATGCTGTTTGAACACTTAACAATTGGTATGGCACAGATTCTCATCAGTAAGAATGGAAGACATCTGTAGACAAGAGGTGAAGGCTGAATATCTGATAAGAATGCTGCTAAATTCCTCTCCAAATATATAACTAATTGGTTTTCTTGAAATACTTTATATGAGAATGGGTTCCATACTTTTCCATTATTATTCCCATTTACAGAATTTGCTAAATCTAAATGGTTTTCGAATGATCCTTATAACCAGTAACATTATTACCTGTAGACCACTGGTGGATTGCAGTGAAAAAGATGCTATATTTACATTATATATTAATTATATTATATGATACATAATAAAGATAAATATTGCCTATCGACCTAAGTACCCTATAGGGGTCTCTGGGGTATAGATGTCTCAGGCCAGAGCAGGGGACTTCCCTGCCTCTTCCAATGGAAGGCAAGTTTTCCAGGAACAGAAATCCAGGAACATCTTCAATACTTAGAAAAATACCTAGTGATAGTCGCAAGATGCCTCTCTACTGATTAAACAAATGAATCCTGAGCTTAAAAAGAGGAAGATTCAAAAATCTTCCCTACCAGGACAGGGAAAGTTGAGAATATTTGCATAGCAACGATTTTCATGTTACATCTATTTTTCTTTTTCCTAATATTTGGAGCTTGGTCACTTATTAAAGATGTATTTTAAAGTCAATATTATTAGAAGAAAACCTTGATTTCACCATTAGGTCTTTAAATTCTGCTTTTTGAGGCAGATTGTCTATGTTTGAATATTCTTAGACCATGATCATTGCTAAAATTTGCACATTTTGTAATGTGGTAATTGTATTTAGCTAGCTGTCTTTTGTTTTGGAGGGCTGGGGTGTAGATACTTGTGAATGTAGAATTTAACACCTGAAGTAGTAATTATGTGTACTTAGAAATTACAGGGTAGGAATTGGAAATTGGAATGGAAAAGGCAGGTTATAGAAAATAATATGCAATATATAGATTTATGTGTTGAGAACTGTGGGGACACATAGCAAAAATTGCTTGTGATACCTTTAAATAAAGTTGCTAACTTTCTTAATTCTCTCCCGCCTCCCTTCCACCTCCAATTCATGAGAAACAATGAGGCAAAGACATGGAACAAGATGATGGTTCCAAAACACCATAATATTAACTCTGAATTCAGTGCTGCCTTGTACATTTAGATTGTCTGGGAAAAGCAAAATCTAGAAATATGGTTTCATATGTAACACAACATATTCACAACAAACTGAACTATTTGGAATTCTTTAGCGTTTTCCCCACATCCGTGTGTGTATTACAAAAACAGGGACATGACTGGAAAAAAAAAAAAAAAAAACCAGCCCAGAATTCTGGATGAACAAGAACTAGCTAGATGAAGCAGGTAAGTCTGTATAGAAACTTTAAGAGTGTGAATGCAGCCAGGCGCAAACCTGTAATCACAGTACTTAAGGAGGCTGAGACAGGAGAATCACCAGTTCAAAGCCAGCCTGAGACCCTGTCTCTACATAAAACACAAAATAGGGCTGGGGATGTGCCTCAGTGGTAGAGTATCCCTGAGTTCAATCTCCAGTACCAAAAAAAAAAAAAAAAAGAGTGTGAATGCTACAGGTTTTTTTGGAAGGAGTCATTGTAAGCTCCATGGGGAATGAGTTTATTTGGTTCATGATCATATTCCAGGATTGAACATCTGGCACACAGTAGGTGCTAAATGGATTGTGTATGGAATGCTTTCATGAATGAAAAAGAAAATACTGCTTTGTTCATAAGGCCAAAGTGGGGGGATCTCAGCAAAGGCAACAAGTGGTCAGCCCTTGGCAAAGTGTTGAACTTCATAAGGGAAAGGGATTGAGTCTGAGTTATTAAATACTGCCCATGATATCCTGCCTGGATTCCATTAAGCCCCAGGCTAAAGGGTGAACAGTTAATTTCATAGCTGTACTAAATAGTTATATCGCATATCAGTCAAGGTGATATATGCCTCTAAATCCCTTGGAAAGCACCCAAGGGCAGAGGCCAGAAATTATTATAAGCTTGACTAGGAAATTGTTAATAAAGTGGGTCATGGAACTTTTTTTTTTCAATGCCAAGAAAATAATGTAATAATGGGATTGTGTCTTTCCCTGTTTCCTTTGAAAATGCTGTTAGTGTTAGGATCTATTCAATCAAAGGATTTAGGAATATTCTAACAATGAGAGTTTCTGTGTTTTATATTCAGTACTTATTAAAGTGGACACCCACTGAGCTGTATTATCAGATTAAAATTTCTACGAGTCCAACGGGAGCAAGAGGGAAAGAAAGAGAGAGAGGAGTTTATTTGGCTTTGTAAAGATCTTTATAGAAGGAAAACTGACAGTTACCCAAGTCTTATTCAAGGGTAGTAAATGGGAAGATTTTCTGTTTGAAAATTGAACGTAGACAGATTATAATGGCAGAATGCTTAATAGATACGGCTTTAGCATTTTACAAAGAGAACCCATTTATAATATGCAATTAAGCATATTGGAAAAGCTATTGAAAATAAAGCATAGTTCCACAATGTTAAAGAAATGAGGCCTGCAAGCAATATTCACAATTAACATCAGGTTAGTTCATCATCTCCTGATTTATGGTGATTTAACAATGTAGCATTACGCACATTTTTCAAAATCCAATTGCTAATCTATTTCAGGTCAAAATGAATTGGAACTCTATTAGAACTCCATCTGGATGTTCTGACCTAAGCTGAATATATGTGTTCCACTGTTGTCCAGTCTGTCTTCCTTCCGGGCACTACACCATGCTTCTAGAATGGTTTTCATCAGAGACGGTGCCTCACTGCATCACACTTTTATTCCAGGAAAAGCAGAATTCCCTTTGAAGTAAAAGGAAAGTTTGCACATGAGATAAATGTGGAGTTTCCCTGTGGAGATGATGGAATAAAGAGAGATCAGCACGAATCTATCCCTAGTCCTTTCTGTGTTCCTTTTCTTCTACCCCAAAGCTTCCTGATGAATTACTTTTCTAGAACTTTCTCTCTCTGCTCCCCCGCAAAGAGTGATGCAATAAACCGGATTTTCAACTCCTCAGCAGGAAAGACACCAGTCAAGAGGTAATGTGGCAGTTTCCAAGAATTCTCTGATTTTTTTTCTTTCTTTTGCAGAAGTGGTGGAAAGTATGGAATTTCCCATGTGCAGAGTTTGGTAAAGGTGCAGCCTTGTTGACTGGTGGATGAAGCTGATGAGTAGGATAGTGCACATAAATTTGGCTTAATTCCTTCAACGTGAGACTACCTGCTTTTGCAGCACTCTCACATCCACATACCACAAGTTGGATGGCTTAAAACAACAAAAATGAATTTTTTTCACAATTCTGGAGGCTAAAAGACCAAAATAAGGTGTCAGTAGGTCCAAGTTCTCTCCAAATCCTCCAGAGGAAGATCCTTCCTTGCCTCTTCTAATTTCTGGTGGCCCCAGGCACTCCTTGGCTTGTGACAACGCAACTTCAGTCTCTACTCCCTATTCTGACGGCCTTCTTCCCTCATGTGTCTGCTCTTATAAAAACACATTAGATTAGGGCCCACTCTAATTCAGTATGACTTCATCTTAGTTTGATTAAAATTGAGAAGATTCTATTTTTTGTAATCAGGTCACATTTATTAGGCTGACAGAAGTTAAGACTTTATTTAACAAAACCCATTCATTTATTCTTTTTGTACAGTCATTTATTGAATGACTGTTTTATGTTAGGCACTGAGTATACAGTGGTGAGGAGAAAACCAGAAAGAAATATCTCTTTGATATTTGAGAACACACAATCTCAAGATAAAAACCAGAGAAATTAGCCAGGCGTGGTGGCACATGCCTGTAATCCCAGCACTTAGGGAGGCTGAGACAGGAGAATCAAGAGTTCAAAGCCAGCGTCAGCAACAGTGAGGCACTAAGCAACTCAGTGAGACCCTCTCTCTAAATAAAACACAAAAAACAGGCCTGGGGATGTGGCTCAGTGGTAGAGTACCCCTGAGTTCAATCCCTGGTACCAAAAAAAAAAAAAAAAAAACAGACAAATTGTCAACATATAACAGTTACATTGTAATTTAAAAGTTATATTGTAATTATAAAAGTTATATTGTAATTCCCACACCTCAGTAACTAATTTTATTTACACTTTCAATATTCACTAAATTTCAAAGTATGCCATATATTTGTTTATCTGGTATTTTATAGCTGCTACCTACTAGTACTTATTTTAGATTATTGAATCCTTAAGAATAGGGACTTTTAAAAATCTTTCCTATAGGCTTTATCATAATAAATGCATTTTAAGACTTGCTAATGATTTTGTTATTAAAACCCAAGCAATTTTAACCTTGGAAGTGGTTAAATTATATAGGTGAGGCAATGGAAGCTTTAGGGGATGAAATGCTAAAATGAGCTGTGATAATATTGTTGCCAGGTTCAGTAGTCAGTTTGGTCAAAACTGGACTTGAATCCAGTTTTTCTGGATTATTTAATGATAAAATATTTTATTCAATAATTATTCACTGGACAAATTGATGTAGTTTAAAGAGCTTTGCCATCAGGTAAATGTATTCTTGAATTTAATGCTGTTTCCTAGCTGCACAGTCTCTGCCAATTTCTTCATTGCTCTCCACCATGGTTATGTCACAGGTGAAATGGGGATTAAAAACAATACATTCCTCTAGGGTTTTTGTGAGGATTAAATAAGATTAGAAATGTAAAGTACTTGGCCTACGATAAATTCAAAACAAACAGCCTCCAGTTGTGTGGATAGCCTGTTTTCAACATGGCTACCACAAACCAGAGATGAGAGCCACGAGGTGCTCGTCAGGACCTGAGGTGGACTCAGCATATTCCCCAGATTTCTCTGAGAAGCAAATGGAGACTGTGCTTCCATCTTCAAACTAAAAAAGCTCAACGGTTCCTGCATACTTCACAGGGAAGAGGCAGTCTTGCCTGGATACCACAAGAACTCAGGTGACTAATTTAAACATTAAAAAAAAAGTGACTTTTTTAATACTTTTTTTTTATTTTTCAAGAGGGTGAGTTGGGTCCTACTGGTTACAGAATGATTGATCCTTCATCCTACAGCAGTGGTTTATTCTAGCACCTTCCGCCACATGGAGAGAACAAGCACATCCCTACTCTCCAGAGAGGGAAAAATAAGTGAAAGAAGAGTTACTTAAAACTGACATGATGACATTATCATTATTTCTTTTCAGTGAAAACTTTCATTATCTTATACCTTTAATCTTGGCAATTGTTTACCATTTTCAAAATAAATAACATCTGGAAAACAGAAGTGCGATGCACTTATGTATAACAGCACCTGATTAGTGAGGCCCAATTTGGAAATAGGGGTTTGACTGTGAGGAATCAGAGAGGATATACTTGTTAAGTGAAATAATATTTTGTATTCCTTTATCTTTTTCTATACTGATCACCTAACTACATTAATGGCTATTTCTGAAAGGGGCAATATTTTTATTAAATGCATATAAAATCAAATGTGCCTAAACAAATAGGTTATATTCATGCAATGGAATGCAGAACAATCTGAGACCTACCTACATTGGAATACTAAAAAGCTATTAACATGCTTCAGTTTCTAAAGTGTTGAGTGAAACTTTTTAATGAGATTATCATTAAAGCAAAATTTTAAAATGCTGCTTCTCTTTAATGAATGCATTCTAATTTAGGAAAAATATGCTGTATTTAAAAACTGTAAGTGGCAGAGATGCTCATCAACTTCAGGATAACAACTCCTGCCAGGGATGAAGGGAATTGAATTAAAGAGAGGGATAAGAGGGCTTCAATATACATTTTCATATTTAAAAAAAAATCTTAAAATGTAATTAGTAGTAATAGCTTTAGAACAGGGGGGAAAAGGTGTTTAGATTAGAGTGTTAAAGCTGTTTGCTGTGTAATTTAGATGAGTGCTGCTGGCAGACCTTCTTGTGATGATGGAAGCGTTGTTTCCCTGTAATGCCCATGCGGGCAGCCAGTACGCATGCGTGGCTACTAAGCACTTGAAAAGTGCCTAATGTAACTGAAAAACAGAAATTTACAGTTTATTTTAGTTGATTTAAATAGTAATGTGGGCAGTGGCTACCATATTTAACAGTCTAGCTTTAGACCCTGAAGACCATTCTAAATCTTCTTTATGACTTCAATTTTAGGAATATTCCAAGTCATTGTACTTCCATTATGAACGTGTATGTACAGATTTGAATAAAATGAAATAATCTCTTGGTAATATCCTTTAGAATGGCAAAGGGCAACTGAAAGTGATTGGGACATTGGGGAGGGTGGGAAAAGAAACCTCCTGTGTTTACACTTGTGAACTGGAATGAGTAGAAAGGTCACCATACAGTTCCATTGGGTATCTATAGAAAAAGAAGAATCAAAAGCTCTCCAAGTACTCATGGGGGGTATTTCAGATTTGGTAACAGATTTGATAACTGAAGACTTAATTTCCCCAGTGACTCAACTGACACAGGAGGTTTTATCTTTTTTTCAGAAAATTAAGAGTAAATTGGCTGGCTCAATAGACTTACTGACTCTGGTTAGATAAGTGTTTGCTGTGTTTATTAAGTTGTTTCTGTAGTATAATAATACAAGTGATTTAATAAAGATAAGACTTCAGATAAATGTCAACACACTTCCCACTCTGCAGCTGGTCCATTTCATGCAGTTAAAATAATTAAAAGATAAAACAGCACTCACAAAAAATTGATCATTGTCCAAGGGAAACATTTAAAATGGAAAGAAATCTTCCACTTTCAGGGCACAAAGACATATGCATATGTACAGGAGATGAACCTCTCTGAAATCTAGAGATTCTTTACCTAGAAGGAGGGAGACAGGAAGCTATGTTTTGTAGTATTTGCCATAATGAGATATAATTAAAAAGTACTTACAGTTTGTAGACAAGTAGTAATGACCAATGCTACTTATAGTGCAGATAATGGGGATCTTTGAGACAAAAAAAAAATACTATTAAGGTTGTTATTTATCTATTTTTACATACATCAAGGCATAACTTGTGAAAACTTACTGATCTATAAAACGTAGATGCTTTCATTAGAATTTAAATAACATAAAATGGATCTTTGCCCAATCTTCTGTGTTGATGTTGCTTTAGAAAAAAATGTGTTTACTTATAGTTTCTCCAGGATACAATCTGACATTTGAAATATTATAATATGATGATAACAGAGGAAGAAGATGTGTCTTTATGGTGGGGAAATCATTGTTTCAGTCATGTTATCTTCCAGATAAGGGGAGATGAGGCTCCCATTGTTTTCCTGTCAAAGCACCCAGGCCTATCTCTACCATATCACTATGCTCTTATATATATATATTTCCATCTGAGGCCTGTGTCACAGAACTTGGCATATAGTACTTGCTCAAAATAATACTTAAATTACTGTTCTGTTTGGAAATGTTGGCCCAGTAAGCCCAAAATGAGTTATTGGTAAATTCTGAGCCACAGAACTTTCTTATAAAACACCAAGATTGCTGTCACACTATAGGGAGTGTTAGGTTGAAGCATAAACCATGATGCTAATGATGTTAAGTTCTTGGTTTGATCAGTAAAAAATTGTCATAGTTCTGGATTAGCTATTTGTCTTCTTGAAAATTGGATGGAATATTTATATATTGCATGAGGTGTTTTTCATGCTTGACACAAACTAATACTGGACATTTGCCATTTTATGCGCATGGGATGAGATGTCCACCTGCCCTAAAAACTGACAAATTGATCTTTGTATTCAGGTGTGGTAGGTTGTTGAATGACCACAATTTCCTCTAATCCCTATAATTCAGGTCCCTTTTCATCATGACTTTAACTGTTTCTTCCATCCACAAAGGGAATCTCTTTCTCAAGACCTTGAATCTGAATTGATCTCGGGGCTTGTCTGACTAATAAAATGTGACACACATGCCATTAAATAAATTCAAGGGAAAAAGACTTAAACTGCAGATGTATCTTCATGTTCCTGGAATACGACCCCGAGACCTCCACATGAAGAAACTTGCTTACTGGAAGATGAGAAGCCATTAGGTAAACTGAGGCTTCCCAGACCAGAGCACAGGAATGAGACTACCTTGGACTTTCCAGTCCATTTGGATATTCAGCGAAGTGCTGCCACATGAATGAACCCAGGTAAAACCAGCGCAGAAATTGTTTTAATCCATCATGTTTTGTAGAAGTTCATTGTGGAGCAAAGGGTGACTGAGACATGGAGAAACAGATTTTGTTTCGATTCTCAAGTGATATAGTTGAGAGAGCACGTAGGAAATAAAGAACAGGATTCCATAGTTAGTTGGTTAGATCCTTTTGGGTTTTGGAAGAATCCTAATTCCCAGCTTTTGAAAATAACACGAGTAACTCAGGAGTGAATGACACATAGTTTAATTGGTTCAGGGTTTAAATGTAAAAGGCAAATTGCATGATTAATGTCTATGCTTTGTTACTAATACAACTTGTCCATGCACAACTTGTCCATTCTGTTCATGCAAATGTATTTTATGCAATGTATTTTTAGTGGAAGAAATTAAACTTATTTTCTTTGAGAATTATGAGAATTAAGTCACTGGATGAATGATAATAACAGTGATTAGAATTTCCAGAGATTCTATACACAGGAATGACCCATCTCAATCTCCCAACTTGCGCATAATCACAAAAAGGTAAATGTCCGTGAAGTGCTTAAAATAAATACTTGCCTATACACACTTCTTGTCCTTGTTATGTGGTTGTTTGGGAGGTGGTAGGTATTGTTTCAGATTTATTTGAGTGTGCAAACAAAATTTAAATTTTTTCTCCAAGTAAAGAAAGTATAGAAAAGAGAAAATATATATGGAGGAAAGACGAGGAAGTAGTATGAAAAACTACTCCCCAGTGCACCTTGCTGTGGGACTACAACATAAAGAAAGGTTAAAAGTTGACTGTGAACCTTAAGCAGTTTTAAAGTATGTTCATATGAATCAATATTTCTCCCAATATTGTAACACTGCAAAATTTCAACAAGAGTAAGTGTCTTTTCACCAAGTTGTAGACAACTGAAAATGTTTCTCAATAAGATATTTTCCAATCTCTGCCCAGAGAAATAATAATCTTATAAAAATATCGTGTTTAGAAGGTTGGAAGAAAGAGCAGAAGATTGCAAACCCAGGTACAAGAAGTCTACCGGCTGTTAGAAAGTTCAGAAAGTCAATAAATGAAGCTAAATATTAGTCTTCTAAAATCATTTTTCTGGTAAGATAAATAGGGTCTTTTTACCTTAACTTCTCATTTGACAGTATCCCGGCACATGTCTTGGCTATTAATACACTTGGGTAGCCTCAGGGAGACTTTCAAAAAGTGGTTCTTAAGATACTGATATTCTTGTCTCTAGACTCATGAGTCATTTGGACACAAGCATTGAATTTAAGAGGTAGTCACTTCCTCACCGTTGAGAAGCTGGTGGAAAAAACACAATTACGGTATTGAAGATTCAATAAACAGTCTTTCATTTTCAAAACAGGTTCTCACAACACCATTCTAAAATCTTTCATGACTGGGTCTTCAGGGACAGCGAAATAATACAATTTAAGTTTGTCCCTGGATGTGTGACTCTAATCATCATTGCGAATCTTTTCCCTAATTAAGAGACAGTGAGGTAAAACATGGAGCTGCTACAGGTACTCCACATAGGAAAAGAGAAGATATTTTACTCACTAGGAAAGGGACCCTATTCATTTATTTCTACATCAAGATTTCTGTGGCAATGAAGCTATTTTACTGGGGATCTGTTGGCAGGAGGATTCTAGTATCACTTTTTAAAAAACAGATGTATAATTTTGCACGGTTTTGAGTCGTGCACAACTCAGAAATTTCTGAGTTGTTCTTTAGTTTTGGTTTAGTTGCAGACATTTAGCTGAGACTGGGTAGGGAGTTATATTTTTTAAATATATAGACCCAATCCTGTTTCTCTTCAAAAGGGTGTGTATGAGTGTGCACACACACAGGTGGGCATGTGCATGTGGACACAGTGAGCACTAGAGATCTGGTTCTTTTGTATTAAGCACTAAATAATTTGTTAAAATTATACATATTACATATCCATAATAATGTGAGATTATGCCAGAGGTGCTCAGGAAAGCACCATCTTGGTCTCTGCTGTGGGTTGGCTGTTTGTCCCCCAGAGTTTCATGTGCTGGGAGCTTGGTCCCCAGTATTAAAGTGTTAGAGAGTGGCAGAACCTTTAGGAAGTAGGGCCTAGTGGAAGGTGGTTAAGTCAGTGGAATTCTTAGAAGGAATTAATATAGTTCTCTTATGACCCTGGTTAGTTCCCAAGGGAGAATTTTTAAAGAAAGAGTGAACCTATTGCTGAAGCTCTGGCTTCTTTTCTTGCTAAGTGGTCTTCTCTATATACTCCCATCATTGTGATGCCAGCTCCTATCAGGGCTTCACCAAAGGATGAACAGATGAGGCTGACTGATATTGGACTTTGAGCTCCCAAAACTTTATGAAATGCTCAGCCTCAAGTATTTTGTTATAGAAACAGAAAATAGAATATTACAACCCCCAAGGATCTTATGATGAAGTGGACTTATATCACATGTTCTTGTCTTTTACATTAAGATGTTTTATTCTAATAGTACACCTAATTTTTGAATACTCACCACATATAAAAGTAACTTGGTTATGTGGAACTGTATTAACCTTTCTGGTTCTTAGGCTGTTGGTGCTTAGCTTCTTTTGGTAGGAAAAAATAAGTTATTGTAGAAAACAGTATTTAATGAATGAACAATGAGAATATGATATTCTATTAAAATAGTATGCAATTTCTGCATATTACTTATAAATGGGTTTTCATTTACATCAAGGTAAGCAAGAGGAAAATTATTTTAAAAATTTTTTGAAACAAGTAAGAGAAAACTACATTAAGCCTCTAATACTGCCATTAGGGAAGAAAAAAACATTTTGGCACAGAACTGTTTAATTTTAATTAGCTTTTTATTTCCTATTGTAATGACCCCTGTTTTGTGCCCATGGATTTTGTGCTAGGTGGTTAAGTGACTTGAAAAATAATTTTGTGGTAATTTAATAGTTTTGTTTAAACTATATTATACAAAAATGTGCTAGGCAATGTCCAATTTAATGAAATATACTTTATGGGTAAAAGACTCCATGTAATATCCTAAGGTGCCTTAGTCAAATTTATGATAGTCAATTCATAGGCAGGCACAATATTACCTAATTAGCAACCTTGGCTTTATGAATCAATTGCATTATGGTATTTTTAGATTTCAACATCTCTTGTGGTCAATCATCTTTAAACACTCAGTGCTCAAATGCAATTTCAAAATGAGGGAGCCAGAATTATTGAATGGCATGGATGCTTGGCCAGTTGTTTTATGATGCTGGTTATTGAGAAAGTTAATAGGTCTCTGTTGATGGCAATCATGTATTTCTAACAATACTATCATCAAATTAAATATAATGGAAGTTAGCTGATATGTTTAAAATACTATTTGGGGGTAATTTTTAGATGAATAAAAGTAATAATATTAAAGAAAAGTAAAATATTTCAATTCTTTTTTTTCTTCACTAATCATCTTGTGGTTTTTCTCAAAATATTTATTAAATGTAGTAAAGAAAATAACACATTTTATTCAATAAGAAAGGTGGGCCAGGTCCAATGCCATTCTGTCCAGAATAATTGTACAAATTTATTTTTAAAAATAAATTAAAATAAATGTCAAGATGGAAGGTGCATGAAGACTTTTTGGTGGAAGGGAGGGTTGAACCCAGGTGTGCTTTACCACTGAGCTACATCCCCAGCTCCTTTTAGTTTTTATTTTGAGACAGGGTCTCACTAAGTTGCCCAGGCTGGCCTTGGACTTACAATCTTCCTGCCTCAGCCTCCCACATCTCTGAGATTATAGGTATGTGCCATGGTGCCTCGCTCAACAAAGACTTTTATATAGAATAGCTCATAATCAATTCAACAGCCATATCGTCTAAAATCTGCATACTGACTTTTCAATTTATCTGTTGAACAGTTTGTTTGGAACTGAATCCTTTGTTGAATTGCTTTGTAATTGTTTGAGTGCACGCTCCCTCTCTCTACCTGTCTCTTTCTTTTTCTTTGGCCCCTTCTCTCATTTCCTATCCCTCTCCTCTCCATCTTGATAGCCTTCCTAGAATGTATAAAGTACAGGAGCTCAAAATCAAAATATAATCTAGGTAATTCTGATTAGCATCATGACCTCTATAATTCATAGAGCTGTTTTATACACTTGGGTATCTTATTTTATATCCATATCTAGGTATCTATATCTATATACAGTCATGCATATTTAATAACAGGATATGTTCTGAGAAATATGTCACTGAGTGATTTCATTATTCTGCAAACATCCTAGGGTATGCCTACACAAATGAAGTCAGCTCTGATGTCACTAAGTGATATAATCTTATGGGATCCCTGTTGTACATAAGGCCTGTTATTGACTGAAATATTATTGCGCAGTACATAACTATATAGAGTTATACACACATTTATATACAAGTATAAAGTTGTATATATGAATATATATATGCTCTATAGGTATAAATAGATCCATCTATAGAGAGGTCTATACCTTTGTTGATCTATTTATACTTATAGATCATATATACATATACATATATATACACACACACACATATATGACAGATAGAAAGATAAACCCATGTATATGCATACCATACTTTCAATATTTTAAGCATTTTTTTTAATGTCTAAAGGCACTCTACAAAAACTTACTTTTAAGGGTTTCTATTTAGGTGGGCTAAATATATACAGGAATTTTTCTAGTATATAATTTTATAGAACTTTTTAAGAGTTCTGGGTAAATTTTTTAATAATTATAATGAATGATTAAATTCAAGAAAAGTTATTTTGGGCCAGAAACAAGGAGAGAGTTGAGCAAGCATTGAAACCAGTCTGCTCTGAGATATTTTTTGATCCCTGGAGGCAAGAGCTTGGGTTACATCTGTAGAGGGAGAGGAGGCAAAGTTTGAGACCAGAGCAGTATTGAAGGTATGTTAGTCAGCTTTTAGTTACTATAACATTCTACTTGAGATAATCAACTTAAAAGAGGAAAGGTTTGACTCACAGTTTTGGAGGTTTCAGTTCATGTTCACTTGGCCCTATTCCTCTGGGCCTGTGGTGTCAGTATATCGTGGTGTAAGACTAGCATAGGAGGCCTGTTCACCTCATGGTGGCTGGGAAGCAAAGAGAGGTGAGAATTGGCTGGGATCCCAACATCCCCTTCAGAAGCACACCCCCAGTGATATAACTTCCTTCCATTAGGGCCCACTTCTAGAGGTTCCACACCTACCCATAGTGCCACGGGAAGGGACAAGCCTTTAATACATAAGCCTTTTTTGAAATCCAAACTACAGTGTAGGGTTTGATTGGAGATTGGTAAAAAAGAAACAGCAAAAAGGTGCTCAGAGAGTGAGCTAGAGCCACTTTCCCCAAGGGAAAGAACACTGAGACTGCCCTGCTCTGCCCCACTCTGAGGGACAGCTTTACATCTGGTTGGCTTGGCTACTGGGAAGCAGTGGCATGGGATCAAGAGCAGAAGAGAGTTTAAGGTATTTCTTCCTTGCTGTCTCCCTGGTGTGCACCTCACCCATGGCTGTCCTTCCACACCTACCTCTCTTCCTAATGGCCCTTTCCATCAGGGCTCCAGCTTTACTGGGTTCCAGAGGCGCTTTCTTCCCTTTAACCCTTCAGGCCTAGAGGTAGCAACACCTTTCCATACCTTCTTGACTGGGTTTATAAACAGGTATTGTGGTACCTTAACCCTACCAATGCCTGTCTCTTCTGCCAGAATCCTAACACCCCAAGTAATGGTGAGAGATTATGATGAGCAATTCCTAAGCACATACCACAGTCAAACTCTTTCATATAAGTTCTAGGTGTCTTGCAGAAATATGTCCATGGCTGGACTATGTAATAGCAAAACACAAACAAGCAAAATAGGGCATGAAACAACCTAATTGTGCATCAACAATAGGGTGGGACAAGAATTGTGGTAAAAGAACACAATGGAACACTGAAAAGGGGTAAAAAATGGATGAGCAGCAGCTACACAGAATGGCATTGATATATTTCATAGAGCGTTGAGTGAAAAGAAGCAAGTCACATTAGACTGTATGAGTTCATGTTAGACTGCATGATTAGACATAGCGTGATATCAGAACTGAACACCATATTGTTTGGCATGATAAACATAAAAAAGGGAAAGGCATTATTTAAACAGCAATCAGGATAGTGGTTGCCTGGTTTGGGAGGAGTAAGACTGAAATCCAAGGAGTGCCTAGAAGAGTCTTCAGGGATTCCAGTAAGCTCTGTTTGCCAGGTGGTAGGGACATGGCTAACTAAGGAACATGGTAGGAACATTATTAACTAAAATTTTAAATTAGGTATATTCTTTTTATGTGTATGACTTTTCAAAATTCAAATAGCTTCAGAATACTCAAAGAGGCATGAAATTTTAACTAAAACAGCATACAGCAGGCTAGAAGATGGCCCATCAAAGATGTTCATGCCCTAATTTCCCTGAAACTCATGAATACGTTGCCTTACATGACAAAAGGGACTTACTGATGTGACTGAAGATTCTGCAATAGGAAAATCACTGTGGATTATCTGGATGGAGTCAATGTATTCACAAATCCCCTTCTATGAGGGAGGTGGGAAGACTGAAAGCAGAAGGAGAGAGGTGACAACAGATGCAGAGGCTGAAATGGTGAGCTCTGAAGATGGGAAAAGGGTCCATGAGCCGAGGAATGCAGGCAGTCTTTAGTTGGAAAAGACAAGGAAATAAGTTCTCCTCTGGAGCCTTCAGAAAGCATGCAGTGCGACTCAGGGGACACATGCTTGCCCAGCATGTGTGAGGCTGTGGGTTTGATCCTCAGCACTGAATTTTTTTATTTTTTATTTTTATTTATTTATTTAAATTTTTCTTTAGTTATACATGGACACAGTGTCTTTATTTTGTTTATTTATTTATATGTGGTGCTGAGGATCGAACCCAGTGCCTCACACGTGCAAGGCAAGCGCTCTGCCACTGAGCCACAACCCCAGCCCCTATTTTTTATTTTTAAAGTAGCACTACTGATAACTTGAGTTTCACCCATAAAACTCATTTCAAGCTTCCGAAGTCCAGACTGTAAGATCATACATTTGTGTTTGAAACCACTGAGTTTTTGGAAACTTGTGCCAATAATATTAGATATATTGGCTTTAAGAGAAATGGTTTTAAGTGGGGTTCTTATACCTGTCAGAACTCCTAGAAGACGGGGAAAGAAAATTGTACTTAGGTTGGAAAATTGAAATATCTTTTTACAGTGTTACATTTATAAGGTACAACTGAATTCCGTAACTCATTTGGAGGACAAATTCTATTTTGTGCATACAGAATACAAAGTTTGAACTTTAGTGTTATAACAACATGACTTTTAGGTTGTCACAATGTGTGGTTATTTTTTTTTTCCTGAAAATAATAATGTACTAAATTGTTGACCATGACTTCAAGTTTAGACACTTTGGGGTTTAAAAGAGTTTCTCAAAGCAGATATGGTAAGGGTTAATAGAGGAAACTGAACCACAAGTTATGGTTTTGCTCCTGACTTTTTAAAGCATATATCAATGAGACAGATGGAGACAAAAATGTGAAAACAAACGAAAGAACAAGAGTTGAAAATATAAGAACTCACATTTCAGTCTCTGATCCAGATTACTGTAGCTTGATTATATTTAGTGAATGTCTTCTTAATCAGCTTCTTTTCATAACATATAAGACCATGGACAATACCAAGACATCTGGCAATTTTAATATACTGATGCCAAAATATGTTAAGCTACTCTTATAATCACTTTTCAGGTGAAAGTCATAATACAGAAGACTGACTACTGGATACACAAAGCCTAAATTAAGATTCTCAGCTGCGAGTGCAGCTCAGTGGCAGAGCATGTGCTTAGCATTCACCAGGCCCCGGGTTCCACTGTCAGCAAACTCTCCCTTCCCAGACACATTAAAAAATAAAAATTTTTTAAAAAAAGATTTTTAGTGGTGAAATTTGATGAGTAAACCTGAATATCTCTCCCAATCAAAACATCCCACAATTAAATCTTATGAGAAAACTATTTCCACCTACCAGAACATTCTGTAGCATCTTTTACTCAAAGTATTTTCTAAACATTTATTATACATGCAAGATTTAAGAAACCCTGAGTGTATAAAAACCTGAGTGTCAAGAGAAGGGAAGTCATCACAAGACATGAATACTCTGTAGTTTCAACTGTAGGCTATTAGAATCATGGAATATTTGGATGAAAACAAAAGATTGATTTTGAAATCAGTATTTCAAATTAACTCCCAGAATCTGGATTTTCCATATAGACTTACTGATTTAATCTATGTCCCCACAAGTTGTCCAATGCCTTGTCTGAACCCTTATAACAATTCAATATATGCTAGATATACACGGACAATATGCCAACACTCACTGGTTTTATTCTTTTTTATTCATTTTAATTCTGAATCTTCTTTAATATTCATAAATGGCTGACTTATGGGAGTTACCAGAATGTTTCCTTAGGAAGCCCCAGGAAAACAAGAGTGGGAATATAAATGAGAGATGAACAGAATATTTCTTATCTCTCTGCCTCTGCACATGCAATTGTTCTATATCATGAGGGGGGCTGCTGCTTGGACCATCTCATGAGCATGCATGAGACCATTGCAAGGAAAGGGCTCATAGGTTAAAATAACAGATATATGCTGAAGTATCAATGCTATTTAAACTTGAGAAATACAGATAATCATTTCATCTGAGACAAGGTATAATTATCAGATACAAAAGAGCTTGTCATTAGTTAAAACTTCTTGGGGTTCTAGCAAGCAGTGATGTATACGATCAGCCTTATGAACTTCTGTACCAAGGTAACATTATTTCCCAACCTAAAAATATAATCCAGGCCACAGCACCTACCCTTCCTTCTGTGGGTATCTTAATATTCAGATGAGCATAATATTCATGTGGAAAAGTAAGGTAATTTCAGAAAAGAGTGTAGTGTGAAACTGAAGGTGCAGTTATCTTTTAAAAAAGAGCTAATTATCTTTTTAATATTAAAAAAATTCTTGGTCAGAGTTCCAAGATGGC
>CM053407.1:71252524-71283459 GCA_028644305.1 Xerus rutilus
TCTCTGTGTAAGTTTGAACTTTCTCCCTGTACTTCAAATAAAATAACATGCCAGCAAAAAAAAAAAAAAAAATTCTTTATGAGGGACTTCTGAAGACGAAAGCTGTGGCATTTCATAACAGACCATCTATTTTGATATCCTATTTCGTATGCTTTTACTATCCATGCAGTGGTCAAATTGAACCATAAAAATAAAGTCAGAAAGTCAAATTTATAAGTATGATTTTCTATTATGTAATAACAAAGATGTGCATGCCACATATCAACCCTGCTCATACACGATCTCCTTGACCATCAGCAAATTTGCAAGATGATCTAGAATGTAGTTAGAATTTATCCAATACTTACACAATTATTGTATGACTGCGTGATGGGGTAAGGAGCTGAAGTGGTATTTGCGTACATGCACATGTTTCTGAAGGAGGGCAACAAGCTGCTTTTATGTGAGTGTTGTGCACTGAGAAATACCCATATGAGGTATTTCAGCTCTTCCCTACTTGCTCTTGATACACCAGACTCTGGGCATTTTATGATAAAATGTTCATTTAATATGTAGATGTGTGAATCTTATAGTCTGCACACCATTTTGACATAGTTGAATAAGACCATAAGAGATCATCTAACCTTCATGTGAAGATAAACTCATAAAGAGAGCCTTTAAAAATATTAAATAAAAAAAAACCTTCCGATACCCCTTGTAATCATTTTCTTAGGGCAACAACCTCTTTGTTTTGTTGCCCTAATGGAATGGTAAGAGTTTCCTCATGTCCAGGAGAAATTTCTAGACAATTTATTTTAGACTGACAATTTTCATCTTAACTTCTATCAACAGAATCACCAGCCAGAATTATCTTCAGAAACTCTAGATACTTAAAAATGGCCTTTGAGCCACATGGAGCCACTTTTTAGAAGCGTGTTAATCTAACCTCATCGTATTTCTTCTCTATTTCTTCTCTTGGCTAGTGTACTTTGTCTTCTGGAAGTGCTGCGGGTTCCACACAGCTTTGTTGGTGTGTTATCCAAACCAGGACACTTTCTTCCCTCTGGCTAGTGGGGAGGAGAGGAGAAGAATTATGTTTCAGCCTTGCCTCTCCACTCCTATTGATTTGTGCTGGTATCATATTGACTTTTATCACAATAGCACTGAATTGCTGATTCATATTCTGCTTGTGGCCATCCACTAGCTCTCTTTCTATTTTATTTGTTCATGTTTGCTTTTCTCCATTATGTATGTGTGGGTTCTGATCATTTTTCCAAAGTATATTACTCTGTAGTTGCCCTGTTAAGTATTTTTTAGCCATTCCTGATGATCAAGTGTTAATGTCTTCTTAAGCAAAATGTAAACCTATTGTATAAAGCACTCACTGTTATCTTTTTGAATCTTTACATACTGATTGAAACACAGAGCTTATTTTGCAACGCTTTTTTAAAAAAACCGCATAACATCTGATTACATGTGTATGTAAACTATCACCATTCACCGAATGCTATGTACATGTAGTGATTGCATAGTAGATGCTGAATAAATATTTATTGATAGTTAATAACCACAGACTGTTGTACACAGAAGCCATTCCAAGGGCTTGCAGGAAACAGTGATTTTTTTAAAAAGCATGCTTTGCCCTGTCTTTCTTTGCTGTTTACATTTAAACAATAAGGATAAAAAACTACAAGCCCGAGGGCTTCTGTTGTTCTCAGTGAATAACTGAGATGGTGTTTTGGTAGCACCCTCACAAGGTTTGTGGAAATTAACTTCACACCAGGAACTCCGTATTGAAATAGATTGTTTGAGAATAATTCTTCTCTTTGAGAAGGGTGAGGGATTAATCTGCAGAAATGTTCATGCTAGAGCTGTGCATGTGTTGAAATTTGTCAGGGAGAAGATAAATGGGCCCTCCTTGAAAAGTAAATCGCACCATGGCTAATCCCTTGGGAAAGCTGGAGAATTGTTATGGTAGCAAAAGCAACCCTGAGAAAGGAGCCTCCACTGATGTTTGCTTTGGAAGGAGAAAGATGGGGAGAAGACGGGAACACAAAATGAGATCCAAGTGTGCGCAACTCTGAAAATACGTTTATTCAAATACAGACGCAGGATGTAATTATGTCTGTATTTAGATTCTTATCTTTGAAGAATCATTCATGCACTTTAAAATGAGAAATACAATTAGGGCTGATATGAAAAATATATAACAGCAGTGTGTCTGGGCACCAACCCATCAGAACAGATGTCAGGGCAGGTACTTGAGCTAGGTCTTAAAGCTGCCCCACCCAAGTGCCAGGTATTAACCCTTCAGTTGCAGACTCAAGAGAAGGTGGGGAGAGCTCGCAAGGCCACTCAGGAGGCTCAGAACAGTGCCTACTTTCTAACATGTATGCAAGACATCAATAATTTGAAAATATATGGCCATTCTGGGGTGTCTCATCTACACATCAGCCTTCATTCTAATAGGAAATTATCTGGTGTTATTGAAAAAAATAATGTAAATTTTCTCAAAGAGATGATATATATTAGAGAAAAAGTTATGGAATGTCCATGAAACTGAATATATGCAAGGTTTCCAGATTTAGCAAAACAAATAAAAGAAAGGATGAAAATGACCCAAAAAGTCAGATAAATTTGAATATCAGGTAAACAAATTTTTTTAAAAAATAATTATACATATAATGAGAGAAGTATTTGGGGCATACTTAAAATATTATTCCTTGTTTATCTGATGTCCAAATTTAACCTGAAGTTGTGCATTTTATTTGGCAGCCCTACATCAAATGAATTAAGTAGGAAATGTATCTGAAGTCTCCTAGAAAAATTAAATGAAAGAGAGGAGACTGTATGTTCAGCAAGCCCAGCACATGGAGCATATCACCTGAGCATATCAGACAGGCTCTGGAATTCCAATGATATGGCAAGAGACATTGAGGAAGAATTATGTAACCACAGGATACAAAGTTTGCACATAGCAAAAGGCTTTGGAATTATGCTCAAATATAAGATAACAGTCACATTTAAAAGTGTTACATCTCTTAACGAGGAAAAGTTAATTCGGTCATCATCAAACAGCATCAATCAAGTGTCAGTCTATGTGGGACACCGTGCAAGGCATCTTAGAAGTGAGAGAACACAGCTAGCTGGTGGCTAGCTTTTGTCAGCCTGTAATCTAGACATCTACACCTGAAATGGAATCATGAAGGAGACAACTGAAAAAAAAATGTTGATTGACGATCCATAGTGTGCCTCATTTATATTAAATGAGCATGAGAAAATTAAGTCTGATTTATAGGAGAAGGTTTTGTAAATCTTTTTTTTTCCTTTGTGGTGTTGGGCATCAAACCCAAGGCCTTGTACATGCTAGGCAAGTTCTCAACATTGAGTCCATTCCTAGCCCTGTAAATCACTTTAAAATGTAGCTTTATTACATTCAAATATTGGCATATATACTTGCTCAGTAGGCTTAGAAATGTATGCAATAGAGTAGAGTTTCTCAACCCCAGAAATATTGATATTTTGTACTGGAAAATTCTTGTTGCCAGGGGCAGTCCTGTGCATTGTTGGATATTTAGCAGCATCCCAGGCTTTTTCTTATTAAATGCCAGTTTTATGCTCTCTCTTGGTCATGTCAATCTGATGTCCCCTGGAGAAGGGGACAAAAATGCCCTGAGATGAAAACTACCAGACTTAGTAACTGCAGGAGACAAATCCCCAGCAATGTGTGTGTGAGTGAGATCTCTTTAGAGTCACACATATGTCCATAAAAGTTAGTTTTAAATACCTGCCATGTCCAGAGACTCCCATATTCAATCACCACTATGAGTATCAAAACTAGTGGTTCTTGGCCACATACCAGAGACGCTGGTTTAATTGGCCTTGAGTAAGGCCTGAGCAACTTGACATTTTAAAAATGCTCTGAGTGATTCATTCTTTAGAATTGTGGTCTTCAAATCTTAGGGAGCATTGGAATCGCCTGAAAGGTTTGTAAATACAGACTGTAGAATGCCAACATTCCTGCTCCAGTAGGCCGCAGCTCCACAAATTTGCATTACTCACAAGTGCCCAGGTATGGCTGATGTTTTTGGTTCCCAGACACTTTGGGAACCACTGTTTAGAGACATACTCCTGAGCTCTCTTATCCTCTTCACTTTCATCTCCCTGAGGAAGGAAACACGGCCAACTGGGATACCATGGATTGGTGAGCAGTAGGAGCAGGCCCCTGTTATTCCATCCCTTCTACCCATTTTCATTTCTCTCCTGCAGGCTTAGTTCTTCCAGCTGTTCTCTACAGTAACACCTGGTCATGATTCTGACTAAATTCTCAATAGCAGTACAGGAATCCAGTTGTGCTCCCGTATTTTAGTATTGTTTTCTAGAGCTGCATCAATAACAAAGCTGCCAATTTGATCAAGGAATTACCATCTGCCACACTCCCTTATCTATCTCTTAGTTGGTTATGACCATGGGTGGGAAAAGGCAATACTTGATTAGATGGTTTCCCCCTACCAATCAAGTCTCAATTCAGTTACTTGGTTTTCTGGCTTTTCTAGCATTGGAGAGGGAAGCGTAGAACCAGAGGACTCACAAAGAACCTTCTCTGATGTCACAGAAATTAAAGCGCTTAAAATGTTGGAAAGCAGAAGTCTTGGGCTTTTACTTTGTGGCAATGTTAAGTAGAAAATAAAAACAAAGAAATCCTTTGAGAATTTTCTAGAATGACCCATCAATATCAAGTCTGAGTTTGCTGTGCTTCCCTGAGCTTCCTCAGCCATGTTTGTAGACCACACTCTCTCAGTTATGACAGCTGGGATTCTGACTACAATCCCAATTAGTGTCCCTAACTCACTTGTCTCGGTAATGTTCCTCAGATTTTTTTTCTCCACTATAGCTTGCCTGGCAATAAGTCCAATTAATCAGGTTAAACCCTGGCTTAGGAGAGGGTCATGGGAGCCCACTGATATTTGTTCACAGAACACAGCAATAGGCTTTAAGGGAATTGCCTGCTAAAGTGCTATATGTATTATAGCCACACATAAATATTCATATATTCATTGATGATGGATTGCATGAATAGAATAATGGACAAAGGTGGTTAGGGGAGCTAGTCTATTAGAAAAATTTAAAATACAACCCTTATGTCCTACAAGTAGAACTTGAAAATTGCTGTGCCAAGGATATTTCTCATTCCCCACCTTGTCATTCTATGCAAATTCTGAAGGACCCAAGGGGATGCTAACCCTGTCTCCCTACAAAAGCCGCTATTCAGTTTTGTTCTCTTTTTCAATGAAAGAGCCCTAAAGGTGAATCACAACACACACACAGCAGAGTTTGAAAAATGGTAGAGTATATGGTTAGCCATTTCAATTAGGTCTCAGCTGCAAGGAAATTAACTTGGTGCTTCTTTTACTATTTAAATGATGTATACATTTATCATAAATATAGAATAATTGTAGCTGGTAAAAATGAATTGTGTAAGTTCAGGATTTCTATTTATATGAGTATTTCCTTCTTTTGCTTATATTAAATCCCACTTATGTATTTCTGGAAGTTCTTCTGGATTTATAAGTTGCTCAAATTCTACCTCCAGGAATGTCCCTCTCCCCAGTTTTCAAGAAAAATGGTTGTTTAGCCTGTTCTCTAAGTTCTGCCAAAACGGTATCCTACGCCCACCTGTTCTTGCTAGCTGGATGCAGTTGTTGTTACCACACTTGCTGTCAGGTTTCTTCTTTCTAGCTAATCCATGATGTTTAAATTCATTCCCTCTGTTGCTAGTTGCTCAGCTGCTTGACATTTAAGCGACTGTGTTAGTCTGGGTTCTCTGCAGAAACAGAATAAGGACTGAGCCAGGCGCTGTGGCGCACGGCTATAATCCTAGCACTTTGGGAGGTTGAGACAGGAGAATCACAAGTTCAAAGCCAGCCTCAGCAATGGCAAGGTGCTAAGCAACTCAGTGAGACCCTGTCTCTACACAAAACACAAAATAGGGCTGGGGATGTGGCTCAGTGGTCGAGTACCCCCAAGTTCCATACCTGGTACCAAAAAAAAAAGAGAAAGGGTTAGAGATTGATTGATTTACTATCAAGAATTGGCTCAGCTGGGTATAGTGGTGCACACTTGTAATCCCATCAACTCTGGAAGCTAAGGCTGGAGGATTGCAAGTTTGAGGCCAGCCTCAGCAACTTAGTGAGATCCTCTCTTAAATAAAAAATCAAATGGACTAGGGATGCAGCTAAGTGGTAAAGTGCTCCTAGGTTCAATCCTCAGTACCAAAAGAAAAAAAATAATTGCCTTACATGGGGATGTTGAAGAGCCAACCATCTGCAGTCAGCAAGTTAGAAAACAGGAGAGCTGATGATGTATTTTCAGGTCCAAGTCCAATGGCCAAAGAAGCAGGAGAGACAATGATGTAAGTTCTCATTTCAGTTTGAATTTGAAAGGCAGGAGAAGAACAATGTCTCAAATATAAGACAGGAAGAGAGAGAGAATTCTTTCATACTCAGCCATTTATTCTATTTAGGCCTTTAACC
The DNA here is from genome assembly GCA_028644305.1 of Xerus rutilus. NCBI lineage: Eukaryota > Metazoa > Chordata > Mammalia > Rodentia > Sciuridae > Xerus > Xerus rutilus. Next base: position 71,259,037 of record CM053407.1, read on the forward strand.
AATTGGATGAGGCCCACCACAGTGGGGAGGGCACTCTGCTTTACTGAAATCTAACAATTCAAACGTAAATTCATCCTTAAACACTCTCATGGACATACCCTGAAACAATATGTAGTTAAATATCCAGGTACCCCGTAGCCCAGTCAAGTTGACACATTAAAATTAACCTTTGAACGAGTGTGCTCTTCTTGTAATCCCACAAATATCTCCACAATCCTGTTAACATGTGGGGACAAACACTGGCCACAGCATGTAATGACAGCTAGATTTGTCCAGAGGCAGGAAGGATTGCTTCCCAAACTCAAAGAGGCAGACCCCTGTTAAAACAACCTGTCACCAGGGCATGATGCAGTTGTAAGCATGGCAAGAGAAACATTTCTTGCTTGTTACCCTGCCTACCATAGAAGTTGCCCAATCAGTCTTATTTCAAACCTCTGCAAACCTGAGTATTCTCCCTTTGATTCTAGATGGCCTCAAGAGATCTGTATGTTTCAAATGTGGATCTAGGATCTGGTTCAGATGCTGTTGATAATACCAGTAACGATACTGCAGCCACTCTTTATTGAATAGCTTGGGGCCAGGTATTTTACAAAACTATCTCAGTGCCTCTGTCATCCTACATGGTTGATATTTAGAAATCCATTGTCATAAATGAGAAAAGCTACTCAGACAATGAAGTAACTTACCTTGATGGTTAGGGTAGTTATCCAAACGATGGTTCTAGAGGTATACCCTGTCTAGACATCAGGGCCTGTTCTATTTCACTGCCCTCATAGCCCCAGACTTGGCCAAGTAAGGGCAAATTCATTAAGTGGCCTAGGGTTGGCCAGTCCTATCAAAAACCCTGGATTATATGGACTGTGATAATGAGTCATATTAGGTAATGAAGAACTGCTCCAAACTCTAGCCCAGGATCATAAACAGAGAGTCAGTCTCCAGGGCTAAAAACGTCTAATTGATCTTGGCATCTACAATATATGACAAAGTGTCTTATGTACCATAGGCAATCAAAAGATATTACTTGATTGATTGAGAGACCAGTGCAGGCCTGATGGACTACTGTCTTCTCTGATTCTATTAGTAGATCAAATTAAACATAACTTCCTGACATTTTTATCTTTTCTGAAAATTAGAATGATATTCAGGGTACTTACATTCTAGTCCCGGCATTGCCAACCTTAGGTAAGTTACTTAATCCTCTCAACTTTGGTTTCCTTTTAAAAGGAAAAGATTAACTGGATGTGTCTTGTTTTCCATAGACTCTCCCCAGTTAGATGACATAGTGAGGTGCTCAGAGTTGATTTGTGAGCTTCTCAGTTCCTCAGAGACCATAAGGAAGAAGACAGAGCTGGTTTCTCCACCCTTCCATTCTTGGTAGGTGCTTGTGTCATTTATAAAGTTGGGTCTAGACGGACAATGCTGGCAACTAAAAAGAGGAAGTTGAAGGCAGTGGTAGCAGTAGATCAAATCAGGCTGGCAAGAAGGGCGTTATTTCTGTTAAACAAAAAAATAAAATTGCTGTAGTACAGATTCCTGCCTTGGTGATTCTACAAAGCTTCAGTTTCTAGCTATAGCAGCTGCTTCTAGAAGGCCTTTGAAAGAGCCCTGAAAGTCTATTCTGAGTTTTTTTCATGAAGACAACACATGCCCATTATACAGAAGCACAAGTCAATAGGCCTGTTTGCATTCTGACTCTGCTACATACTACAGTGAGAGTCAGGCCTTAGTTTCTTCATCAAAGGAATGCTAAGAATAGTAGTTCTTCCCACCTAGACTTATTATGAAGGTAAATAAAATAATAAGTAGTAGGTACCTAGCATAATGCTTGGCTCACACTAAGCATATCATAAAGGGGAGCTGTTACGATTATGCCTCCTACTGTAGTCACTGCTGGAACCTCCACCAAAACCAGATTGCACCGAGTGAGAACCCAAGACAATGAATCTTCCTTACTTCTTCAGGCCTTCAGTGCCTGAGCCTATTGGAAAACTATGGCCAAATACAGAAAGGGAAAGGCATCCTCTGAAGTTAGAGTTTAAGCTCTTACCATTGGAATTATTTCTTTCCTTCTTTACTCATTCTTTTTTTTTAAAATATCATTTTTAGTTGTAGATGAACACAATATCTTTATTTATTTTTATGTGGTGCTGAGGATCGAACCCAGTGCCTCCTGCATGCGAGGCAAGCGCTCTACCACTGAGCCACAATCCCAGGCCCCTTTACTCATTCTTGATGCAGTCATAAACTTTTATAACACACTAACTTTGTGCTAACTATTATATTGGGTATGAGAGTTCAAAGAAGATACTAACTGCCACCAAAGGTGTCTTTAATTCTTCCTCTATCTGACACAGTGAGTTATTTAGGTAATGAAATACTTCTTAAATGGAGCACTTGATTCTAGGTGTTTTAGGTTGAATTGTACCTCCCTTAAAATATGTTGAAGTTATGACTCCTAGTACTTCAGAATATGGCTTTATTTGGAAAGAGGTCTTGAAAATTATAACTGGATTATGATGAGGTATTAAGGTGGGCCATAATTGGATAAGACTGGTGAGAAGGGGAAATGGGACAATCACACACACAGAAAGGGAACACGAGGGGTGGGATGGGGAGGGGGGGTGGGGGGGAGACCAAGGCTTGGAGGCATGTAGCCAAGAAGCCAAGACACAGCAAAGATTGCCAGTAAACCACCAGAGGCCAGGAAGAGGCAAGAGAGATCATCCACAGGGTGTAGGTGAGGCATAGCCCAATCAACACCTTGATTTCAGATTTTTTTTTTTTTGGTACTAGAGATTGAACTCAGGGGCACTCGACCACTGAGCCACATCTCCAGCCCTATTTTGTCTTTTTTTATGTAGAGACAGGGTCTCACTGAGTTGCTTAGCTCCTCGACATTGGCTTTGAACTCGCGATTCTCCTGTCTCAGCCTCCCTAAGGGCTGGGATTACAGGCTTGTGCCACCGCACCTGGCTTGATTTCAGATTTTTAGTTTGCAGACACATAGTGACTTTCTTTTGTTTTAAGCCACCCAATTGGTGTTATTTTGTCACAATACCTGGGTTAGGAAGTAAATGTGACAACGAAAGTGCAACAATACATGTGCATTGGTTAAGGACATTAGTACACACAGCTACAAATGGATAGAGAAGTGCTCGTTAGGGGTACATTGGTGGGATCTGGTAAATAAGGAGAGAAAAACACTTACCTGTGAGGTGACATACAAGCCTGGCCTTCTAGTATGTTGATGAATATTGATTTATTGCTTCACCTCTGATTTAGGGTCTCCAAAATACTCTGGCTAAGAATAGTGTGACAACATGCCCAATGAAAACCCAAAGTGACACCTTAGTCGTTTAAAAACATTTAAAGCATGAATGCATTTCTAATCGTCTCACACACATTTAAGATTTTCCAAATTGTCTGATATTCTCAGTTTATCAAACCCTGAAATTTGGTCTGTTTGGGTGATATATTTGCATATTCATTCCTCCTGGAATTTATGTGCTAAGTTACAAAAGAGGACTCACATGGAAATCCTGGACTCAAAACCTGTGCCCAAAGAAAGATCAATCTGAGGGGGCCAGGTGTTTCTTCTCCTCAATAGGCTCCAGTGGCCTTAATTGCTAAGTTTTATGGACAGAATGAGACCACATTCCACTTTTAAACAAATTTATTATAGGTGTTAAGCTTTCACATCTTACTTTTCTGTGAGATCCAGGATCCACATCCATACCAACAGAGCTGGTTAAAACATAGGCAGGGACACGAGGACAGAGGATTCTGGGAAAATGAGTTTCCTAACCTAAACCATTATATGTACAGCAAGTTACACATTGTGATGCGTGTCTTCTTCCTTTGAGATTAACTGACTGGAAAAAGCAATTTGACTAACTATAATGTACAACAAAATATTTATATTGTAAAATTAAAAACCTGCTTCTAATAGCTGACACAGTGACATATTGGATTCTGAAATGAATGAAAATATGGGTGACAGCATATGTTGTGATGGAGATAGTGGATAGTGGACTTTTTCTTTTTTAAACAGAATCTGCCATTTTCTCCTGTGATTTTAAGTCCACAGAGAAATATTACTCTTTAAGTTATTTTTATTACCCTTACGTACGGTGGAGCCAGATGAATAGAGTTTAAAGTCAAGGATTACTGTGTATTTGCAGACTGCCAGGCACCTCAAACAGGTAAGCAGATTTTTTTCTCCAAAGAGACATATTGTACTTATCTTACTTTGATCCAGCATTTGACAATTACATGAAAATTTAAGCATCTCTTTGGAATTGCCAGCTTTTTGAAAGTCAGTTTATACTCAGTGTTTTCATGGCTAATCTTTTGTGATATTTATCATTCCAAGCATTTCAACATCCATATTCACACTCAGACATTTTTTTAGTAGACTTTTTTTTTATTTGTTTGTTCCAAGAACATTCAACAGATTGTAAATTTCTTAAGGTCAGTGAGTCTGTGTTCTTTCTTTTACAGGGCTTGGTCCTGAAGGTGTGTTTAACTCATGTTGTCGTGGTGGAAATAAAACCTATGCACATCACCTTCTGGCTGTCTTTGTTCAACACTACTAAAATTCCCAGAGTGCCATTCTCACGAGATTTACAAAATGTCTACTTTTTATTTTAATCTCTTTTCTCTGCTAAGAAGTATTTTTGTTATTGTTGTTGTTTTATCATTTTTCCCCTTCACCTTATCACAAAAGTAGAGCAATGTGAAGACAATCCCATCCCATCGTGGAATCATCTTGCCTCAATAGCATGAGAAGAAATGTAAGGAGAGGAGAAAGGGAAATGGGGACTAGAAGAAGATGATGTATGGACATTCTGGCTAATATCCTGAACATTCAAATTATATTTTGCAAAGAGATAGACAGCAAAACAGAATGTAGTCCTATCCTGGATATGCCATTTTCTCACAGGTGATTCTTAGTTGCTTAATATCATAGAAATTTGGTTTCCTAATCTGTAAAATGGGAATAATAATAATACATCCTGCTCGTGTTGCTGGGAATATTAATACAAATGCAAGCTAAAATTATTTTTAGACCAATATAGCTATCATGAGCCAAACTTTAAAGATGGTCAATGCATTTTTGTATGTTCCTCCCCTTCTGCCTTTTTTTTGTATGCCATTTTTGTATGTTCCTTTCCCCCTTCAAACTGTGCACAGGGTCAGCATCACAGGCTAAGCCCCTCTTTGAAGCTTCCTTTGTGGACCAAGAAAGGGCCTATTCCCCGTAGCAAAGGAAGGATTGTGTAGGATTAAACTGATGCTCAGTCTTATGGCGGAACAGTTTTCCCCCTAAGTTTACAGTGCTTGAAATGATTTGGTAGAATATGTTGAAATTACTGAAAATATTGTAATATGAAGTTTTACCAAATTCAGGAAATAGTTTCTGGTGGGATATCTCAATGGCATTTTCCTAAGATTTTATTGAGCTTCCTCCGAGGAAAGAGCAAATGGGCAGCAACTATTAGCTTGAACCATATGAAATTAAGCTATGCACCATTTTTGACCCACAAAATGACAATTTTTAGAGTTTAAACTAATTTATCTTTTGAGGCCACCACATTCTGCTTTGGATTACAGAGTCACAGAATGGTTCCAGGGCTCTGTATACAAAATGAGAGTAAAATTCTGCTGAAAACTTCTCCTAGCTACTAGCAAAAAAAAAAAAAAAATCCCTCTAATTTTGCAAATCTGCCATATGTCTTTCTTTAATTTAAAAACAAAGAACAGGAAGCGTGGCTGCCACGTGTCTGGCAGAAATCTGTTTATGCACGAAATTAGTAAATATCAAGATGCCTCTTTACACTGACTGGCAAAAACTGCAAAAGTAAAATATGTAAACAAAAAAGAACTCCATGGCTAGGCGGGTGCATACTCCAAAGAGTATTAATTTGCATAATAAATAGTTCAATATTCAGGAGATTATAAAATAGCAATTACTGCTGAGTTGCTATATTCGGGCTTCTAACAACAACAAAAAAGACATTTAGAATGCAATAGTTTGCCTTTATAAAGAACTTCTCCTAAAATCTTATTTTGAAACAAGATTTTATTTATTTTTCAAAGAGATTTTAAATACTTGGCACATTTCTTTAGAAGAGAAGAAGAAATATCTTTGCCAAAAAAGAAAAAAAAAGTGGTAAATAATCTGTAGTTAAAAAAAGATAATGGGCCATTAATATTTTTTTATCTGCTAAAAAGAAATAATACCCGCTGAGGAGAGTGTTTTTCCCCATCTGAGAAGAGTACGGAGACCAGTGGGGAGGTGGGAGTCAGATAGAGGCAGTGGTAGGCGTGCACTCAGGCAGGGGGTAGAAACAGAAGTCATTACATGTGAAAAAACTGCAGACTACTTATGCTAATGGGAAGGTAGACTGTCTAAAACAGCATCTGTGGTTTTTAAAACAACTCAAGTGTTCCAGGTATTGTATATCCAAGTGCAGTTTCTACTTGTAAGCGTTAAGCATGAAAACGAAATATGGCTCTTTAAGCTATTGTATTTTTGCAATAAATGTCATAGTTTAAATGCCCTTAACATGGGACCTCTTGACTTTTCAATAACATTGGACTTACAGATGTGTATGTGTGTGTGTGTGTATGTGTGTGTTTGTCAAGCCATTTAATTACACGTACATCTGCATCTATAAACCTGTTTTTAAAAAATGTTTCCTGCTGTGAAGACAATGTGGTGACATCAAGGAATGCTTGTTTATACATGTTTATCTATAAGATCTCTGATAAAGTGAAACTCTTAGAATTGGAATGGCTTCATTTATCAGGCTGTGGTCTTCCTGGCAAGAATGAGAACTGAAAGGATGATGAGGTAGATCAAGAAAACTAACATCCACTGAGCACCTTTTGGGTACTGGGAACTGAACTGAAAGTGAGCGCTCAGTTACAGTGTTGAGACCACCTTATACCAAAAAGCCGTAGACATCACAACAGCCCCAGGGCTTAACATTCCTAGGCTGCCACACAAACAGACACTAGCTCTATTGGTGAGTGAAAAAAGCCTCCCTAATTAAAACCTTAAAATTATGAACCCTCTTTCATTAGGAGATGCAACTCCAATAAAATTTTACTTTTATATTTAATAATCATTATTTAAAATTTTTGAAATATTGCTATTGTTTTGTTAAATATGTCCTACTAATACTTTGAAGAAAAACTATTCAGAAAGATGTTTTTTAACATTTACTTACAATGACAAAATAATTTGGAGTCACAATTTAAATGTCTTTGTGATGCAAAGAAGTACGTTAACATAATTGATGAAAGACTTCAAAATATTAATCACTTCTTGCACTAAGAAAATCTAACAGGAAAAAAGGTATGGAAACAATTTCCATGGGGAAAAAGAATCTAAAATTGCAACTCTTTAAGAAGAATTGTTTGAATCCATTTGTCAATGGATGGTGGTGGGTGTGAAATCACTGTGGCATTTATGTCCCATTGAATTCACTGAAAAGCATGATATATAGTTGTATTCTAAAATGTCAATATTACATTCTTTACAACTATTTTCACTTATGATTAATTTAAGATGTCAACTTGAAATATGTGAGGTGGTACAGAGTTTTTCAAATTTATGGGCATTTCGTCCCACCTTCTTTTATGGGCATCTTCAAAGAACACACTTCTAGAAGACTGAAGACTTAAAAGAAGTTGAAGTTCTGTTTATCTTCGTTTGACTTTTAAAAAAATGTCTTCAGTTTTGGGTACAGTGCAAGGCAGAATGAACTGTCTTCCATTCATTCCTACCACTGACCCTTGTTTTTATCAAGCCCAAGTGCAGCTCAATGATGGCATTTCCTCAGTATTTGATAACTACTTTTGAAATTTTAGATTAAATATTTATTTCTTTGCCTGAATTTTTTTTTGGTCTATGATAATTGCTTGGAAGCTCAGCCCATGTCATTAAATATTTCTTTTAGATGTTTATGAAGAATATTCTAATCTTAAGCATTGTGCCTGTTGAATGTCACACCCTGCCACTATGTCTCTTGGCTTCCTCCTGGTGACTAGGTATCTCCTTTTCTTTATGAGGCTGAATTTTTCTTCCATTGTCGCATATGGGGAGAAAAATCAGAGAAGTCACTGCTATTGTGACTGTTTCTTTAACCTTCCAGTTGCATCTTAAGGTCTGTGGAGAATCAACATTAAGTGATCACAGTTACTCCATAGAAAAGACAACTAACATTCTGTCTTTGTATCCCTTCTGAGTTTTGATATTTCCAAACCTTCATTCTATATCCCATTTGCCAACTTTTCCCATTTCATCCTTTAAAATTACTTTAGCTACTGATTTGATAGAACTTAAGTAAAATAAAAGTCAATACCATAAATGTTGGTCCTAGATCTGATCTAACCTCCTCTGAATTACAATCCTGTTTTTTGTTTGTTGGTTTGGTTTGGTTTGGTTTTTTGTTTATGGCACCAAAGATTGAACTTGAGAGTGCTTTACTACTGAGCCATATCCTCAGCCCTTTTTATTTTCAGACAGGGTATCACTAAGTTGTTTACAGCCTTGCTAAATTGCTGAGGCTGGCCTCGAACTTGTGATTCTCCTGTCTCAGCCTCCCAAGTTGCTAGGATTATGGGTATGTGCCACCACACCCAGCTACAACCCTGTTTTATTGCCACAATAGAAGTCTAGGAAGTGAGCTCCTTGAATCCTCAGATAATCAAACATCAGATTATTATCTCATGAAATAAACTTTATTAATCACATTATTGAATTTAGCACATCTCCTTCCTTATTCAGAAACTCCTGGGTCATGTATGAGGATGATTTGGTAGCACAATGTCAAAGGACATAAAATATGAGAAGGTGGTCGGATATCAATTAGCCCTGCTAACAAGCCATTTTTCCCTTCCTTTGCACCACAAAGTAATGTATAAGAATCCATGATGCTAGACTGAGGCAGAGTTAACACTAGTGCTGATCTTTGACTAGGATGTGCGGGCAAACTGTGCTAGGTGTTAAAATATGGAAATAATTTTGCACAAGTTGGCAAATAACCCCTGGTCCACTGTCAAGTACTCCCACCCTCACCTCTTTACCTGAACTGCCTTGGCTTCTTCCTAGGCCCCTGGATGCACCCAGGATCTGCTGGCAGAGCACGAGGCCTCATGGATCCTGCTCTAACACCTTGACCAGCATCAGTTCTGTTTGGTCAGTACCTAGACCATGGAGCTTCTAGATATTTTAAATACTATCTCTGCCTAAGAGTATCGTTTTAGACTCTTGAACTTAATGTTTGGCCCTTTGCTTTCTCCTTTCTTTGCAGAACTGTTGGGCCCAATTTTTCTCAGTTTGAGAATAGGAATAAGCCCAGGGTTGATAGCGTCTATTTGATTTATGCACATTTTAGTGCATTTGCGGCTTGTTCCTTGGTTCTGTTTTATGACGGTGGTGTCACTGTTTTCCTACACCATAATTTCCTGGCGCACTTCACTACTCCTTCATCGCACAAGAAACTGTAAGGGTCAGTGATCTTCGGCGCCACCACTTCCATTTCCTCATTACAAAAATTGACCTTCTTTCTGTTGTTTGAAAGGGCTCAGGCCACTGTCATTCAGATTTCAGGACCGTTGAGCAGTAATAACAGTATAGGAGGAGCAAACGCCGCTGCGGCAGCTGGGCATTGTGCTTCCTCCTGGAATCCATTTTGGATTTCTTAGTGTAGCCAGCAGGCGCTGTTTGCAGCCTTTCCCCGGCATTATATTTTACAGTAATTCCCTCCTTGTCATTAAATCATTTAGCTGTATTAAAGCATTGTGCTCGACTCTGTGAATATTTGCCAAGGTTCTTGTGCTTTCTAGGCTATTTCACGTTCACCACTCGCATCGTTCAACTCAATATGCGCAACTAGCGTCACCGAAAAAATAACCTAGTTAGTAATTCCTGTTGAACTACCCACTGCCTTCTCATCGGCTGTGAATTTGGTGAGTGTGTGCAGGGAGAAGGGGACCAAGTGAAATCAACCAGTTCAGACAGGAAAAAAATAAAAGCGCTAACAAAATAAGGATCAGACTGCTCACGTTTTCCTCCAGGGTGCTTCATCTGCTTGTTCTTTATTTCACAGGTTCCGCAATCCGGCCAATTACCGTATTTTGTGTTGGTAATTGTTCCTTGAAGAGGAATTTTATAAATCGAAATATTAGGACACAAAATTATCATCGTTAACCTTCAAATTAATAACTTCTCTGTGTTAACAAAAATGTCTGTCTTAATAGTACAAATGAGTTTTATCTTAAAATCAGGTGTTGTAGATTAAATATCTTCGTTTCATTCCATCAGAAGATGAACCACTAACTATTTTAAAAGGAAATCATATCACTTATCCATTTTAAATGAACGTGTGGTCATAAGTATATAATTTGATGATCTTCTTTTTGAAGTATAAATCCCTTAAGTGTTAGAATCATGGAATCAGGAGCTCCTGTGATCTTCGCTTTCATTTTTTCCAGAAAGCATTGATTACCTGGTGTGGAGTGTGTAGAAGGTAAGAGTAGAAAACAAACTTCCTGCCTTTGAAGAATGTATAAATGATGTTTTTGTTTTGCTATGAACTTTTTCTTAAAGTGGCATTTTTAGAATTTACTTTGAGTAAAATATAATGAGCGTGGGATTTAATTTAAGGACAAATAATTAAGTCTATCATGGAATGCTATGCATTCAAAAGTCAACGTATAGCTTCTATCAGCTGAACAGCATGGCTTTGCTACTAAATTAAATGTAATCCATAGAAAAACTAGTTTGAAAGAATATAGGAAGAACCTTCTATAACTTTCTGAGTCTTTAATTGAAAGCTTGGAAATGATTTCCCATAGTCAATTGCCATTTGTGTGTATGTGCATATACATATGTGTATATGTGTACATGTATATATATGTGTATATATGTATATGCACATATATAACTTCATTTATTTCAGTTCTCTTCATTAAAAATTTCATAATTTTATGATGAAACAAAACTGAAACTTTTGATTTATGATATCATTAAAACGTTTGAGATTTTAAAATATTAAAGTTTCTATTTATAAACATGTATTAATGCATTTTTCCATTTTTAATTAAAAAATGTTTAATAATTGTTAATTCAGTTTCATTACGCCCTTACTTCTAGCCAAGAAACCTCTTTTACACATATATTTTAACCTGCTTGTGTTAAAGTTCATGAGAACTCAGTTTAGGCAATTCTGAGAAATATTGTCATCTTTTATATAAAATCAGGATTTAGAATAACAAAAATATAATAATTTTTCTGAATAAAAGAGAAATTAATTATGCAACCTGAGGAGAGAAATAAGAAGTGTACAGAAGCTGGGAGGAGATAGGCCTGTGTGCAGATGTAACACAAGCCTCTCTGACTCAGGAAGAAAAAAAAGCATTTCAGATTTCCAGGAGAGCAGTTCTTTTTATTAAATAAAGGAAATCCAGTACATCTAGATTTTGTGTTTGGTCTACCCCTAGCCATGCATTTGGAAATAGCTTATTCCGTGGTCAGAATCATGTAATTTTCACCAACTGATGTGTGTGGTTTGGTGGCATTTCCTGACCAAAGCTTTTTAATTGAAGGAAATGAGGCAGTTAAACCTCCGCATCTTGGTCACAGATTTTTGTCATGATGACAGGTGGCAGCAAGCAAGGTTGCAATGGGCTTCAGCGATGCCAGTTAGAAGCCACTTCCTTCTGGGCTGCCAGAAGCAGGAGAAGGAATTCTCCATAGATCCTGCCACTTCAATGTCATTCCTTGTAAGAGAAGAGATTCCTCTTGGAGAGAAGAGCATCTCTGATTTTTAGGTAAAGGTTGTTTTCATCCATTCTGAACATTTCTAATGCTTTGTCTTTTGGGATTAAAGATATGTACCATTGTTTATTTATAATAAAAAGCATGTAAATTAGCTTATTTCTTTATAAAATTTTCTGTCATGATTTTTTTCTTTAAAACTGGTTAACAGGTGTGAACCAATAATACAACTTTCTTAGGAAAAATACTGCAAACCAAGGTTATTTTAAATTGATCATGATTTTTCCATTATGTCACAAGTTATTAGTAAGAGGAGAGAGAGTTGCCTGAACAATGATGGGGATGTTGTAGTTCCAAAAATGGAGGAAATAACTGTATTATGCTGAAGTCACTTTAAAAATCAAAATGAAGATGGACTTTTTCCCCTGACAGGAATTTCCAGAAATTTGAAATGATAAGAAGAAATACCTTCAGTTATATTATCAGTTATCTCAACAGACCAACTTTTGTGTAGAGCTGGAAATTCAATGTAAAAAATATACTTCTACTTACTACTTCTACCAGATAGAAAGAGTACCCCACCCTAATGTTGCCAAGGGAAACAAGCTGTCTTGTTTTCTATGTTCCACGTTAAAAAGAATCCCTCACCCCTCATTTTAGAACTACTGACACCTTCTTTCCCAAAAGTGGACACTGTCCACAACAATAGTCAATTCACTTCTCTTCTATACAGAATTGTACAAGCTCAAATACTTGGTTCTCATTTTTGTTGGCTCTGACCAAAGCATAGTTATTGCTATAAAACGATACTCAAGTTTCTGTTAATCTGTAAATTAATACAACAGGACAAAAGGCCTTATGCCACCTTATAATTAATTATCACCATTAAAATATTTCTCTAGGATGAAGGAAAAGCATAGTATCACCTCTTATGCCTCATACTCATATGTGACACTATTCCTATGTTTTTCAATCATTATGGCAAAATTAATAGTACCATGAGTATTAAAGAAGACTCCCTAGACCCAAGTCAGACTACAAACACTATTATTCCAAAATAAATATTTCCCATTTATAGGTTGAACCTCTGAGCCGCAGGGACTCTGCATGAATTTTGTAGGAAAGCAATGCCACTATAAATTTAAAAAAAAAACAAAACTGCAAAAACAGACCAACTAGTCAAGCACAAATACAGTTAAAGGATCTTAGAGTAAACATAGATATCTGAACAAAGAGGGGAAAATGAGCAAATGAAAGAAATATGCATGAATCATTTCTTGGGTGTGCCTGCATTGTATCATCTCATTGAATCACTCCACCGAACTTAAGAAGCTTTAGACAAGAAACCAAAGTTTAGAACTGCTCAGAATATTGCCCAGTGAAATAATAGTTGAGCCCAATTCTGTCTAAATATGTTTGCCCTCTTCCTTTCACTCTCATCTGGTACATATTGAGATAAAAGGTTATCATATAAAACATTTAGAAGATGATAACAAAAGAGAACAATTTTTATGTCTCCTTTTCCAACCTTTTTGGAAAAAAAATGGACAAGAATTCAAAGAGTTTATCTTCATAGAGACGATGAGCAATCTATTCAATAATTTTCCTATTTGTTAATTTGCTTCCTTCATCATGTAAAAACAAACAGAAGCAAACATTTCCATCTAATGATGTGCTGAGGAGAATGATGAGCAAAATTTGTTTCTCTTTTAAGTATGTATCTTTAGCCTGATGAAGGGTACAAGCAAAGGAAAGAGGAAATCCATAAGAAGGAATGTAGGGAATGTTGACCTCAGGGAACCCCATGCTTGGGGAACCAGCAGCAGGATGGTCCAGTGAGGAGGCTGTGGTCCCACTTTGGCATGGCTTCACTGAGTAACCTGGTGTTATGGTTTGGATATGAGGTATCTCCCAAAAGCTCATGTGTGAGACAATGCAATGACTAGATTATGAGAGGTATAACTATGCAGTAGATGAATCTGCTGATATGGATTAACTGGGTGGGTAACTATAGGCAGGCGAGGTGTGGCTAGAAAAAGTAGGTCACAGAGAGTGTGCCTTTGGGGTTTATATTTTGTCCTGGTAAGCAGAACTTTCCCTCTTCCTCTACCCCCTCTCCCCACTTCCTGGTTGCCACGTCCTGAGCAGCTTTCCTCTGCCATGCTTTTTCACCATGATGTTCTCCCTCACCTCACGCCCAGGCTTATGGAATCAGCCAGTCATGGACTTAACCTCTGAAACCATGAGTCAAAATTAACTTTTCCTCTTCTACATTGTTCTTGTCAGGTCTTTTGATCACAGCAAAGTAAAAGCTAAATAAAACAGAAATTGGTACCAAGAAGTAGGGTTGTTGCTGAGACTAACCTGAACATGTGGTTCAGAAGTCTTTGAAACTGGTTTGCAGGGATGGAGATGGGATTTTAAAAATTTAGAGTTGCAAACTGAAAAAGCTTTAGAATGTTGTAAGCTGATCTTTTTCTTTCTTTTTTTTTTGGTAACAGGGATTGAACTCAGGGGTATTCGACCACTGAGCGACATCCCCAGCCCTATTTTGTGCTTTATTTAGAGACATGGTCTGAGTTGCTTAGCACCTTGTCATTGCTGAGATTGGCTTTGAACTCGCGATTCTCCTGTCTCAGCCTCCCACAGTGCTGAGATTACATGTGTGTGCCACCACCCACGCCCAGTTTGTAAGATTTTTTAAAATATATTTTTTAGTTGTAGATGAACACAATACCTTTATTTATTCTATGTGGTGCTGAGGATTGGACCCAGTGCCCCACACATGCGAGGCAAGTGCTCAACCACTGAGTCACAACCCCAGCGCCTGTAAGCTGATCTTAATGGTGATTCTGGTGGAACTCAGAAGGCCAGAATGCCAATAGAACTGTGGACTGTGAAGACTGACCTCTTGTGGTTTTAGAAGAGGAGGTTGGTATTGAAAATTGCAGGAGTCCATTCTGTCATGTTCTGGCAAAGAAGTTATCTACATTTTGCCCATGTTCTGAGATTTTTTGGAGACTGAATTTACAGATGATTATTAATAACAGATAATTAATTAATCTGTTGCAGAAAATTTCAAGGCAGCACAGCAATCAGGTGGTGTCATGGATATTGCTGGGAGCTTTTAGCCAAGTTTACTATGATAATCAGGATCAGAAAGCAAAGTAGAAAAATTTGAAAAACTTGGTGTTTAGCTATAAACGTATGAGTAAAATTGGGACTAAGAATGTGGTTGTTAACAATCTTAATAGCTACTAAAGAGATGCTAAGTACTTTGTACAGAGACAATAAGAAAAATGGCTTGAGGTCTTTTCAAAAACTGGCAATAACACGCTAATATCAAGCTCAAGGGTGTAAAACCAAAACATTCCTTTGAGAAGAGGCCATGGGGACACCCTGCTTGTACTGGCAGGCCCAGGAAGTTGTTTCACATGCTTAGCCAGGTAGGCACTCAGAGACAATTGCAGCAGTGGTCCCAGGAAATTTGATTACTGCTTGAGATGGTGGCAGACTTTGGCGTCAACCACATGGTGCTCCTTCTGTAGGAATGCAGCATGCTGGAGTTAGAGGTCATGGAGGCTTCACCAAGATTTCAAAGGAAGGCCTGGCAAAATGTTGAAACAGTAGAGCCCTGTGGGCCACTCCTGAGAGTGATGGATGAAGATATGAGAAGGAAGCCATAGCTTCAGTGGAGACCCCTGAGATTAAGAAATACCAGTAATGTGGGACATCTGCCAAGGAAAGCTGCAGGAATGCAGCAGAAATAAGATGAGAGAGAAGCCATGTGGGACAAACCTAGACAAGCCCTTTGGAAAGAACATCACAATGCCATGTGCCCCAGATGCTGGACATGGAGCTACAGGACTTGTTTCCCCTCTTCAGTTTTGGTTTTGCTTTGGTCCCATTTTTTCTTTCTATGCTCTAATTTGTCCCTTGTGGAATGGAAGTGTTTACTCTGTGCCATTATATATTGCATATATGTAACTTGCTTTTGATCATTATTCTCACAGCTAAGAGTTTGCCTTGAGTCTTAGATTTTGGACTTGTGCTTTTGTGCAATGCTGAAACTGTTAAGACTATGGGAACTCTGCAAATGGACTAAATTTATTTTTCACTGTGGCAATAATGATTAAAATGATGGAGGATATTAAAGATTTGAGGATGAACATAAGCTTTTGGGGGCCAGGGGCCAATGTTATGGTTTATATATGAAGTGTCCCCTCAAAAGCTCCTGTATGAGACAATGCAAGAATTTTCAGAAGTAAAATGATTAGATTATGAGAAGGTAACTGTAGGTAGGTAGGTAACTGTAGGCTACTAAAGGAAGTAGGTCACTGGGGGTGTGCCTTTGTGGTTTATATTGTGTTCCTGGTAAGGGGAGCTCTTTCTCTCTGCTTCCTGGTTGTCATGTCTTGAGCTGCTTTTTATCTGTTATGCCCTTCCATCATGGTGTTCTGCTTTACCATTTGCCCAGAGTTGTGGAGTTGGTCAACCGTAGACTACACCTCTGAAACCATGAGCCAAAATAAGCTTTTCCTCTTATTGTTCTTTTCAGGTCTTTTGGTCATAGCAATGAAAAAGCTAACTAAAACATCTAGGCAACATTAACTTCTCCACATCTCATTTGTTTTTCAGTTCTATTATCCTCACTCACTTATTAGTTATAGGAATAGTGCACAAATTGATAAGATGCCTTAAAATGCTTTGATATTCTTAGAAGAAATAAATAAATTGAAAAACTGGCATCTTTTGAATAGAACTCTATTTTGGGAAGGTGTGAGAAGGAAGGAATGTTAAGAGATTATAATTACTAGGTCTTAAGTCCCTTTATATATGAATAATAGTTAAAATAATCTTATTTTTTAAGAACTACTATAAAATACATTGTTGGTTTGGATACAAATTCTTTTGAAAAAAATGCAAATGATAAATCTGTTATATAACCAGGTCAAAAACAAGTAATAATTTTTCTCTTGGTAAACCAAAATTGAGAATGTATTTTCTTTAATTTTTGACCTGAGGGAACTATAAATTTTGGAACAAATTTCAAAGTCCAAAAAGTAGAAGAGATTCTTATGAGGAATTAATTCTAATAGAAGATAAATGAGTTCAGGTTCAGTTGTCCTCTTATCACATTATTAGGTACAATTGATTAAAGCTGACATTTACTATTGGCCTACAGGTTGTACCAGGCAATTTGTTAAACATTTTAAATATAATATCTAATTTAAAGCACCTCATAGCCCTACATGTTAGGTACTATTATTATCTCCATTTTGGAAAAGAGGAATTAAGGGCATATAGTTCACTGGCTTGTCAAATTCATATAGCTAGTGACAACAGAACCACCATTTAACCCAAGAGCTGCCTGACTCTGGAACTCTGGATCTTAAATAGTGGCCATATTTTTCATTCTGGAGTAAGTAAGTGGGAAAGCCTGATCTTTGTGTATTTTTGCTGTACCCACCTTCCTTTCTCCCATCCTGCCCCAAAAATGCTTCTCTAGGATGAAGGAAAATAATAACATTACCTATGAGGGGTCACACTCATGAATGAAGTGATTTTTATTATTTTGTCAATCAATAGTCAATCATACATTTGTCAGTAGGACAACAGCAGCATACTGGACTATCTGGAGTTGAATCAGACTTAAAACACTGCTGTTCTAAAATAAAATGTTTCCATTGATAATTTCTTTTTTGAAAGATTGAACTCAGGGGCACTCAATCACTGAGCCACGTACCCAGCCCTATTTTGTATATTTTTAATTTAGAGACAGGATCTCACTGAGTTGCTTAGCGCCTCGCCATTGCTGAGGCTGGCTATGAACTTGTGATCCTCCTGCCTCAGCCTCTTGAGCTTCTGGGATTACAAGTGTGCACCATGAGCTCAGCCTCATTTATAAATTCTATATACGCCAACACTCCATAGAAATTTGCTCTCATAGGCTACTGAGGAAATGTCTAGATGGTATAGAGAGACGTCTGAACTATGGAGCAAATCAACGACATTGTTTTGTACTCTAAGATTTGAAGGCAGAAACGTGTGCATGATGTAGAGATCTAAGGGTTAGTTCTACTCCTGAAACTGGATTGGAGAACCTGACTTGGACTCAAAAGACTTCATAATCCTCTCCTTTCATTACCACCCATTATGACCCAATCAATAAACAAACAAAAGTACTGAGGAGTGTAGGGCTTTGGTTGACAAAATTTAAATTTCCATCTTTTCAGAATATGTCTTAATTTTTACTGTTCTTCCTACCCTAAGGAAGAGGCTGCTCAGTTGGTTGGGAAAATTGAAGAGTCTCAGTTGCACACAGGTAGCTTATACTTTCTTTGGCTCTTTTGCTCAGAACTTGCCAGCCCCGGGTTGAGCCCATTCTCCTGCCATTTATTTGGTAAGGCTGCTCATGCAGGTGAGGTAAAACCACTCACTTTAATCTCCAATCTCACTTTTATGCTAAAAGTAGATATTTCATCCCTGACGGTTTTATCTATCTTCACAATTGAAGAAAATGAGAAAGAGTAGTTGGTGTTCCCTTCAAAATCTCCAACAGCCTCTCGGAAACACCAAATAGGCTTTACATTGGGTAGAAGAATAGCCAGAAATCTGAGCAGTGGGAAAATTTCAATCAGCTTCATGTCAAATCATACCCTAATGCTAGTCAAAACCAGTATTTGTCTTCCATATTTGTTTCCTCTCAGAAATGCTTTCTCCTGATATCTTGAAAGAATTGTAGATGAAGGACGGCACCCCCACTCCAGGGCTTTCAAACCCCTAAGGCAAACAGAAAAATTTTGTTAAGGTCCCAGTTCTTAGTGCCTCACAAAATCTCTTTCACTCTTTCTTTTACTTCCCTACTTCTTATCTTTGCTTTCACCATGATTTGCATGTGTATTTTGAGTGTGGTAACCAGATACGTTTAGAAAAACCCCTGGCCTGGGACCCATGACAGGCCACACTGTAAGTACAGTTGGCAGCACAACGTTCCCAATTCACCACAAAGAACATATGAACTCTTTGTACCTGACACTTTATACAATATGCTCCCTGGCTTTAAGAAAACATTATTTCATGTTCTTACTCTAATCAGTCTTGTCTGCCAGCCTCAAGAACTCAGAGGTTCATTGTTATATGCAGCTGTCATTTGTTCCATCTCCAGGCTCTCTCTGCCTTCAATATCTTTGTGGTATTTAGTGAAAGTAATTTTCAGTTGGAAATCTTCTGCCCTTTCAGTAAGTGCAAGTATAGCACTTCATCAATGGCCAAAGAATTCCAAGCTATCTGGGATGTATCAGGACAGTTGATAAAACCTCACGGAGCAACCTGTGATAGTACATCCCATCATAAATTAAAAAAAAAAAAAAGGCAGAAAGGGCCTTTGTCAGTGTTTATCTGAAGCGCTTTTATTCTTTGCCCTTGATTTCCTCTTCAGAAAATTGATGCGCCCTTAAATTGAAGCAAGAGGCTTGACAGGTGATGGTTAGTGTGATAACTGCTCAGATTTCATCAGCCAGTGTTTTTCTGGTGGTGCAATTGTCGGAACTTTCAGCTAGATTACCTGTCATCCACTACATCAGATAAAAGAGACAGGGTTGAAAGATGCAGTTTTGCCACTGTACCTTATAGGAAATGAAAAGTGCAGGTGTGGTAGCAGTAGTGAGGAAGAAGTACAATTATTTTCTAATCAGGCTATTTCTTCAAGAAAGTTGGTGCCCAATTGGTAGCCATTGCTAAATTTGCATTGTTAAATTTATGAAGAAGAAATGAAAAGCATAGACAGTCACACTGTGGGTAATGCTACCAGCTCACCCTTCCCAGTCCATTTTATTTGCTTCACATGTGGAAATAGTCATGGTTTATTTTTAGATAGAAGGAAAAATGTTCCTATTTTGGATACATCTTAATATGCTGATGCTGAACATATTTTAATCTGCTGTTAAACTGTTTGAAATCTTGAAGGGAGGTGTTATTTTGCAAAACTTTACAGAAAAAAATCAGTTTAAAAGATTAGAAATAACATATCTGGTGGGAAATGTACTATGTGAGGATAATTTTGTAAAAAAAATGTTTCCCCAGATTTTGAAAACAACATGAGTGTCTGTCAGTAGATGAATGGAAAAGAAAGTGATGTATGTACAAAGAGGGTCACACAGAATGAAATTGTCATTTGCAAAAAAAAAAAAAGTTGGAACTGGAGGACATCATGTTGTGTGAAACAATCCAGAATCAGAAAGCCAAGGGTCATAAGTTCTCTCTTCTATGTAGAAGCTGTAGTTGTTGTATGATAAATGGACATTTATCTTCTATGAAAAGGAAGAGGAGAAACTTGTTTCTTCATGGGAGAAGAGCTATATGCCCTGTGACTCTTAAAAAGGACTTACTTTCAGAGTGTTCTACAGTTGTCCATTATCATTTATTTTCCAGAGTGAAATTTAGCATCTAGTCTGGCTCTCATATAAGAAACAATTATTTGTTATTGAAACAGAATAATGCTTTTCCGTAGCACAGTGTCTCTCTCTCTCTCTTTCTTTCTCTCTCTCTCTCTCCCATTCTCTCTCAGACACACACACACACACACACACACACACACACTTAAATCTTTCCATTTCAATTAAAGGACACATACTCATCATGATAAATCTTACCAAAAAATGTTTATTGCCAGGTATGTGGATATGTGGAGTCTCCTATTCAGATGAGTTCCACATTTAGTGTATATCTGTTGAACATCAATCCAATATGTGCAGTTGACAGCGCTTTCCAAGATCATTTCTAAAATTTCCTCTTTTCATTTTCTCTTTCCTTTTCCCATTTGGAGGTAATTTGCAATGCTAGGAAAAGGAATGAACTAGGGAGACAGCACAACATAAAGGCCAAGCATGTAGAGGAATGTAATCATGCTCACCAAGCTGAAAACATTGTTTACCCCAAGGGGAGTGATGGGAGAGAGGAGAGAGGCAGATCATTAACTTATTTTATATTCTTTTGTATTGTTGGACTGGAATTGTCCTTGTAAAAAATAACAATCACTAATAATAATAATAATAATAATGGAAAATTTTTAAGAAAAAAAATGTAGTCTTAAGAATTGATAAGCTAAGCCTGGGCACAGTGGCACACGCCTGCAATCCCAGCACTTTGGGAGGCCAAGACAGCAGAATCGCAAGTTCAAAGCCACCCTCAGCAACGGCAAGGCACAAAGCAACTCAGTGAAACCCTGTCTCTACATAAAACACAAAATAGGGCTGGGGATGTGGCTCAGTGGTCGAGTACCCCTGAGCTCAATCTCTGGTACCAAATTTAAGTTGAAATCTTGGCTATTCTGTTTTCTAGTTGTGCGGTTTTTAGCTAGTAGTTTTTCTTCTTTGAGACATGGTCTTCTCATCTGTGGAATGTGGATAATAATATTGCTAATAATAATAACCATATTGTAGAATCATTGTAAATATTGTTATATGATCCCTGTGAATGGCTATGTACATTGAAAGTACCAAGTAAATACCAATAAGCCTGTGTATTTATCATTAACTAGATATAGATATTTCTAGAGTAAAGCACTTAAACTTTTCTAAGCCTGCTTTTCTACCCTTATTTTTCTATAAAATGAGTAGATTAGAAGTAATGGTATCTGAGGTCCCTTTTATTTCTAACATTTTGCAATTTCATCTATATTATAGTTTAAGAGGTCTATATATATTGATTTAATTTTTTTAAAAAGGACTCAAATTGTGGTCTTGGTCTACATATGTGTCCTCATCTCAATCATTAGGTTGAGTCTTCTGTAGAGGAATCATGTTTCTCCCAACAATCATAGCCCAGGTGTGACATCACAGTTGGTTTAGAACTAGGAATCACCTTTAGTGAATACCTTTCCACATGAAATTTCAACAAGAGTAAACAGCTTGCTAGTTCTTTACTTAACCAACCTCTACCCTCATAGATTTAAAGTGTGAAGTTTCTAACAATTTAAGAAATCTAGAATGCACATTCCATGCTAAGAATTCTTGCTTGATCTCTCCAGGGTATAAGAAAA
Organism: Xerus rutilus; assembly: GCA_028644305.1. Classification (NCBI taxonomy): domain Eukaryota; kingdom Metazoa; phylum Chordata; class Mammalia; order Rodentia; family Sciuridae; genus Xerus; species Xerus rutilus. The sequence goes on from CM053407.1 coordinate 71,280,870, forward strand.
TCCACCTCCTCCAAACTCAGGCATCTCCAATCCTGCCTATAGATTAGGAAGTCAGCTGGCCACGCACACATTACAGCTCAGACAGTTATGTCCACAGTAAGTGGGCCATATTTTGTGCTAGATCATTCTATGATTGAATAGCATAAATTCTTAAAAAGATCTTTCTCACATGAAGCTGAAATCAAGTTTCCTGTAACTTTTACTAACTTGTCCTAGCTTGGCATCCCCAAATCTGTACAGAGTCATCCTCCATTCTTCCATGAAGTGGCCTTTTGAAAATTTTAAATCTGCTGCATGTCCTCTTTATGCTGAATGTGTTCCAGGCTCATTATCTACTTCTCTACCCTGCACTGAGAGGGAAATAACAATACGCCATCCTTTATCATTCCTCCAAAGTCATGGTTGCAAACATTTGGCCTTTCTTCTCCATACCTGAGTTGAGACCCTTAAAATACATCACTTACAAAGCTCTACACCAGAAAAGCTTTGGCGTATATCAAATGTAGTGGGGCCTTTTCATCTTCATTCCTGAGCACTGTATCTTCACTTAGGAGTAGGTGTGTTAAGTAGGTGTTTGTTTGCTTTTGTGGTACTGGACACTGAACCCAGGGACATTGCACCTCTGTGCTACACCCCCAGCTTTTTCATTTTTCATTGTGAGGAAAGATTTTGCTAAGTCGCCCAGCCTGGCCTCCAACTTGAATCTTCTTCCCTCATCCTCACAGGTCACAGGAATTACAGGTGTGGGCCACTGTGCCCGACATTAAGTTTGTTTTATTTTGCCATCAATCTCCAGATCTCCCTGTATGAAAATCTTATTTAAAAAGAAAAGAAACTAACTTAGTTTTAGTGATCCCATTCTGGCTCTTACTAATCACCATTTTGCTTTCTATGTGTGACAATCACCTGTTCAATGATTCCTTTAAAAATATTTCCTTATTGGAGCATTGGGACCTCCATACACAAATAAATAAGTAGACCTTGATCTGATTCTTATAACTTGAACAAAAACTCACTCAAAATACATCATGGACTTAAATACAAAACACTAAACAATAAAACTTTTAGAAAAAAATAGGACAAAACTTATGGTATCTGGGATTAGGCAAAGAATACTTAGACTTGACACTGAAAGCATGATCCATCAAAGAAGAATTGGAAATTGGACTTCATCAAAATTAAAAACTTTTGTTCTGAAAATCTCTGTGAAGAGAATGAGAAGCTACAGAGTGTTGGAAAATATTTGCAAACCACACATTTGATGATGGGCATGAGCCTAAAATATATAAAGAACTCTCAAAACTCAACAGTTAAAAAAGAAACAAGGCAATTAAAAAACGGGCCAAAAACATAAAATGATATTTCACTAAAAAGGACATACAGATGGAAAATATACGCATGAAAATATGCTCAGTATCTGTCATTAAGCAAAAATTAAAACCACAATGAAATGTCAGTATGTGCCTATAAGAATAGCTAAAATAAAAAATAATGGTAAGTCCAAAAGCTGGCAGTTTGTATACACATGAATACAAACTTAGAAGATGCAAGATGCACATTCAAGCAACACAAGGAAAGGCAGTGTGACTGGGAGATAGTGGCATTGAGAAGGTTGTCTAGGATGAAGTCAAAGAGATGACTGAGACAGGGCAAGGAGTAAGATTTTATTCAAAACATAATGGAAAGCTGCCGTAGTCCATTCAGGCTGCCATAACAAAATATTATATACCAGATAGTTTATAAACAACAGAAATTCATTTCTTGTAGTTCTGGAGGCTGGGAAGTCTAAGGTCAAGGGTGTGAGCATACTTGGTGTCTGGTGAGGGCCCATTTTTTGGTTTACTGATGATATCTTCTCACTGAGTCCTCACATGGTAGAAAGAGAATGGCCATGACAATAAAAACAACATGGTGTCAGCATAAAAGCAGACAGGTAGACCAATGGAATAGCCATAGCCCTAACTCTACAATGTTGAAGAACTTTCCTCGACAGGAACGTGATAACTGCTCAGATTTCATCAGCCAGTGTACAAAGAAAACTACTAAATATTACTGAAAGAAATTAAAGAAGACATACATAAATAGAAAAATATTCCATGTTCATGGATTGGAAGACTTACTATTATTAAGATGTCATTTCTGCCCAGAGTAATCCACAAACTCAATGCAATCTCCATCAAAATCCCAGTGATAATTGTTTCAGAAATAGAATAACTCATTATAAATTTCATATAGAATCTCAAGAAACTCTGTCTGGCCAAAATAATCTTTTTTTAAAAATATTTTTTTAGTTGTAGATGGACACAATCTACAGCCCCCCAAAATAATCTTGATAAAGAAGAACAAAGTGGAAAGACTCACATTTCCTGATTTCAAAACATACTGCAAAGCCATAGTAGTCATAAGAATCTGTTGCTGGCATAGAGAAGACATGTGGATAAAAAGGAATAAAATGAAGAGCCTAGAAAATAAAGCTTGCACACATGATCAAATAATTTTTTGACAAGGGTATCGAGACTATTTATTTTCAACAAATGGTGCTGGCAAAACCGAATATCCATATTCAAAAGAATGAAGGTGGATTCTTTTT
>CM053407.1:71283559-71293559 GCA_028644305.1 Xerus rutilus
TTCTAACTTTGCACAAAATTATAAGCAGATTACATTCTTCATATTAAACATCTTTATATGCACTTTCAATGAACAGTATATATATATATATATATATATATATATATATTTATATATATTTTTATCAACCATCTTTACTATACCCATTCCCCTTTCCTGCCCCCCACCTCCCCCATGTCGCGTCTAGTGTTTCTCTATTTCTCTTATGTTTCCCATTCCCACCTCCCTTATTCATCAGGTGGATTCTTAACGAACACCGTATTCAAAAGTTAACTCAAAGTTAATCGAAAACCTAAATATAAGACCTAAAACTATAAAACTCTTGGCAGAAAGCAGAAGGACAAATTGTTACGACATTGGATTTAGTATTGCTTTCTTAGATATGACACCAAAAGTACAGACAACAAAAGAAAAATATTAGACAAATTGGATCTCGCAAACGAGAAGTTTTGTGCATTAGAAGACAAAATAAAGAGTGAAAAGGTAACACGTGGAATGAGGGGAAATACTAGCAAATCACACATTTGATAAGGAAGTAATATCCAGAATGTATAGAGAATTCCTAAAACCTTACAACAAAAACACAGAAGACCCTTCTTATGATTGCTGTGGCTTTGCTGGGGGTATGGCTCAATGTTAGACCTCTTGCCTAGCATGTGTGAGGCCCTGGGTTTGATCCCCAATGCTGTAGATAATAAAAAAGTAAATAAATAAGAGCCAGGTATGGCACCATATGCCAGTAATACCAGCAACTCAGGAGGCTGAGGCAAGAGGATGCTAAATTTGAGGTCAGCCTCAACAACTTAGTGAGACCCTGTCTGAAAATAAACATTTAAAAGGACTGGAGATGTAGCTCAGTGGCAAAGTGACCCAGAGTTTAATCCCCAATACCAAAAAGGAAAGAAAAAAGAATTATGGAGATGGATGGTAGTGATTATTACACATTAACACCACTGAACTCTACACTTAAAGGTAGTTAAGATGTAAATTTGGTGGTATGTATATTGTATCAAATAAAAAGAAATGGAGAAAAAATGACCGTTGTTTTACTATCCAAATAAGATAGTAGGGGACTGAATGGAGATGGTGGCAATAGGTACTGGCAAAAATGAGTGGTTTCAGGCTGGGGATATAGCTCAGTTGGTAGAGTGCCTGCTTAGCACGCATAAGGCCCTGGGTTAAATCCCCAGCAACACACACAAAGAGTGGTTTCAAGAGATATTTGGAAATGAGCATAGGTAGTCCTTTGTGACTGGATAAACATGAATGAGAAAGAGGAGTCATAGATGATTTATGGTTAAGGAAACTGGCAAGAGTAATATGCCAGTCTCTAAGAAAGGATTCTAGAGGAGTAGAACTCAATTTTGAACAAGTGAAACTAGAGGTGCTTATAAACATCAGTATGGAAGTATCTCAAGCTATTTGGAGATGCAGATCTGAAGTTCAGGAGACAGTTGTGGGCTAAAGTATTGGAATCATTCAAATATAAACATCATACGGATGGAAATCGAATTCAAAATTCATGCAGTGGACAAGGTTGTCCAGTGAGAGTGTGAGAAGAAAGAGGTCCATGATTCAAACCTATGTGGTCTTAGGACGCATGCCTTGATGGCAGATGTGGTGTGCCTGCAGTTTTCAAAACATAGGTTTTCCTTCTTGCAAGGTCAGTTTTACTGGACAGAATTAATTCCTTTTTTGTTCCATCATTCAACAGTTATTCTTTGGATGCCTAATTTGTACCAGGCACCCCCTTCCTTCATGAATTTACATTTGAGTAGGATAGAAAAAATTAATTTGGTACATTATATAGTATATTAAAAGGAGATAAGAACCTTGAAGAAAAATAAGGCAAGAAAAGTAGATATAGAATACCAGATTGGGGTATAATGGCAGCCTGTAATTTTATTGATTTATTGATTTACTGGTACCAGGGATGGAATCCAAAGGCACTTAACCACTGAGCCACATCCCCACCTCTTCTTATATTTTATTTTGAGATAGGGTCTCTCTAATTTGCTTAGGGCCTCACTAAATTGCTGAGGCTGGCTTTGAATTCATGATCCTCCTGTTTCAGAGCCCCTACCCCCAACCCGCAGCCACTAGGATTAGAGGCTTGTGGGCAGGGATGTTTTTTTTGTAGCTCAAAGGAGTAGAGGAGTCACAGAGCTAATCTGCAGAAAGAATCTTCCAGACAGAGCAACAAATGCAAAATTCCTACAACAGAATTTTGTCCAGAGTACTGGAAAAATAGTCAAGAGGCCAAAGTGAGTAGCAAAATAAAAATATTTAGGGCAAAGAGTAGTAAAAGAATTAACAGAAATGACAGAAAGCCAGATCATGCAGGACAATACTAATTATTATAAGAACATAGGCATATACTCTGTAAAAATTGGCTGCCATTGTGTGTATATGTGTGTGGAGTGCTTTGGCCAAAGAAGAGACATGATTTGACACTCCTTTTAGTAAGATCACTCTAGCTTTCATATGTACACTAAGGAGATAGGAAGGGGCGTGTAAGAGACAGTTCTTAAATGGGATTGGTTGGTGCATGACACAACTTGAGTGCATCTGATGATACTTTTTATTCTGTACTTATTTATAACACTAATCACATCTTGTTCTTATCAATAGGCACCTCTTCCAATGTCCCTCGAATGTTTATCTCCTTCTCTTGTTTTCCTCCTTCCTTTCACAGACATTTATTGTGCACTTACTAAGAGCCAGCAATTGGTGTTCTATCTCTGAGCTCTAGGTATGAACAAGGGACCAACAGTGCCGTGGAGGGAGAGGCACACGTGACACTGTAAAACACATGCTGACGTGGAAGTTTTAAGAGGTGCTGTGTGAACACGGCAGGAGGAGTCCATTTGTGGCAGAGAGTGGACTAATGGGGAAGGGGTGTTTCACCATAGAGATGATGTATCATTAATTTTTAAAATTCTCTAATGATCCTTTGTTTATTGCATTGTTACACTGTCAACTTCATTGAACAACAAAGATAAATTATTCAATTGTCATTCCTTGCACATGAAATTATTATTTAAAAAATACTTAAAGCTGACTTGAGACTAGTTCAAGAAAAATACACATATATATTAGTGCATGCCTGTGGCTAATCCCAGTGGCTCTGGAGGCTGAGGCAGGAGGATTGCGAGTTCAAAGCAGCCTCAGTAATGGCAAGGTGCTAAGCAACTCAGTGAGACTCTGTCTGTCTCTACATGAAACACAAAATAGGGCTGGGGATGTGGCTGAGTGATTGAGTGACCTTCAGTTCAATACCCGGTACAAAAAAACAAACAACAACAACAACAACAACAAAACCCCAAAAAACAAATGCACATGTTAAAGAAAAAATACTATATATTTTTAAAAAGGAATACATTCATGTGGTAAAGTGTCATTATTACAAAGGAACCCAGCAAAAAGCATATCTCCTTTCCACTCAGATATGCCAATTCCTCTTCCCAGAGGTCATTACTCTCATTACTCTCTCACTTACACAGATATACTATCCTCTCTAAGACTTTTTAGTTATAAATAGTGGCAGTTTCTGCTCCTTGTTGCTCTGGAAGCATTATGGCATCCATGGGTCTTAACAGGCAAATCCAATCTTGCACATTGGTGAGGGGCAAGGCAGGTGGGAGCTTTTTTTCATAATCAAGGAAACTCAGACCCAGAACTGTGGAGAATAGTCTAGAGGCACACAGAAGCCACATATGAGACTTCTGGCCTTAGTTTGTTTTGATTATTTTCTTTTAACCCATGTGTTTATTTTTATTCCGTGTTTCTGGGTAAGGTTCCATTTTATTTGGTTTGGAGCTTCTCACTTAACATGAGTAATCACTATTGACTGTTTCCAGAAATCAGAAGAGAGAGGTAGAGAGAGAGAGAGAGAGAGAGAGAGAGAGAGAGAGAGAAAGTGGTAACAGCAAGTGGCAGACGTGTGTGAAACAAACACAAAATGTCATTTGTATTCAGAGTGGGCCTTGCAAACCTTGTTCTGAGAAGTGAAGTTGAAAGCCCACAGATCTGCATCTCCCTCTTTTCAAGGCTTTTTTGTAAAATGGTAGCCAACCATGTTTTTAAAAATCATGCTCTTCTATTATGCATAAGTCGTAACGGATGTTATTTTTTCTTCTCAATTTCTTTAGACATTCTGTACTTTCTTGCAGGTGTCCTGCAAAGAACTCTTTCAGAATGTCCCTTGATTTGCCAATAGCTTTGCATATCCATGAATTCCACATACATGGATTCAACCACATACAGAGAAAATATTTTAAAAATTGTGTCTATACTGAACAGCACAGACTTTTTCTTGTCATTATTCCCTAAACAAAACAGTGTAATGATTATGTATACAGTGTTTACATTATGTTATGTATTATAAATAATCTAGAGATGATTTAAAGTGATGAAGGGAATATCATATACAAGTTACATACTTACACAATCTTAGAAATCTTTCACACTTCCCAAGATTTTTGTTTAAATTTGAAGCACGAGATGGTCTGTTGCAGTTGTCTGGTAATTAGTTATTTCTATTTGGCATGTTCCTCTGAATCCAGGATTTCATCCACATATCTAAAACTTTAGAGACTCCATCCTGTGCCTCCATCCCAGGTGCCTCTGGGAATCCATGAATTGCAGTATTTAGGGATAGAGCAAAAACGCCAGGGAAGCTGGATGCAGTGGTTCATGCCTGTAATCCCAGCACTTTGGGAGGCTCAGACAGGAGAATCACAAATTCAAAGCCAGCCTCAGCAATGGCGAGGCACTAAGCAACTCACTGAGACCCTGTTTCTACATAAAACACAAAATAGGGCTGGGGATGTGGTTCAGTGGTCAAGTGCCCCTGAGTTCAATCCCTGGCACCAAATAAAAAAATAAAATAAAATAAAATAAAATAAAACAAACCAACAAACAAAAAAATGCCAGGGAAGGAGTGATATAAGATAGACTAGGAGTTTCATAGGTCTGTTTATCACCATGCCATTAATTCAGTAAAGAGATTTATAATGTTAGCTACCATTAAGTGTGAGCCTAGTATAAGAGAAGGATTCACAACACATCTAATCCTCCAAGTAACCCTGTCCTCTTCTTTTATTTTATATATAGGGAAAATGGGGTTCACTGAGTGTAAGATATATATAATATATATTCTTGAAAAAAGAAAGGGAAAACAAATTAGTAAATATCAGAACTAGAGTTCGAGCTTCATTAACCAGTGTCTGAACAAACTCCTGTCTACTATTACCATACTCATGACCTATACCCTAGGTTTATTTGTTTGTTTGTTTTGGGGTGGTACTGGGGTTGAACTCAGGGGCGCTTGATCACTGAGTCACATCCCCAGTCCTATTTTGTGTTTTATTTATAGACAGGGTCTCACTGAGTTGCTTAGCACCTCGCCATTGCTGAGGCTGGCTTTGAACTCGTGATTCTCCTGTCTCAGCCAACCGAGCTGCTAGGATTACAAGCGTGTGCCACTGTGCCTGGCTCTAGGGTTTGATTCTAAAGGGATATTTATGGTTCTGTGATTCTGCTTCAGGTTAACAGGAAAATGTCTTTCTTGGGTGCTTTTTTTAAATTTAAAGATAAAATCAAATTAGATATACATTTATGTATATATACTTTATCTTTACCTATTGAAATAATTAATAGTATAAACAGCAGGTTGAGTAGAAACCATAGGATCACATTAGCTCAAATATAATTCTCCAGGATTATGTATAAATGGGACTCTACTCTTCCATCCATCCATCCGTCCATCCATCCATCCATCCATTCATCCATCCATCTATCCACAAGAACTATTACAAGCCAGGTGCTATTACAGGCTCTAGAGATACAGGAGTAAATAAATCAGAGCTTTCTTTTGATCTCAAAGATTATATTTTGCCCAATAGAACTGTCTGTGAGATGAAAATGTTCTAAACCAAGGAATGGAATCTGCAATTATATCTCATTTTAATTTTATTTTATTTAAACTTTTTTTTCTTTTTTGGTACTGGAGATTGATTCGACGACTGAGCCACATCCCCAGCCCTATTCTGTGTTTTATGTAGAGACAGGGTCTCACTGAGTTGCTTAGCACCTCGCCATTGCTGAGGCTGGCTTTGAACTCACTATTCTCCTGTCTCAGCCTCCCTAAGTGCTGGGATTACAGGCTTGCGCCACCGTGCCCAGCTTATTTAAACTTAAATAGTTGCATGTATGTATCTTTACTACTTTGGACATCACAGGTCTAAAGGGTTTCGGGAGGTGGGGAGATAGAAAATAAATAAATAAGCAAATTAACTTTTTCAATTTTAATGAATATTGTGGAGAAAAAAGGTGACATTGTGGGGGTTGGGGAGCAGCAACATAAATTCAATTGCCAGAGAAGTTTTCTTCCATTGAAGCTGACCCCTAAGTGAAGAAAAGTAGGCAGGTCAAGAGCAGGCAGAACATTTTAGGCTGAAGTGAGTTAAAGCCCTAAGGAGAGATAGACTTCAGCATGTTCAAGTTTCAGGAAGCAGATTGTCGGACCAAGAGCTTTCTAGGTTGTAGCTAAGGGTATGGATTTTATTCTAAGTAAAATCTAAATGTATAGTGAACTTTTTAAAAATCAAATTATCCTATGAAATACTAATATCCAAAATCATATTATTTAAAGATGAAGTAAGTAATAATATGGAGCACTATTTTTAAAAGCCTCATTTATGATTTAGTTCACAACATGCCCCATATAAAAGAACTACCAGTGGTTATGAAATTATCTTTAAGATTCAAAGATATATACATCTTTATGATTTTGGCAACGAAAATAGCAAACAACCCATTTAAACAAACTATCCAAAGGGAGAGTGATAAAATGAAGGACTTTTATTTTTCACCTCTCATGAAGTTAATTTTTGGTATCTCTCAGGGCTGATTTGCTTTGGAACAGATAAGAACTCTCTTTTCTAGATGTGGCATGGCTTGTTGCCCTCTGGAAATGTGACTCTTTAAACAATTGGTCTATGGCCAATTTATCACAGCAGAAAAACATAAAAACAGGATGCTTTTGAGTCATGCCAGAAAATCCTAGATTCCATGATCAGTCCTAAAAATGGTCTTTAATTGAGACTGGATTTACAGATATTATTATCTTTGAATTTGTCGGGAGATCTGAGCTACTGACGCAATCAATTCAACATAGCCCCTCTTAGAAGTCACAATGCATTTGGGCCAGCACATGAAAAGGAGGGTCATAGTAACCCAGTCTCCATAGAAACTACATAACCTACCATGGCTCTCTTGCCAGATAAAGCATAATTCATGATACTTTTAACATTGTTGGTTGAAAGTAATGCACACAATTATGCATCATAGAATGGTGGGGAAAACTGATAACAAATGTTACTCAAATAAGCAAATTGCTAAATTATGTAGACAATACAGATTACTAAAGCCCTACAACCTGCTTTTGTTGGATAATCTGGAGTTACCAGCTCATAATATTTAACACCTACTTCAGATGCAAAGTGTTTTAAATAGCTAAATCCACATTTTAAAATGATGTGAACATTTCAATGTGCATAGGATATTAATTATCATTTTGCTTTACCATGTAAAAAATACAAATAATAAAAATGCAAGACTCAACTTCCAAATGAAAGATAACAGTTAACATTTCAAGTTCATCTTTATCAGTCTTTTCTTATAATGGAGGGTCATTTAGTATAAGAATTGCAAGGGAGGATGGAGGAAGACAGGAAGAGAGAAAGGTTGAGAGAGAGAAGAGATCTCTTTTCATCCTCACCAAACTGGTTTGTGCTTATAAAGATATCAAAACTACATTTTATCCAAAAAAGTATTTTTGGTTTTAATGATGATCCCTTAGTGAGTTTCATATAACTAGAATGATTTAAAAAAATCCATCTTTGTTAACAAATGTGGAACTATGATTATCTAAAACCTTTAAACCAAAAGCAAGGCACAGGCATGGTTTTTGTTTTAAATTTAGAATAAATTGAAAGCATACATTGATGCTCTTTGTTTCAAACACACTTTGGAACCCAGAAGACCACATTCAACCTAGTTAAATTATCTGAATGGATTTTGGGGGAAGAGAAAGGAGTCTGCTCATTTTAATATACCTTCAGAAATATTTTACTTCTTGATGATGACAGCAGCTCTTGCTGACAACTATTAATACATTATAAACACCCCATCAGAGTTATATAAAAACATGTCAGTTTTAAAGAGAACATCTTTGACAGCAAATTTTCTGATTGTGAAACAGCTGTGCCTTCAGTACAATGCATTAAGTAGTTTATTCCTTTTAGATAGTTAAATTGTGCATGAAATGTTGCTGGCGCAAGGGCTCCAAATCTGGCCTGATTAGCGAACATCTGTTACATTGGAAAAATTCATGTCTACCCTAATTAGCTGTCAGGCTGATGTACATCAGGCCTGATGGTGAGGGATCCTGTGCTGTTTAAGTCAAACAGGTTCCTCTCCTCTCCATCACCTGCCCTTTCAAATCTCTTCCTTTCGTGTGTTGCTGTAATTAGAGATGGTTGGACATACAATGGAACAGGCTACGGTCAGTTATAGTCCCATCTGTGCAATATTTTTATTCCCACCAAACTTCGGAGCTGGGAGATAAAGTAGTTCACCAGCAGTGAGGCTGTCAGGCCTGTTAGGTCAATGACACTGGACAATCCTGGCCTCAAGATCTTCACGGGAAAGACCTTCCAAATCCTGAAGTCACCATCTTGTGGTGACTGTACGGAAATCTATAGCTTCTGAAAAATTGATCTTTTTGTTTGTTTTAAATAGCAGTAGCTTCCAGTTGATTTTGAAACATTACAGTGGAGTATAGAAGTTACATGATACTGTATGATCATGTGTTTAAAGGACCAAGGAACAGTTAGAGAAAGAAACTGTGTGTTCTGAAAATGGAATTTTCACAATTAAAAATTGGTTATAGCCATCTATAGGAGACAGTTGAAACCAAAAGATCCAACTTTATAGGGCTTCTTAGTACAGTGTACACCAGGGTTTCCAAAGTAAATAAAAACTTGCATTGACCTGTGGATAGGCAGGAATCATAACTTCCTGTTTGATCTGTCCCTCTTTCCAGTAAACTGGAAAGTGCAGTTTGAATGAAGTGTTTCTGAGTGGGTAAAATTTTCATTGCTCTGCAATGACCTTTTATTCAAAAGCTGGATTGCCTGGGGCCAAGTTCAGATTCAACCTGGAAGATTAAGAACATGTAAGATCACAGCATCAGTTTTTATTAGAATGTGGTTGGACCTTGAAAGAATGAAAAAATCAGTCTTTTTCTGACTTTGTTTTATCCTTTCAAGATAATCCAAGTATAGGATTATTATTCCCAAGTATATTTGAAGTATAATTACAATGTATGCTAAAATTCAGTACCATGCTTTATGAAATGCTTGATGCATGAAGTTATAAATGGGGAAACTCTTACCTAGAGTTTTTAGAGTTAATTCAGACAGGATCCTGATTGGAATTTCTGAATGCTCTGACAGACCTTGAGCTAACTGGACTTGTATTTCCTGACCTCAGTGAGTGAGGTTTCTCCCTCCTTCTCTGTTTCTTCCTTTCTTTACATTGCTCTTTCACTTCGAAATACTTTCCATATTGCTTCTTGGCCTTTTGTCTAAGATTAAGTGCAATACCTTCCATACCCATCCAAAGCATACCTAGTGGAAGATTTACATATGTTCTCAAACACCAGCTCTACTCTATCATTATCAGCCTGGCTTGAGAAAAGGGCAAAATTTATTGAAACAGTACATTCTGTAATACGGTTTCACTTGTTTTTTTCTTTTTCTTTTTTTAACAACCGTGATGTTTTGCATTCTTTTATGGTACTTGCCATTTCTAAACTTTACTTAATTTTTGCTTACCATGGGATACTTACTACTTATCTCATACTAGACTAAGATCCTTAGAGAAAGGGACAATGAATTATTTATGTATGTGTCCCATAAAATATAGTTCATAA
>CM053407.1:71298559-71304617 GCA_028644305.1 Xerus rutilus
TCAATTAGGAAAGGATAGGAGAAATATTTTGTCACCCTGTCAAGTGCACAGGAAGTGCATTTGAGGCTTCTTTTTTGACACATACATTATCTGTAGTAATAAGATTCATTTTACGGAGTGGAGATGAAGATACAAAATCAATTTAAATAAAATTCACATTGCAAGTTCTATGGTCCTCCAACATTTTAAAAGAAACCTTAAGTGACTCAAATATTCAGACTTGGAATTAAAGCTTAATTTTATTACAGACAGTTGTAAGCATGCTAAGAAATAGCAAATTTTTAAGGTCTGAGGTTCTGGGAAGACATACCAAACCACAGCAAAACATGAAGATTCCCCATGTTGAAAGCTAAAATATGTATATACAGATACATATCTGAATTAGAACAGAACAAAGATGCCTTTTAAAAAATTCTTTTAATGATATTCTGTAAAATTAGCATGTGCGCGAATTCTCATAAAGAGCATAAATCGGTACTGAATCCTGTTTGCGTATTTTTATGTGATTTGGAAAATTATATCGTTACCCATAAGTATATGTGCAGAAAGGAAGCTACAAGTAATTTAGTCATTCACTAATACTGTAAGTGGAGATGGGCACATCGTCCTACCCCCTACAGTTAGAAATCCTATTGTATGAGGGGATATTGTGCTAAGATTTCTTTTACTCTCTTCTCTCATTTAATTAGGGGGAAAAAAAATGGAGTTCAGACAAGGCTTGCCAATGATGATCAGGTGACTGTTGATTTTAGTACCTTTGATGTAATGTAATGATTTATTTACAGCACAGCATCTTATTCTTTGAAAGCAAAGAAATGTGTTTATTATCTGCTGCTTATGAAAGTGTTCATAACAACCAATTTAACTGTGATTCTGAAGTCTAATACGGTTATTACTTTGGATCGACAACATATATTCTTTTGGAATAATTAGACACATGATTCAATTTCCAAACTTTAAAGGTAATCCTGTATTAATAGATAGGAGGATGTTTAATTTGCTAAAACATTGGATTTTAAAATAAGTGCCTGGTTCTTGGAGAGCAGGACACAAAAAGCTCTCACCCTAGGGAAGACTTCATTTAAAAACTTTGGCGGAAAGACTTCTAAGACAATTTTATTTTTTGTTGGAGAATGGTGGGGGGTGGGGACAAGGGAAATTTATGACAAAGGAAAAGCTCATGGTTAGCAAGGACAGTAAATGTCATCATCACTGTCTCTGACAGAGGCTCGTGGTGAACTGTCACCCTCATCACTCATTTTAGTGAGTCAGTACAGAGTCCTATGATAGTGAAATGAATAATAACAACAACAACTAACATAGCCAGAGCTTTCAGTGTGCCAGGCACTGTGCTAATCCCTTAACTGCCTCATGTCCCTTAATCGTGCCAGAACACCTTTGGGGAAGGTATTATTATTTTCCCCATTTTATAGACAAAGCATGTGAGGCTGAGGAGGTTTGCAAGCTGACACAGAACATGAAAGTAATAGGTGATGCATCTGGGTCAGAGCTTTGGAGCCCTGTTTTGCAAGAGTTCCATTTCTCACTTTCTAATTTCTCGTTATTGACTAAGGAAGAAAAGCTGGTTGGCTAACACTTGCGTAGAATCTAAACGTCTGCTTTTTCAGAATATTCTAAGTAGTTTTTGAGAAAACAGATGGAGGACACCAGGATCCATTTGATCTGTCCCTCTTTTCATCTCTTCTTACTTAATGTGGCTTTGGCATTGATATTCATGTTTTGTGTTCAAAACTTCGACACTCAGATATTCAAAAACAACCACTGTATACCTAAAGAAGAACACCTATAAATACCAACTGTCTCAAAGAGTCCTGCAACTATTTCTCCTTCTCTCTCTTTGTTGGGAAAAGAGATTCTTGAATACAGAAGGCATGGTAAATATCTAATCCATCTTAACTCTTTTAAATAATGCACTCTAGAATTTGTTGTTAGCATTTATTGATGGTTGAAACCAACTCATTTTTAACCAAAAGCTCTTTCTAAATGATTGCAGTAAGAATAGTGATCAAATTTCTTCCTGTTAAGGAGGCAAGGAGTAGGGGCTGGAATAGGTGCAGGGAGTTGAGGGTTGGTTCCCTTTCAAGGGGTTTACAGGTAAATTGCCACATGAATGGAATGTACTTTGAGATTATACAGACATTTGCTGCACTGGTTTAAGCAAAAGCCTCAGTGCTTGCTTAACATTTCAGTTCTTAAGCTATCTTTGGCAGCCACTGTAGGCTTGTGCATATTCCCAAAGTTGGTTTGTTTTTTCCAGTACTTGGAATTGAACCAATGGACCCTCTACCACTGAGCTACATCCCCAGCTCCTTTTGTTATTTTTAAGATAGGATCTCACTAAATTGCTGAGGCTGACCCTAAACTTTTGATCCTCCTGCCTTGTTATCCCTTGGGGTTATAGTCATTAGCTACCACACCTGGCTCCTTAAAATTTCAAATGGCAGCTAACTCCATGCTCTATCTCAGAGGGTCATATATAAGGCCCAGTAACCAAAATGTTGGGGAAAATTGGAGAAAAGCAAGAAACTAGAGAGCATCCTACATTCTCATTTTTACAGATTTATATACCAATTTCTAGATTTACCCTAAAGGTTAATCAGAGGATCAGAGGGAGAAATATTAGTCTAGGACAAGAATTTGTGGTAAGAATTTGTGGCATCTTCATTTATCAAATTCCCTGGGCAGATTTAACATTTTATTTCATTTATTTACAGACAACACAGCATTTACCTCAACAATTCATCTCATTGATTTATCTCAATAATTTTAGAAACTACCTGTGTGATGTGTCTCTTGGTGGTATGTACTGCTGCCACAGTTCTTTGCACCCTTGTAGAGCATGGATGTGAGGGTCACTTACTTTCTCAAACCATGTCTTCTTCACAATCAACAGCAGCATCTACCCCACCAGATGGACATCAACCCTGCAGGCAGGACATTAACCCTATTGGCCCTTCTGCAGATTAAACACTCTCTGTTTTTTTAACTGGTAGGATGTAATGCACTTTCACCATAGATAATAACAGTGGGTACTAAAGAAACAGACAATCTCCGAGTTTACTTGGCCTTGGTTTCTTCTCTAGAAAGTAAACTATGAGACATTTCTGAAGAGAAAAATAAATCTCACATTTTATTTCCGATTTATGAAAGCACTGCACCAACTCAGTGAGGCAGACACTGATAACATCTTGTTTATCAAGAAATATGAAGTTCAGGGTGATTAAACAAAATCTCCAAGATCAGAAGGTTTCTAAGTGGCAGATCTAGGATTCGGATTCAAATAATCTAAACATCATTACTGACTTCCAACTAAGAAGAAGGAGGAGGGGGAGGAGGAGGAGGAGAAATGGAAGGAAAGAAAAGAAGGAGGGAAAAGAAAGTGGGACAGGAGGAAAAGCATATCAGAAATTCAGAAAACCAACAAGTGTCTGCGTTATTGTTAGCAAGTGTCCAAATCCCCGATCATGCACAACAAGATTTAGAATTCCTTGTGGGTTTCTTTGTACTCAGGTCTCACTACACAGATCCAGCCTGAGAATCACTATAATTCCTATCTTCCCAGTTTTTTTTCTCAGTGGGTTGTTGATGGTTCATGCAGGATTGTGTTAACCTCACATTGTAATTTCTGGTAGCAAATGTTGCTGTTGGTTATTTAATGGTGTTGATGGTATCTCATTGAGGCAAACTTCCATCTTTTTGGTGCCAACAAGAGGCTATTGATATAAATTCCTACATGGAAATGCCTTTTCTTTCTTTCAAGGTGGAGTTTTCAAGTAGTTATTTTAAGTTAACCAGGGAGCAGACAGAAAAATAGCAAGACTCAGGATATAGAACAGTATTCAATGCCAAGGAGATAGACCCTGCTCTGATCTGAACGTGTCCTCTCAAATTTATATGTTGAAAGTTAGTTTCTAATGTGATAGTGTCAAGAAGTGAGGCCTTTAGAAGGTCATTAAAGCACGAGAGCTCTGCCTTCACAAATGGGGTTAGCATTGCTCCCCACTCTTCTCTTGCTTCCCACCATGTGAGGACACAGTATGCTTCCTCTGTGTGTGGACACAGCGACAAGGTGCTATCTTGGGACCTCATATATTGAATATGCCATTGCCTTGGTCTTGGATTTGCCAGTCTCCAGAACTGTGAGGAAATTTCTGTTCTTTATAAATTATCCAGTCTCAGATATTTTATTACAGCAACACAGATAGACTAAAAGCAACCCCCTGACAAGTTTTGTCTACCACTTCTGCCTAGGCCTGTCCTAAATGACAAAGATACGCATTACATTTCACATGTTACTGTACAGATGGATCTTTAGGGAGAAAAATTTGGAGGATACTCTCTGCTTGATTTTAGCTATTAAGGAAGCCATTCAAAAAGCACAATGGATAATTACTGTTCTCACCTCCAGGAGATGAGTGGTGATTTCTCAATAGAGAGAACCTTCATTCTGAAGGCCTGGGTGGAGGAACCCATTTGGTTATTTAGTAAACACTTGCCAGTATGTTCTGTGTGTCAAATACTGTGGGGAGCAGAGCACAGTGGCATAAGCCTATACTCTCAGAGCCTCAGGAGGCTGAGGCAGGAGGATCCAGAGTTCAAAGCCAAGTTCAGCAACAGCAAGGCACTAAGCAATCCAGTGAGACCCTGTCTCTAAGTCAAATATGAACAAAGGGATGGGGCTGAGCTTTAGTGGTTGAGTACCCCTGAGTTCAATTTCTAGTACCCCCCCCAAATGAAAAAAATACAAATACTGTGAGGACACAATGAGGGGCACACCTTCTCCCAAAGAGACCCCCAGTCTGGTAGCTTACATTAGTATTAGCTGAGAGACTTATTTGGGAATGGAGTGCCATTTAGAAGAAAGGATTTTTTTAATTAAATGAGGTGATTTCGTAACAATCTAAGTTTAAATGGCAGTGAAAAACAAGCAAAAATACAGACCCAAGAATAGAATTTTCCATTAAATGGAGACTTGCTTAATCTAAACTAATCCATTAAACAGTATGTCAGTACATTTGATTTAGTAAATATTATGTGCTGATACTTATTTTCATTTCTTATTTTAATAGGTATATGGGAAATTTCATAATGGTGATTTTTAAAAATGAATATAGCTAATTTGACTTTGGTTCTTTGGCTGCATTTTAATAGTTAATGAATATTTAGTCTAAATTTTTAATTGATGTGTTTTAAAGTTCTTGAAGCTTAGACTTTAAAAAATAAGACTTTCTGACTCATGATATTCTTCTAAGATAAAGAGCTGAATGGATTTATTAGTTTAGAATGAAATAACTGTATTTTAGTCTATTTTAGTTTACTTTTCACAGCACTCTTGTTGTTTTTTTGTTTGTCTGTTTGTTTTGATGCAGTGGGGATTGAACCCAGGGCCTTACACATACTAGGCAAGTACTTTACCAATGAACTACATCCCCACGACTCAGAGTTTCCTTTCTAATAGCATTATATTTTGCCTCTATGAAGTACTGGGTTTTTACAGACTTACTGAGATTTTAGTGATATCTTCCCAAGTTAGAGCATTTTAATGAACAACTCAGTATGAATAGAACATTTTTGAAATAAACTCAGTAGCCAGGAGGGCTGAATACTGCTGTCTGGAACCACATAACTCATGGGTCTTGCTGCCATGAGATTGAGCATGAAATTTCACATCAAAGACCTCCATGCCTGAGGAGCTGGGATGCAGGGGGGTGGTATGGTCAGGATGAAAAAGCATACACAAAGCAGGCTGAGTTCTTCTCGCGTGTGAGGAGACCAAAGGGAGTTTCTGCAGGCGAGGGGTCTTTGTAGTCACTGTTCACTCTGGAAATAATAAACTCCTGTGGTCAGAGTTGCACAGATAGGGGAGTGATGCTCAAAATACCAGCAGCAAAAGTCCTAAGGCACCTTGTAATGGTCAGCCCATATGTTGAGGCTGGGCTGGATCTGTGGACATGCAGGCCATATTATTGCACAGGGCCCTATGCTTAAAAGGACCCTCTGCTTGCTTTAATATTCTACTATCACTGTTCTAAAATTC
>CM053407.1:71304717-71344103 GCA_028644305.1 Xerus rutilus
TTTGGTACTGGGGATTGAACTCAGGGGCACTCGACCACTGAGCCACATCCCCAGCCCTATTTTGTGTTTTATGTAGAGACAGGGTCTCACTGAGTTGCTTAGTGCCTCACCATTGCTGAGGCTGGCTTTGAACTCGCGATTCTCCTGTCTCAGCCTCCCTAAGTGCTGGGATTACAAGCGTGAGCCACCGCGCCCGGCTTGTTCTAAAATTCTTAATGATTTTTGAACAAGAGGTTCCTCATTTACATTATATAGCTGATCCTAAGAGGAGATTTATTTCAAATTAACAACATCTTATTTTAAGGAAACCAGTGACAACACCCAGAATGAAAAAAGGTCTGGAACTGTTGAGGAAATAAGAGATGGTTAAAAGGCAAAAATACAGCTTGTGGCCAAGGGAATCTGTTTTATGGCTGCCTTGATCTAGAAAAAGCAATGAGTTTTCCAGAGAAGAAATGAGAGTTCTATGGCTTTGTTATTGGAATTTTCATCTTGTAAAAAAGGTAAAAGGTTTTAATGTATCAATGGTATTTGAACTTATTTGATTATAATTCCCAGTTAAAAATACATTTCATTCATGACCATGCATATACGTGTGTGTATGGGGGTGTGTGTGTACATGTTTATAAACAAGTTTCCTAAACTTACGTACCTCTACCATATGGTATGCATTCTGATATTTCCTGCTTTTACTGTTTGTTTGCTTTTTATATTTTATTAAAAAAAATTCTGAGTGTCACCTAGAATTGACCAACTAATTGACCAACTAATGGGCCACCATTCACAGTCTGAAATACTCTTATATAGCATGGGGTGGGATTGTATTACATAATTTGAATATTTTTGTGGTTGTAATATCATAATTTTCAAAGGCCAAAAATTGCAAGTTACTCCATAGGTGATGGAGAATATGCCAAACCAATTGAATGGCAAAAGCAAAGAGCTCTGGACTCATTTTAGAAAACAAAGATTGGGGTCTTTGGCGTCTACCATTGCAACACCCTAAATAAGTTTGTTTATTACTATTTCTCAATAATACTATTTGAAGATAATTTTCTAAATCTAAAGAGCTTATTCCTTTTTCTAACAAATAGTAAAATGCTATCAGCCCCCAAATAAAATCTTTATGGTATGCAAAATAGTTAAAAGTGGAAGTGTGGTAGAAGCTCAGGTAGGTGGTCCCAGGGTTTCACATACTATGCTCCTCACTTTCCACCTCTCACCCCGCCTCTTGCCCAAGAAGCTGTGAATGGTGAACAGTTTAAAAATGATCCAACTCAATAACTGAATCTTAAATCTGATCTAAGGATTACTGGTGAGCAACGGGAATGGGAATGAAACCTGTGAATCGGTGTTTTTGTTAGGCCTTCAGTTATCCTCATCAGAACAAATGCTCCATAAGGGGAGAGACTGCTTCTATCCAGATCCTTGCTTGATCTTCAACACATCCAGCACAGCACCTAACACAGTAGACACTCAGTGTACCTTTGCTGAATCAACGAATCACTTTGCAAAATTTGTCAATGCAAAATGTGGGGCAGTGAAGTGTATTTATAAAAATTCTCAAATTGTTAGCAGGTACAGACTGTAAGGCTCATCCTTCAGGGTTATTGTAGTAGCACATATTTTTCTACTAAAATTGGACATTGTTCTGATTCTTCTTGGAGATAAGAATACCCAATGAAATTGGCCCAATGAAATTCAGTGTCTTCTTGGAGGTGACCTGGTACAACAATTTGTAGGTAGGAAGGATGATACATAGCTATTCAATTTCTGACTTGTTTATTGGTAAGCTCTAAAAGGAAGTTCCATGAGGACATCCTCATGTTCAGTGGATGAATGGTATGCTTCTCAGTTGATGATGCCATAGGGCCCTTTAAAGCATTGGTATTTTGTCAAGTAGTATCATCCATAAAAAGGAACTTGTGCTGTGCCAGTCACTTGCTTCTATGGGCGACCCAATGCCTTTCTGAATATGACAGCCTCACTGTTAGTAGCAATTTGTTTCATAATATTGTGGTATGATTGAAAGCAGATAGTAAAGAAATCTTATGAATTTTTCCCCTCTTAATGGAATTACTACTGAGAAAAAAATAGTACTTTGGTTGGGCAAGTCCTCATCACATCAAGTGAGCTCTTCAAAATGTTATGTCCCATTTGTATCACTAACTATATTTTTAAGATGACAAGAGGTATAAAGCTTATGGTTACACAGGGCACTCATCTTCATGCACAACTTCAGCATTAATGTAACCTTTAAAATGTAACCTTTAAAAAGTGCTGTAGTTATCAGCAGCATGACCCATATCAAAACGGAACTGCCTGTCAAGGCTCCCTCATTTGATGCATGCAAGTTCTGTATTTGCCTTCTTAGGTATGTGTTATGGTAACTTTACGTGGCCTGCACAGCATGCCGATGTGGAATCTCCATAGTTGTAAATTCTGAACCAATGTATAATCGCTGGCATCTATTTATTTAGGTGGCTTGGAACATCCAAATGCTCTGAACTCACTTCTTCCTTAAAATGAAACCAAAATGTCCTCTCAATGAACATGCACACCTTTAAACTAAGTTTGAGTATGCTTATTCTTCGGTTTTAATACAATTTAGGATTGTTAAGAATATACCCAGAAGCTACGTAAATTTTTCAAGTATATTTTACTTGAGTTAATACATATACTAGACAAAAGATACCACTTCTGAAGAGGTGAACTTCAGAAAGTTCCAAATGCGTTTCAGTTTGCCTTCATGGGGAGGCAGAATATTCAGACAGGTATTAGTGGGTTTATTGATTAGTCCTTTAGTTATTCTTGGGGGAAAAAAAAAGGAGGAGGAAAGAGTTCCTGGAAAGATATTGCTAACAAATTCTTTTGCCAAATATTTTTATTTTCTGGAAAAGTTCCCTTAAGAAGTAGTAAAGAAAAAAAGAAAAAAAGAAAGTAAAGATTATATACAAAACTTTGCTTATAAAAACATTAAGGGTTTATAATACTGAAGGCATGTATAATCTGAAAGACCAACAGTAGGAGTTTGATTAAATAAAGTGTAGCCTTTCTATAATAAAAATAAAGGAAAGTATTTATCAAATAAGAAAAGTGGGGTTGGGGATGTAGCTCCATGGTAGCGCACCTTCAGAGTTCTAACAGAGTGGTAGGCTAAGGCAGAAGAATGGCAAGTTCAAGGTAGGCAACTTAGGGAAACCCTGTCTCGAAATAATAAAATCCACCAGAGGTTTATCTCAGAGTTAGAACAAACACTCCTGGAATTAATCACCAGTACCAAAAGTTTCAAAAAGAATATTTAGGTGGATAGTTTATTATCCCACTCATCTGATTCACAAGTTAAGGCAATTTCTGAGAATTTGCATCATGCAAGATCATTAGCACAGACAAAATCAAGTGGCACATTATCTATATGAGAGCTTTCCTTGAGGTTCCAGAAGAATCTGAATTAGTGAGAGAAAAAATGGCAAGAGGGGCAGAGAGATGGTAAGCAAACCTCTCAGAAGGGAAGTAATACATTTAAATAATTTTCTACACCCCTTGTGCCTTTTTAAATTCACACACTTGGATTATTTACCTTATACCAGTGAGTAGCAATTAGGTTGCTAAAAAAGGCAAACAAACTAATTGGTAAACAGGAAACATTTTACATGAAAGGAAATTAAGTGAAGTTGGTTGAACTTACAAAATATTTTAAAAGCATTATTTCTTCTTCTAGGGTCGGGATGTGGCTCAGTCATAAAGCATTTCCCTCTCATGCATGAGGCCCTGAGTTTGATGCCTAGTACCACAAAAAATAAAATAAAATAAAATAAAATAAAAAACATCTCCTCTTTTCTCTCTTGCCACTAAAAGTATGTTTTAAATGGTTCAGGGGCAGAGTAAAATACTACAACTTCATTCAGAAAAGACAATATTTAGATCAAATTGATAAAATAATGGTTTCGTAAGACAAATGTACATGATAGGACAAATTAATATAAATAGTTACTATGGGAATAGTAGTTAACATGTAGAAATATCCCTTACATAAAATAGATCAAATAAAATTAAATATCATTCATAGTGCAGTGGCTGGCTAAAATTGAGAACACATATAGTTATAAATATACATTTGTGGATCAAATTTTTTAGAAGAATGAATTAATTTATATAACTTCATCTCATCACCTTATGGACTTTTGGCAATTTATACGTGGTAGCATGTATAAATTAAACCAGATACGGTTACATGCTACCTTGCAAAACATCATTAAATTTTGGGATGGGAGGCAAGTTATATTCACCTTATTATGCAAACTTATCTGTTCAATAGTTCTTTGTTCATAATATTTAATTCAGAAATTAAATAGGGAATTTATGTATATACTATAAAGAATATAAATGTACAAGATAAAACCAAAAAGCCATAAAATCACAATGAAGGACAAATTGGAAAGCATTCATTATTTCAGAATATTCACCACAGACTATGCCATTTTCATTAATATACTTTGCATTGGTTCTAACAAAGAAAATTCACCTTAATATTGTTCATAGCTGGGCGCAGTGGCACACACCTGTAATCCTAGCACTTTGGGAGGCTGAGACAGGAGAATCGCAAGTTCAAAGCCAACCTCAACAAGGGCAAGGCACTAAGCAACTCAGTGAGACCTTGTCTCTACATAAAAAACAAAATAGGGCTGAGGATGTGGCTCAGTGGTCGAGTGCCCCTGAGTTCAATTCCTGGTACCAAAACAAACAAACAAAAATTGTTCATGAGGCAAGATGGAGGAAAAAAGAATAACTTCTTTATTATTTGGGAAGATAAAAACATCTGCATATTCCTTTTACAAGCATGAAAACTTTAGAGGTAAAATAAATATTCACAGTAGCTAAACTGTGGAACCAACCTAGATGTCCTTTGATAGTGGGTAAAGAAGCTGTGGTGTATATACACAATGGACTATTACTCAGCAATAAAAGAGAATAAAATTATGGCATTTGCAAGTAAATGGATGGAGCTGGAGAATATCATGCTAAGTGAAGTAAGCCAATCTCAGAAAACCAAATGCCAAATGTACTCATTGATAAGTGGATGCTGATCCACGATAGGGAGAGACACGGGAACAATGGAGGAACTCTGTTCACAGGGATGTAAGGGGGGAGGGGGCATGGGGACAGTAAAGATGGTAGAATATGATGGTCACCATAGCCCTAACTTTATGTATGACTGCATGTATGTTGTGATTCTATATCACTTACAACCAGAGAAATGAAATGTTATCCTCTGTCTGTGTACAATGAATCAAATTGCACTCAGTTATCATGTAAGCCTAAATAGAACAAATAAATAAATTAAATATGAAATAAATAAATAAATAAATAAATATTTGGCTGTATTTGTGACCACATAGTTTGACTCATAGCACTGTTTCATGATGAGCATACAATAGATATGTATCTAAAACAACCTTAGCCATTGATGCAGTGGCAGTGTTCATATTTAAAGATCAATCCCTGTGTACAAGAAGAAACTAAGCAAGACCAATGACCTATGTGCCAGAGGACTACCCCAGAGCATAATAGTGTTACCTAGCCATACTTGGGAATGGTATCATAAGATCCAATGTTCAGGGCTGGGATTGTAGCTCAGTGGTAGAGTGCTTGCCTGGCATGCATGAGGCACTGGGTTCAATCCTCAGCACCACATAAAAATAAATAAAATAAAAATAAAGCTATTGTGTCCACCTAGAATTTTAAAAAATCCAATGTTCAACTATTTGTAATTGAACACTTGTAAAATGGAAACTCATCTCCCAGCCTCATGAATCTAAAGAGAACATATCTGCATTGTGCCATCTATTTTATTCTATTAGTCTCATTCCAAATTATAATAGACTTAGTAAAATATTAACTTGTACATCAGACATATGCTCAAGCATGTGATCAGAGATCTTGTGCTTGTAAAGAAGTTAAAATAGCTAAGAATGCATGAATTCGTTGCTATTTTATAATCAGGTTCATTCATTCAATAAATGTTTATTGAATTCTACCATGTTCCACGCATTGTGTTAAGGGATAGACAATTATTATTTCTTAATTTCCCTGTTAAAACAAACTTCAAACTGTGACATTCATTAATTCAATTGTTATTCAAAATAAAAAATTAATTCAATAGCAAGCCTTCTGATTTCAACTTGACTCCCTCCAAAGTTTATATTAGCTTATTTATGGTTTGAGAGTTTATAAACAATTTTCATTGTATGATATAGTCAATAAGATCTATGTGATAGAATTTGAGCTCCTCAAATTATCTTTGTTATCCTGGGGACTAACTCCAGCTCACTAACATCCAAGAAGGATTATTCATAATATTTTGGAAAATAAGAGATGTGATTAACTCTGCCAAAATCAGAGGAATTTGAGTTCTCTTCCAGGCTTTGCTTTCAGAGAGCTTTGCTGCTATGAGATGATTGCTACTGCCCCTTGTATAACCTGGAGAAGGGCATGAGGACAGGGACAGGAGCAGGTACATATGTGTTTATTATATTAGAGAATATAATTAAGACAGCTTGCGATGGTGGGTGGGAAATACAGCACCTACACTAGGGTGCTGGGAGAAAACACTAAAAAAGTCCACAACTTAAACTCAGCAGAGAAAAAGATAAAAAACATCAAAGGACAAAGGGCTGATATGCTCACTTCTTAACACTATGATGTAGACAAACCTTTTTGGGTTTCTAGTGCTTATTCCTTTTTATTTCATCTTGTTTTCAACTGATTAGAAGCCAAAGTCCAGTGTCTGAACACCACATTCACATTCCTTTAGTACTGACATGGAACCAGCTCTCTCTCTCGCCTTACAGAAGCAATCCATTTTGATCTGTCTTTCCTTGTTTTGTCTTGTCTTGTGGAATATCTCCTGTTTGGAGGATCTACACGCCTGTGAGGCAGTATCCCTGCTGGTCTTTGAGTTAGATGTAGAGGTAGGCACGTAAGCACACTGTGCCTGGTGATTTCTTACCATCTTACTCGTTTCCTGTGGGTCTCAATTCTGCATGACTCGGCAACCTCACTTTTTAGATCTAGGATATTTTGTATAAAAATTCATACAAATCATCATTTAGAACAATAGATTTAGATCAAGATATTTAGACCTAACTGCCAGGATGTCAGCTAAGTATTAGAATCTCCATCTCAAGAAAGAAAAGGATATATAGTTTGAGAGAGCTTCCCAAAATCACTAATCAGCATATTTGACCAAATGTTAATATTTTGATCTAGATAACATTTTGATCTAAATACATTTTTTCATTACGCTAGCTTTGAAAATTTTTAAACTTGACACAAGATCTAGCAATTAGGAAACGATTTTAAGTACTTAATGTATTCACTCATTTAATCCTCAAAATAAGCATAAGCAGGGCTAGGGATATAGCTCAGTTGGTAGAGTGCTTGCCTTGTAGGCACAATCCCCTGGGTTCAATCTCCAGCACCACAAAAAGAGAAAAACAAAGGATAAATAGTAGATGCTACTGTTATCCCCATTTTACACTGAATGACAGCCTACAGAACAAAGCTAAGTGACTTGTCTAAAGTCTGACCATGACTGGATGTGAGGGCGATCTGGCTCCTGCAACTGTCACCCCACTGATCACCAGGGTTGATTCTGCTGATCCAGCTGGCTAAGCAGGTGTCCCTTTCCTCCCTCACAGGTCAATGTGTGTCCCTCCCTAAACTGCACTGGGCCAGAGAACAGCCTTCCCCTATGGAGGAGGACCTTTTTTTAGTCAAGGGTATATGTGTAGTTGTGTTTCCCTGCTAGAACCTCCAGTCAAGCTCTCCAGGACCAAAGTCTAACCACTGCTAAGAGATGGAGTTCAGTCTCTCATGGACCCATGACAGTTCCAGGGGCTGGGTACTCAGTCACTTCACTCACCCTTCCAAAAATCATAGGTCTATTATCTTTAATGGTAGTGAGGAAATGGCTATAAAAATTTAGATCACGAGTAACCAATCTGTCCAGATAAAGAAAAAGCATTTGAATAACGTAACATAGCAAATCCTCCAAAAGAGGAGGCTTGATCATCCCTTGGCTGGGCAATTGCAGTAGAAGCCTCACTGTCTCTGTACCCAGTGGCCTAATGGCCCCATCCAACTCTCACTCCATCATTCCCAGGAAACACGCTTTCTACAGCCCATGTCCTATGAGACCTACAAGCCGACCTTGGCCTCAACTCTGGCTGCTCTTCTCGCATCCCTCTTTGCCTGGCTCCCTACTAACTCAGGATAGCCAGCCCTCTGCACACACTGTGGCTCTTCCCACTGACGGGAATCCCTTTTCTTCTCATTCTGCCCAGGTCACCTCCAAAAATTTCTTGTCCTCCTTCAGAGTCCCAGTAGAATGTTATCTTCTCTTTGTTATTTTTCCTGGAAGTCTCTTTCTTCTCAAGGCAATCAGAATCCATCTCAAATGCATTTCTATAGGACTTTTGTGGGAATATTTATCACAATGTATGAAAATTGTTGACATGTCTCTTTCTCCCACCAGTTCCAATTTAGGAAGTGGCTGTAACTTCTTCATCCAGGTGCTCAGGGTCTGTCAGAGCCTGACACAGATGGAGTTTTTCAGTAAATGGTTTTAAATTACATTTACTGCTGTGAATATGATTTTATGGAAATTTATAATCTCCCAGCAAAATAAAATATCAGGGTCAATGTGTGGGTGCTTTATAGTGAATGGATAAATAAAAGGGCCTATTCTTTACATATCTTCTTTTCTGCCTTATGTTTGATTTCTCAAAACATTTTAACTGATACATAAAAATATAACAATTGTACACATTAAGGAGTTACCATGTAATATTCAATACATTGCATATTTCCTTTAAGTATCTTGATTCTTAAAGCAAAGAGGTTTTCCTTTAAGAAGTTAAAGAAGACCTTCATGGATCTATCTTCTTAATAACATGAATATTTCTAAGATTGATATGTTTTAGTGAGTAGGTTTTTTTTTTTTAAAGATAACTTCAAGAATCAAACTCTAGGAATTGTAATATCATCACATCCCGCCCCCGATAGAAAAGAATAATTTGTTCTCCACATGTGTTTTAAAATTATCTGTAATTCTAGCTGCACACAGTGGCTCACGCCTTGTAATCCCAGCACTTTGGGAGGCTGAGATAGGAGAATCCAGAGTTCAAAGCCAGCCTCAGCAATGGCAAGGCACTAAGCAACTCAGTGAGGCCCTGTCTCTACATAAAACACAAAATAGGGCTGAGGATGAGGCTTAGTGATCAAGTATCCCTGAGTTCGATCCCCGGTACCAAAACAAAAAAATTATCTGTAATTCTTTTGCAATATGATCAAAAAAATAAGTGAGTGAGTGATTTCAGAGTGGTCAAATCGCTTGGCTAAGATGAACGTTCTGATACCCAATTGATTTTATTTCCTTCCAGAAGGCAACAGAAAACAAAATCATCTTATTCTTTGCCAGGGATCAAGTAGGAGTGAGGAAGATGTCCCAGCCTCTGCACCTGCTGCAGGAGCACTTCAGACAGAAGCTGATCTTTCATTCATCCAGCCAGGGTTCACTTGTAGTTGAGCTGTTGGCAGATTCGGTTCAATTCTAGTGGGATCCACACACAAAATACATTTCCCCTAAGCAACTGTTTTCATGTTTTTCCTCTGTCCCTGTGGAGCAAATGCCTCACTAAATAACTCTCTCCATTGGCATACTGTGAGCCAGAGCCTCTTGCGGGCTTGGAAGGGAAGCTCTGTAGACTTTCTCCCCAGTGCGTGGAGTCAGGGCACATGCGGCCCAGTTACAAGATAAATGGTGGTGTGGAAACAAGTCGGCTAAGCCAACTGCCTCAGCGCCACAGTCAGGGTCTTTTCTGTAATTATTGCATTTAATACAGCTAGTTACTTGCACAAAAGAGCTTCCGGATACAGCAATTTCCACCGGGGGCTGTTTAGGAATGTACAGGCCCATCATTTAGCCCTGATATTGTTGGGTTGTCAGAATTGATCATAGCTCTTGACGGAACACCTCTAGCTTTTTTTTTTTACGGAGTGCCTCAGAGTGACATTTCGCATTGTTTAAGTAGGAGTGATCTGTTAGTTTATATTTTATCTAAAACTGCAGATCAGATGACCTCCCTCAGGGCCTAAATACATGAATCCTTTTCGCATGTTATAATTAATAGTGGAGCGGGGAGAAAAATTCATAACGAGGGGCCGAAGAGCTGGGCAGAGCAACTTGTCAAAAAGAAGGAAATTCCACTACAGATTAGCTTATTTTTAAGCATGTCAAGCTCTACATACAAACATGATCTATTGCTTCCTTGTAATGTCTGTTTGGGCCCACATGCTCCGGGCGGTGTCAGACACTGCTGTAAATTTTGTCTGAGTCAGGGCAATTCTGATTGATCTCTGAGTGTAAAATCGATAAGAAGACACTGTCATTTTCTTAAAGGATGAGCTAGAAAAGGAAAATAAATTAAGACTCCACTGAATGTCTATCTCCAGTGCTCATTAATTCAGTGTGGTCTGTACTTTGTTAATGTTATGGCTTTAATCTTCCAGGTGCTCCTCCTGTGGCTACTTGCCAGTGCCCTTTCTTGTGTTATGTATATTTCATCTGAGTGTAGGAGGGGGGATAAATGGCTGCCCTCTTTTCTCCCTTAGTTCTTGATTAATCCATTTTATTATTTTGGAGGAATATATCACCATGGATACTGATTAAGTTTAAAACAGACAAAGCCTCCTTCCTGCCCCTCTCTCCTCTTTTTCCTCTTCTTCCCAGTGCGTCCCCCACCCACCCCCACCAACTTCTTCATCAGGAGATATATTTATTTGTCTTGAATAGTTTGGGCAAATAATAATTCCAAATATTTTTGCCTCATGTGAGAAAACTCCACTAAGATTAATTTCCTCTTTCTCCCTCTCCTTCTCTTTCCCTTTCCTTTCCCTCTCTCTCTTTCTCCTCCTCACCCTCCCCTGCCACTGCCCCACACCACCTCTTTATCAGGTGTCTTATCTAATAGATTAGACAAATGCTAATTCTCAGCATTTTCCCAATGTAATAACCTCCATGGAGGTTGACTTTTTTCTCTCTCTCCTTCTTCCTTCCTTCCTCTCCCCTACCCCCACCCCACCCATTTCCTTTCTCCTTGTCTCTTGCTCCATTCCACTCCTTCCTCAGGAGACGTACTTATTTGCCTTGAATAGTTTGGGCAAATAATAATGACCATGCATTTTGCCTCATAAAATAAACTCCATGAATGTTAATTTTCTTCTCCTGCCCCCCTCCCTTTCGCCCTTCTCTTCCTTTCCCATACCTTCTGTTTCTCTTTCCTCTCTCTATTATTCCTTCTCCCCCCATCCCTCAGCTCTGGTTCTTGTCTGAGGGTTTTCGTCAGACATTTAAAAAGTTGTTTTTGTAGATTTCCTCAACTTTAAGACTTTATGTGCACCAAGAGTTTTTCCACCATGTTTCTTGAGCAATAGCTCTTCTAAATATGTGAGAGGTAACACACACACACACACACACACACACACACACACACAAATTTTAAGGTTTTATGGCTGTTGGTTGTATTTACCATCATGGGCTCACAAACATGTCCTTGAACTTTCAGGTTTTGCATTTTGCTCCTCAGGAAGAGAGGTGGGTGAGGACAAGATGAGTAAAATGTCATCTCCATTGGTATTCTGCAGTAAATATCAGCATTGTAACACTCTATGATCTGTCTGCAGCAGAGACTGAACATCCAGTTTTGTTGGTGGCTCTGCTTTGACTCCTGTGAATGGGTGTGGTGAGTCAAATGTTCCTCCAAGATAGCTCATTTCTGACACATTCTGAACACCTTGCTCGTGAGTCATATGTTGCAATCACAGCTTCAGTAATTGTTCATGGAAAGCCATGAATTTAAGTCTGGTTCTAGAAGCTTTTTATTTGCTTGTGAAAATTTATATAGATAATATAAAATTTGTTCAATTTTTCAAAAAGAGTCCAAAAAGAAAGGGGGTGGTTAAAAAAATCTAGACCTATTTGCTTCAAACAGCATTAAATTCCTGTTCATAAAGGATGTTTGCTTTCTTTAACAAAGCATAGTACATACCAATTAATTATTTCTCAGGGAAAGGTCATTTAGGGGACTCTGGATCTCCGTCTTCCCAACTGAGCATACTAAATGAATAGATTTGCAAATTTAATCTAGAAGTGACACATATTTGGCCTTGAAGTTGTTTGTCTTATTCCTCTTCTTTTACACATTAGTCTTTATTTAGTATGGAGACCCTTATACAATAAGACAACATTTTGAAATTTGTAAATACTGTGCATTTATATTTGAGGATTACATTTGAGACGAAAACACATACTAAGTAATATATTTGCTACTTACACTTCCCTCCCACCATTAACATGGTGCTGTGGTAATTTCTTACCATGGAGACTGCTCTCAGATATCTGACGGATATAGTTTGGAAGTGATCACTTATATTTTTAAAGTTTCTTTTGTTTCTTAGACCTGAAAACTTAATTTTTCTCAAAGATATCTGAAAATTTGGGGGAGAGGGTCTAAATAAGAAGTTTGATGAGTCAATTAAGTGGTTGTCTTAAAATGTGTAGTTTGCAGAGGGGCACTGTTTCTCCATATATTTATTTATTCATGCCTATAATGTGCCTGGTTCTCTGGAATGGAATGAATGCAAAGCTATTTAAAATGACTTCTTTTTCTATGCTTTAGACACCTACCTCACAGAGTTTCTGAGGATTATATGAGCGAGTATATATATGTATATATACACACACACACACACATATATATATGACATCTAATGTACAGTAAGGTTTAGTAATGGAGGGAAATTTTTTCCCATCATTTACTGGTTGAATGACCTTAGGCAAATCATTTATTGAAGAATCTCAGTTCTCTCATCTATAAAAATGAGATAAGCAGGGCACAGTGGTGCACACCTGTAAATCCCAGCACCTCGGGAGGCTGAGGCAGGAGGATCGTGAGTTCAAAGCCAACCTCAGCAACAGCGAGGCACTAAGCAACTCAGTGAGACCCTGTCTCTACATGAAACACAAAATAGGGCTGGGGATGTGGCTCAGTGGTAAAGTGCACCTGAGTTCAATTCCCAGTACCAAAAAAAAAAAAGAGGTAATAATTCTTATCATGCAGAATTGTTCTGAAGATGAGTAATAATGAATTTTTATGGCAATACATCATACATATAGTCCACTCAATAGTATTATTTATTATTGTTCCTTGATTTCTTATTGAGTCAAAAGAGTCTACAGAACAACCAGGTGAAGATATTCAGTAGGATGTTGAAAAATACAAGATTGTGACAACTCACAAATTTTAAAACTTAAATGCATCAAGAAAATATTTGGAATATATTACATTTACCAGCAATTATGAGTAGGGAAGTGAAGAGTTTAGCATAGGCTGAAGCAGCCCTGTGAGGCTATTTTCAGAGCAAATAGTTCTGCATCTATATCTTCTAGGTTAACTTGACTTTGATGATTGACTACACTTTTGTTAAAAAGTTAGGCTTTTTACATTAGAGAAATGCAAATCAAAACTACGCTCAGACTTCATCTCACACCAGTCAGAATGGCAGCTATCTAAAATACCAGCAACAATAAGTGCTGGCGAGGATGCAGTGAAAAAGGCACACTCAAACATTGCTGGTGGGACTGCAAATTGGTGCAACCAATCTGGAAAGCAGTATGGAGATTTCTTAAAAAATTTGGAATGGAACCACCATTCGATCCAGCTATCCCACTCCTTGGCCTATACCCTAAAGATTTAAAAACAGCACACTACAATAAAGCAGTCACCTCAATGTTTATAGCAGCACAATTCACAATTGCGAAACTATGGAAGCAACCCAGATGTCCTTCAATAGATGAATGGATAAAGAAACTGTGGTACATATACATAATGGAATATTATTCAGCAATAAAAGAAAATAAAATTATGGCATTTGCAGGCAAATGGATGGAACTGGAAAACATTATGCTTAGTGAAGTAAGCCAATCCCAAAAAACCAAATGCCGAATGTTCTCTCTGATTAGTGGATGAGGATACATAAGGGGGTTGAGAATGGGAAACATAGGAGAAATGCAGGAACTCTGGATGTGGCAGGGGGGAGGTGGGAGGAAGGAAAGGGGAATGGGTATAGTAATGATGGTTGATTGAGATGGTCATTATTACCCTTGGTGCATGTACGAAGACACGAATAGTGTGACTATCTGGTTTGCAACCAGAGAAATGGAAAAACTGAGCTCTGTTTATGTACTATGACTTGAAACGCATTTAAATAAAATAATTAAATTTAAAAAAATGTTAGGCGTTTTAGACTATCAACACATGCATTGTGGTGAGAAAGTTACTTACTATGTAAATAGTGGTCCATTTCTCTCCTCATATATCAGAGACATCACGTTAGCAAGAAAACCCAAAGAAATGAGGAGCATGGGAAATTTATTAGTTCAAACTCAGATTAAATGTTCTTAATGCTAGGGGATAGGCTTACCAAGTGTGCACAAATGTACAAACATGGTTATTCAAGTTAGTATTGCTTAGAAAAACAACCTAATGTTTTTCCCACAGGCAATTGAACATTAACTTATGATGTGTTAATGCAATTTGTAAACTGATTTGTAAATGAATCATATGCATCTATTTAAAACCTTTATTTTGCTCCATACTTGTTGATATCCAGGACATATTGTGGAAATCTTCTGGAAGTTACCACTAAATGGAAATAATAACTGGTTGCAAGTGGATTTGGGCTGATAAGCTCTGTGATTCTCTGTACTGTTCAAATTTTCACTATCATGAACAGTTTTTGTAATAAGAAAAGAAAAGATTTTATTATTTCTGAAGAAAAAACCTGTACTGCTGTGTTGTTGAGTAGGTGGTTTAATCTAAGTCAATGAGAATGTTGAGGTAAAATCTCTCAAGAGCAATAAACCTGAAAAGAGCCAGGAGCTCCAGGTCTCTTCAGGTCTATAGGGTACAATGCTGTATAGTAGATCTCTACAGCTTTTTTATCTTGGTTGACTGGAGCTTTATGCCCATTGATTAATAACTCCCCATTTCCCCTCCCTTAACCTCTGGTAACCACCATTCCACTATTTGATTTCACTATTTCAGGTACCTCATTTGTGGAATCAGGTAGTCTTTCTGTGATTGTCTTATTTCCCATATCATAATATTCTCAGACTCATACATATTGTCATGTATTACAGAATTTCCTTCTTTTTAATAGTGAAATAATATTCTGTTGCATATAATTATAAAATTTTCTTTATCAAGTTATCTGTTGTTGAACATTTAGGTTGTTTCTCCCTTTTGGCTCCTATTAACTGTGCTGTGAAGAACATGGAATTGCAAATATCTCTTTGAGATCCTGATTTCAATTCTTTTGGATCAATTGCCAAGCATGGGTTTGCTGGATCATATAATATTCTGTTTGCAATTTTTTAAAAAGGAAATTCCATACTTTTTTTGATGGTGGCTGTCTATTTTGAATTCCCACCAATAGTGTACAAGGGCTCCAATTTCTCCATATCCTTACCAAGACTTAGTTTTTCGCATTTTTTTATAATAACCATTCTGAAAGTCATGAGGTGATATTTCATTGCAGTATTGACTTGCATTTCTATGATAGTGAGGCAGAACATTTTTTTCATATACTTGTTGGTCATTGATATATCATTTTTGGAGAAATGTCTACTCCAGTGCTTAGCCTCTAATTGGGTTATTGATGGGGTTTTGTTTGTTTGGTTTTACTTTTGAGTTATAGGAGTTCTTTATGTACTTTGGGGAGTAACTCCTTATCGGATATTTCCAAATCCCTTCGCCTTTTTGTTGGTCACCTTTCAGTCTTGCATTTTTTTTCTTTCTGTGCAGAAGCATTTGAGTTTGATATAGTCCCACTTGATTAATTTTGGTTTTGTTGGCTGTACTTCTAGTGTCATATTCATGGAATCATCTTCAAAATCATAGCTTTTCCTCTTTGTTTTCTCTTTCTGGTTTTACAGTTTCAAGTCTTATGTTTAAGTCTTTATTTCATTTTAAACTAGTTTTGTTTATCGTCTAAGATGGGCCCAGTTTCTTTTTGTTTGTTTGTTTTGCATGCATATATCCAGTCTCTCCTTTCCTTGTGTGTTTTTGGCACCCTTGTTGAAGACCAAGTGATTATATATGTGTGGGTTTATTTCTGGGTTCATTATTCAGTTCAATTAATCTATTTGTCTGACTCTCAGCCAGTACCATACTGTTTTGATGACTGTTGATTTATAATGTTTTGGGGAATCAGGACATGTAATGCCTTCAGTTTTGTGTCCTTCTCAGGATTGATTTGACTATCGTGGTTGTTTTAGTCAGCTTTTTTTTTTGCTAATGTGACCAAAGGATTTAACAAGAACAATTGGAGGAAGAAAAGTTTATTTGGGGGCTCACAATATCAGAGGTCTCAGTCCATAGATGGCCAACTCCATTGCTCTGGACCCAAAGTGAGGTAGAACATCATGGCAGAAGGATGTGGTAGAGGAAAGCAGCTCAGAACACGGAACCAGGAAGCAGGGAGAGACTACTGTGCTCAACAAGGACACAATATACACCCCCAAAGGCATGCCCCCAATGATCCACCTCCTCCAGCCACACCTACACTTACCATCCAGTCAATCCTTCCCAGAGGATTAATCCACCAATTAGGTTAAGTCTTTTATAACCTAATCATTTTTCCTCTTAATCCTCCTGCAGTGTCTCACAAATGAACTATTGAGGGACACCTAATATCTAAACCATAACAGTGTTCTTTTGTGGCTCATAAATTTTTAGAACATTTTTTTATTTCTGTAAAAAGTGCCATTGGGATATGGATTGCACTGCATCTGTAGATTACTTGGGGTCATAAGAACATTTAATAATATTAATTTAATAATCCTAATTATAAATTTGATAGCATTTTATTAAAATGTATTAATAAAACTAAAATATTATAATCATAAATTAAAACACTATATTTTAATAATATTTCATTTAATAATATTAACTAATTCTTCCAATCAATGAACTAGGGTATCATTTTATTTGTATATGTTCTTGTTTAATTTCTTTCATTGATATTTTTTCATTTTCTGTGTACAAGTCTTTCACCTCAGTAGTTAAGTTTAGTCCTAGATATTTTATTATTTGTGGTTGTATTTTGAAGGGCATTGTTCTCTTGATTTCTGTTTCAGGTAGTTTATTGTTAAGTTTACAGAAATACTTCTGATTTTTGTACATTGATTCTATATCTATAAACATTATTGAATTCCTTAGTTTCAACAGTTTTAGCCTTTTAAAAATTACACATTTTTATCAAGAATATTTAATGTATATAAGTGCCATGTTGGAACAAAATTTTTTATTTTATTTTATTTTTGGTACTGGGAATTGAACTCAGGAGTATTTGACCACTGAGCCACATCCCCAGCCCTATTTTGTGTTTTTTATTTGGAGACAGGGTCTCTGTGAGCTGCTTAGAGCCTCGCCATTGCTGAGGATGGCTTTGAACTCACGATTCTCCTGTCTCAGCCTCCCTAAGTGCTGGGATTACAGGCGTGCACCACTGCACCCGGCTACAAAAATATTATTTTTTCAAATATCTCCATAGGTAAGGACCTGTGGAGACATCTTTTTCTCAGAAGTTTTCTTTCAAAGACAAATGGTTTTGTTTACGTCAGTAATTCTCATTAATAGACGGTATCACTAGGTAATGGATCTATTTTTACTTTTAGAATGGTAGATGTATTATCTGCTCAGGCTGCCATAATAGAATACTGCAGTCTGAGTGGCTTAAACAGCTGAAATTTATTTTTTCATAGTTCTGGAGTTTGAAAATCCAAGATCAAGTTGCCAGCAGGGTTGATTTCTGGTGAGGCCTTGCTTCCTGGTTTGCAGACCTTGTTTTCTCGCTTGGCTTTTCCTCTGTGTCCCATGATGGCCTTTCCTCTTCTGCTAAGGGCACAAGGGCTGTTGGGTTCGGTCCTACCCTTCCGATCTCACTTAACCTTGAATAGCCCCTGACAGACTCTACCTTCAAATATAGTCACACTGGGATTAAGACTTCAACATATGAATTTGGAGGGAACATGACTAGTCTTTAACAGCAGATGTTGCTATTATTTTGTAAGAAAGAATGCTAGAGGTTGTTTTGAATGTTTAAGAGCCTTGGTCAAGTTCTCACTGTTTCTCCAAGTTTGAAAATTGTGTTTTGTGATTAGTTATACCTTGGTGGAGTTTTTGTAATTGGCAGAAGATATATTTTACATTTGTTTCTCTCAAAGTGTGGTTGTGGATCAAGAATCACCCAGTGGTCTGGCATAAGATGCAAATTCCTGAGTTTCTCCTTAGAAGTATAGATTCAACATAACCAAGCAGCTTAGCGTGGGTTCACATGCTCCAAGATGAAGTCATATTCCCATCATTAACAGGAAGAACCAATTCCTTTTGGGAAGTGAATGTAGGTGCCCTGACACTTTAGTGTAGCTTCACTACACATCACCCAACAGCAGATCCGTGGGGGAGCATGGCTATTCCCCAAGAACATGTAAATTCTGTCACAGGGAATCACATGTTGGCTCTAAATGCTCATATTTGGGGATCTATTTTTATATTTGCCAAGTTCCCTATCATTTCTAATTTTCCTGTAGAATCATTAGCCTCTCGTATCTTCTATCTTCCAGGCAACTCTTTAAAATTTACCCCTATTCTGGATTTTTGACAGTAGATAAACATTTGAAGTATTTGCTGAAAACAGAGCTTGCCAGATGAGACGTATTTTCATTTTCTGATTGTTTCTTTTGTTCTGTGCCAAGTCAAGAAAACAAAGAAGAGTTTGATGTGTCCAGGGATTGTAGGAGGTTTGACATGACTAGGGCAGTGATTCTCAAATGCTTTTCTTCTTGTTGCCCCAGAATTGTGGATGACATTCCTTAAGGGTTAAAAAAATGTAAGGCAACACTAAACAAATCAACAGTAATCATAACCCAGGTGATACTACTGTGCAAAATATTTCCCAGCATTTATAAAAGTATCTGTGGTTACTGCTACTGCACAGGTGGTCACTCTGCAGCAGTGTCATTGTCTTTGAGTGGAATACATCATTCCCCCGCTCATATGTACTCCTGAAACAGAATTGTTACATATATCCATCAGTCTCAATTTAGAATAAACTTGCTTTACTCTCTTCCTGGACATCCCATGTCATCTCAGCTGAACAATTCAATCAACAGGTCATGGCAAAACACAAAACCCATTTGATTGTAATACAGATAAAATTTGTGCATTATTACAGGTGATTTTAATTTCCTTCTTGATACATTTCTACAATTTTAAAATTTTCGATAAACTATTGTTTTTATAAAAAGAAAAATATATGTTTTTATGTATTTGTCATTGCCTGATTAAAATCTTTTGTACTGTTTTGTCTTAGTCTATCTGGGCATGTATCTCTTTTGCACAGTATATTTATGAACTCAAATCCTTGTCCGACTTTTTCAAATAAATTAGCTTTTTAATAAATATTGAAGGAATACCAAAATTTGCATTAACACTGACTGAATGAGTGATATCAATCATGGTAGAAACTCTTTGGAGTGAGCTAATGAGCCAAGTTCCCTATCATTTCTAAATTTTCTATAGAATTATTTCCCTCTCAGATTAATCAAAAACTACTTTACCTATACTTGTGAGGATTAGAAATAATGTGCATAAAGATTTATCACATCAGCCTCTCAGCAAATGGTGGATGCTATCATTATGGCTGCCCTTTTTTACTACCGTATACTCTATTCTTTCATATAATCCCTTTCCTCAAGCCCAGCAGGCATCCTGCCAGCCATCTGCAAGGTATGCCACCAAGTTTTGACAAGTGTGCAAATTTTATCATTGATATCATCAAATGTGCATTGTGTTTTTCCTTCTTGTAAGTATGTGCATGCCTCTATGTGTGTGTGTGTGTGTGTGTGTGCGTGCGTGCACACGTGTGTAATTTGACTATATGATAGGATTTGAATAAGCAGAAATACAAAACTAGGGTTAACTCAAGCAAGAGATAGAAGGGAAAATACACAAGGCAGAGGATGGGGAAAGAAGCCAGAAAAGAGTTAATCACACACGGAGGCTATGTACCCTCAGAGGCTAGAAGAGAGGTATGGAGTTAACAGCCAAAGAGAATGTAAGGATTAGAGACTTAGATTATGCTATAGAAATCCCAAATTAAGGGCTGGGGATGTGGCTTGGTGGTAGAGTGCTTGCCTAGAATGCACAAGGCCCTGGGTTCCATCCTTAGCACCACCAAAAAAAAAAAAAAAAAAAAAAAAAAAATCCCAAATTACTGCATGTTAACTGTAGCATATTTCTAATAAAAATTGGAGCAACTCTTTCTCTTCTATATCATTTATTTTTTATTTGTTGCTTGTCTCCCATGATCCTTTCTATATAAAGTTTTCATCTCTATGGCTGTTAATATGACTGCAGGTTTTTGAATTAGACAACTTTAGTCCTATAACATAAATTAATCTTAAGTTCAAATTAGTATTTTCAAAGAAATATATTTTCAAAACCTTTTGGTTGGTTTTCATCTTATGAGTCCTACAAA
Organism: Xerus rutilus; assembly: GCA_028644305.1. NCBI lineage: Eukaryota > Metazoa > Chordata > Mammalia > Rodentia > Sciuridae > Xerus > Xerus rutilus. Next base: position 71,325,382 of record CM053407.1, read on the forward strand.
CATTAAAAGGGAATAAAATGAAGTAGTAGTATTCTTAAAACTATGGGAAGCTCATTGGTTTTGATTTATGTAGATTTGTTCCCTCTGCTTTCATTTTGTTGGTGGTAGTTCTTTTCTCCTTTGGAGAAAACATGTACACCCAGTCTTGAGCACATGTGAGTCTGAAACTTGGTCCACAAACTTCCCTGAAATGACCTATGTGATTTTCTCTTAAAATGATGAAGTTGTTTTGCTTTCCATCTACCTGCCTGAGATGTCCAGAAATATTACCCATTATTTTGTTTGCATGGATAAATGTTTCCCCAGTTTTTGTGCAGGAAGAAGATAAACTCTTGGAATCAAAGAATGGTAGCTTTTGCTTTTGTTAGTTACTAAATAAAAGTTCAATAGTTACATTGGTAAGATATTCCCTTCTGGGAATTTGAGGGGGAAAATATCCATACCTTTCTAGAAGCACTTACACTTGGTTGCAGTCTATTAATGAGTCTTCCAAACAAGGGGGAAACAGCCACAGTCTTAATGTAGTTTGGATTCATCTTGAAGGCAGAAATATGGTCATCCATAATTATTTCCTAACATTAAGCAATTTAGTTCAGGCAACATACACTGAGGAATTAGCAATTTGTCTGTCACTGGGCTGGTGCTAGAAATTCAAAAACAAATCCAATATGGCCAAGTGCTTTAGGAACCAAGTCTTAGGGAACACAAAAGACAAAGTTATCACAGCTCGTTTGGCATATAACACAGATGAGAAAGCAACTGCATCACCTGTTAGTGGCTTCTTCAGTTGTTCCCAATCATGCAAAACTGTGCAGCTCAACTTCATTCCATCTCACTGAACTTTTCGTGGTATGTTTATTCTAGACACGAAATGAGTCCAAAATATTTTGAAAATCTTTGAGAAATAATTTTTAAAGAATACCCTCTGCACTGGAGGCACCCAGAACAGCGGTTTTCAAACTTTTTCAACTGAATTCCTTTTCCAAGGGAAATTTTATGTGAAAAGGAGGAATGCAAAACACGGAAAGACAGAGCTAATCCAGATTGATCTCCCTCCTGCTTCCCACACCTGTCATAGCCCAGTACTGGAACCCCAGGTGCAGCTAGAAGCAGCTTGGACCCCACTGCCCTAGAAATCACAAAATATTTATGTCTTTCACTTTTCTATTATGCTCTAATTCCCTAATTATTCTAATTTTAAACACTGTGTATTTTGTATGGGTTTACATAGTTACATGCATGTTTATTACTTTTAACTTATTTTATATTAGAGAATACCATACTGAGGCATAAGAACCCAGAGGTTCAATATAGCTTGTTTTGCACCAGAGTCTACTCAAAAAAGGTGCCACTCAACAATTTTGAAAACACTAAAAAGTAAATAGCATTTTCTATTTATATTTTTTAAATAATTAACAATAAAAATTACATAGTTACTGTCTTTATGGGATAGTGACATTACTATTCTTTCAAAACCAGTATTCCAGTATTGGTTATAGGTCACAGGTATAAACCATGGTCTATAGATGCCCCTTCTATTGATAGTTACTTGGTGATACCATGTGGACTATCACTTTCACAGTCAGCCAGGGCCAGCCTTATACCTAGAGGGAGGAAAAGGTCACATATGTGGGAAAAGTACCACCTCTGAGCTCCCCCAATCATTTCCTCAAACCAAAACCTTCCACACTAAATCTGCTCAGTGGCTTTGTGAGTCTTAACATTTTCCCCCACATCTAGGAAAGAATGCCTCTGAAATGGTAATCCATTTTTTTATTGGAACTGATATTTTTTAGAATTTTCTTAAGATCACAGAGAATGCCATACCAAATAAGTAGATTTTAGACATAAGACAAGAATGAAGCAACAAAGGCAAACTTTCCTACTCTGGAAGGTGAATTTACATGAAGCTCTTCCTTTGAACTACATTGATTACCTATCAGCCACCTGGTTTCAGATTTTCTCCTCTAGATTAGGGTATCTTAGTGTTGGCTCCACTGCTAGATACTGTTGAACCATTCCTTGTTGTAAACAGCTATACTGTGCCCTCTGAGATGTTCAGTGGTATCACTAGGTTTAACCAACAAGATGTCAGTAGCGTTCGCCACTTCTCCTTTTGTGAAGATCAAAATACCTCTAGGCTTTGCCCAATGTCTTCTGGGGACAGTGTTACCCCTGCTTGTGAAGTGCTGGACTAGGTTATCTGGGTTTTTCTCTTTCTACCTACTTGCTGAGGTCTAGTCAGTATTTCTTCATGTTCACATTTAGTAGCTATGTGCAGTATTAACTATATTCTCCTCGTCTTTATTTACTCTTTAGTTCCCAATTAATATGATGACTTTTGGAGTTAAAAAGCTTATAATTAGCCATGACATCTAACCATAGTTACTGAGCATGATGTGGAGATAATCTGTACAGTATTCCTAAAGGCTGGAGTAGAGACTCTCTGAGCAAGTGAGAAACTGAGCATGGACACTCTACTCAGCCCTTTGACCATTGTGATCTTGTATTTTTCAACTGATCTCCAGAGGACATGGTGGTCATCAAAATCCAAAATCCAATTTTCTACTTTATCTGACAATTCATGATTGTGCATGTGTGTGTTTGTTTGTGTGTTTGTGTGTTTGTGTGTGTTGTGCCTTAACTAAATAACCTAAGTGATGAGTTTTCCTTTGAGGGAGATGGAGCATTAGTGCCTGGTTTAAAATAAGTTGTTCATTTATGTTGTTCAGTTTAGGATAACTCTGATGGCTGATACTTCACGAATTATTTTTAGCACATTTAAACTCTTCTTAGAGCACAAACCTAGCAGTAGTGCTATATTTAGGAAAGTTACCAAATCAGGTGTTCTAGGACCTGCAGCTGGCCAATGTATCTTAATGCAAAAAGACTGAAGACTGATTTGGCAGAGGAAGCCCAAGTCATGGTGGAGAAGGCAGCAAAGGTTCAAAGCAGGAGAGTCAGCATAGCAGAGGAGGCCAAGAGGAGGGCTCAAGCAGAGCTGAGTCCTAAAGTCAGAAGTCAGAGAGCTTGAGAATAGGAAAGGAAGTTAACGAAGACAGGCAAATACAACTGTTTCTGCCATGGTACAGAAAACAAGGCATTGATTGTTCTCTCCCACTTTTGTGTATCCTGACTGAATGGCGAGCAGCAGGACCTGAGGGCTGAAAGACACACAGTAGGATGACCATACTTTAACACCTGGCTTATTAACTCATGTGTGCTAGACAAAGTTCACACTCTAGTCACAGAATTATGATTATATTCTAATATTTGTTTCTAGGGTTCTATAAAAAGTACAGGAAGGACTCAAATTAGACTTCATCATGTATGTTTTTATACAGTTTTGGCCCTTAGAGAACAACTTGATAGGGTGCCTTCAACTCTAATTCACCTGACATATGAAAATTAGGAAGTTTTAGAACATCCTACCTTTTTGGAAAAGACATGCAAACACTAGTTAAAGTTCTTGGCAAACAAGTTATTAGTGATGTGACTCATATTACCCATTGCATAACAATTTGAAATTTTGCTAATTCTAAAATACATTGGTTTACATTTTTAAGAGGTTCATAAATGCATTTAACTTAGAAAAAATTCAAGGAATGCTATTGGTTAATTACATGACACTGACACATCATCATTCACACAGGGTATCATCACACCTTTGATATCTGCTAACTCTGCACGTGGAAAAGAACAAAAATGGGTTGAATCAACTAGAAGAGATCATTCATGTGAAAACAGTTAGCACGGTACTTGGAATAAGTAGGGACTCCATGATATTTTGGGAAAACCGAGGCCCAGAATATCGTCTCAATTTATTCAGGGTGATTGAGCTGGAGCTAGGGAAAGAATTCAGGATTCTTGCCATTAAGTGTGTTGTCTTTTGTTTGATATATTAGAATTATAGAAGCAGTCTTTACCTGACTATTTCCTATGTGGTATTGGTCAATGTGATGACTATAAAATAGGACATACAATATGGCCAAGGTTTTGCTTTTAAGTGATAGCCATGACTTCACAATAGTGAAATCTCTGTACTATGAGCTCTGATCAATTAACTTAACATCTCTGGGTTTTCTCATCGTGTAGTAGGGTTCTATAAGGCTGTTTGGGGGTTAAATGAAAGAATGTGTGCATTGTGTCTAACTCAGGACTTGATCAAGAGTCTCTGCTCCAGAGAAGGAATCACAAGTATGTTACTTTAAGAGAATTTGAATACTTGGGACAATATTTTAGTCTATTCCTAAGGAAGTTTCTTCCAGAAAAGTGTCTATATGATATATTCAAACTTGAGAATTTGGTCCATATCTTTAGCTTTCTGATTAGACATTTTTAATGGCTTCATCATTTATATTAAAAGGATTTTTACTCTATTTGCTATAAGCTTTCTTGTTGTTTGGCAGAGAACATTATTTTACACTATCCCCTTAAAGGATCCAAATGAGAGTAGATATGGCTTCTGAAAGTCTTGGGTATTTTTAATCTTCTAAGTCTTCAACCAATTGTCATTTCATTAAGGTGCCCTGCTGAGATGTTCTTTCACATACCATCATTAAGATGAATTGTAGCTCTGCTCCGTAATACACATATTACAAGCTCAGACCACATGTGAGGAAATTATAACTACAGACAAGGCTCCGTTTCCCGGCAAGGAGTGCAGAATCACCGCTGCTGTCTCAGGCAACCTTGCTGTCAGCTCCAAACCACCTTCCTAATGCTGAGAACAAAAGCCCAAAATAAGAATTGGAACGTTGGTTCTTTGGCAAAAACTAAGTGCTAAAGCTAATGTCAAAGATTACTCAATTTTAAAAAATGGTGGTAAAATATACAGAACAAATATTTATCATTTTAAACATTTGTATACCTTTGCACAATTCATCATTATTAAATACATTTATAATGCTATGTAACCATCACAATTACTTTTACCCCAAACTTTTTTGTCATCCCCAACATAAACTTTGTCCTCATTGATCAGTGAATTCCCAATCATTCTCCCCTATCTCGGGTAACCTCCATTCTACTTGGTCTCTAAATTTGCCTATTCTAGTTATTCCATATAAGTGGAACCTAATAATTATCCTTCTGTGTCTGCCTTATTTTATTAGGCAGAATTTTTTCAAGGTCCATCCATCCTGTGCCATATATGAGCATTTCATTCATTTTCATCTTCTGTTTAACCCATCCGTTGGTGGACACCCAGGTTGTTTCTACCTTTTGACTATTGGGAACAATGCTGCTGTCTAGATATCTGTGTGAGTCCCTACTTTCAATTATTTTGAACTATATTTACAAATAGCATTGCTGAGTTGTACAGCAGTTCTGTGTTACTATTTCAAAAGAATCCACCTCATTGTTGTTCCCAACAGCTGCACATTTTACATTCTTACCACCAATATCCAGGTTCCAATTTGTGCATGTCCTTGGCAGTACTTGTTATTTGTTGTTGTTGTTGTTGTTGTTGTTATTGTTGTTGTCATTCTAGTAGATGTGAAACAGCATCTCAGTGTGGTTTGAATTTACATGTCTCTAATGACCAATAATGTTAAATGTCTTTTCAGGTACTTGTTATCCATTTGCATATCTTTGAGTAAATGTTTCTTCAAGTTCTTTGCTCATTTTTTAATTAAGTTGTTATTTTTCATTGTTGCTGGGTTGTAGAAGTTCTTTATGTAGTTTGGATATTAATCCCTTGTCAGATACATTATTTGCCAATATTTTATCCATACTGCTTATTGTCATCTTACTTTCTTGATAAGTGTCCTTTGAAGTTCAAATCATCTTAGTTTTGATGAAGTCCAACTTACCTATTTTTTTTTTAATTTCCAATGTGTTAGGTATCCTATCAGAGGCTACTTTTCAAAGTTTCAAACAGTACATTTCTTGCAATAATTATTGTTACAACTTGCCTCTGCTTTCTGTTATCTTTTGCTATCAGATGTGCTATCTTGGTTTACAGGCTACCATAACTGGTGAGTAATCCCTTCTATAGCCAACATGATTCTCAATGTTACCTAAAATTAGTCTGTTCTGTAATTCCTCAAACAACTGTTTCTGTTGTTTGAGGAATTACATCTCATTATCATCTCGTCCTTTCTGTTGTGTAACATGAAAGAATATGAGACAAGGTATTCCATAGTACTCAATAACCCAGGTTTACAAGTAGGACTGGATTTGTCATTGTGTTATACTCACTGTGCTTGGAGAACATGTGCTCAACCTTGTCCTTCATTCTTGCACTTTCAGAGATCAACTTTGTTTACTAGTTAGGCTGCAGCTATCAAAAGACACAGCCCCAAAGTCAGCACTGAAAATCGTTCTGCCATTATGCTAAATATTTGTAAAATCTTCACAAAAATAAGATTTATTTGAAAATTTAGAAGTATCCAATATACCTTGGCTCCCAAATTCTTTGTTTGTTTGTTTATCTTGTTTTTTAGTACTGGGGCCTCGTGCATACTAAACACATACTCTACCCTTGAGCTACAGCCCCCAACTCCTGGTTCACACATTGTTATTTTGTTCTGTCAAACTCTTCTGTCTGTTTTAGTCCACAGGGTTAAAAATGGGAAGGAATAAGCAGAAGGAAAAATAAGTAATTGAAATGGCAACCTGATAGGTACATGGGGATCTAGGAGGCCAGAAAGGCCAGTACCAGACTCAAATATAGGACAAAGAGTCCAGTAGCCCTTTGTGACCCTGGAATACCAGTCCTATCAACTACCTGATCCTTTCCATGGGAGTGCTTATCAAACTCCCATGAGCAGATTCTCAACACTGAATGCCTTGGATCTTAGGCTGTGGCTTAATCCAGAACTGAGAAACCCAGAAAAGGCAAAACACCATGTAAATGTTAATCAACACTACCACACCCATTGTTTATTCACTGAGGTAGAGACTAGTAAACATCTCTAAGGTGTGTCCTGGCTATGCTTTCAATCCTCTTTTCTAATCCTACTTTTCTAATAAAAGTAAAACAGCTCAGACACAAGCAACACACAGTTAAAAATACACACAAACATGGCTATTGCAGCAATTCTGTGGTAGTACAATAGTTTCAAAATCAGAAACTATTATAAACGATTATAGTTTCAAAATCTCCAGAGGAAACAAAGAAATATCACTCAGGGTAGCCATATTTGAGACATATAAAATAAGCTTTTCTGAGAAAAGTATAGTTAAGACTCTAGAAAACAAGGTCACTGAGAAATTAAGTAGGCCTATAAAGCACCAGCAAATCATGGCTGTGTCTTACCTTTTTCTGTCAGATTGGCAAATAATGTATCTGACAAGGGATTAATATCCAAACTACATAAAGAACTTCTACAACCCAGCAACAATGAAAAATAACAACTTAATTAAAAAATGAGCAAAGAACTTGAAGAAACATTTACTCAATGTGACATTTACCTTTTTCTGCTTACTAGTCTTAGCCTTAGGACCATTCCCAACTGCCTCCTGAGCTGCCTAATGGATGATTCCTTTCGTTCGCCTCCCACTGGGCACGCCCTGGGTCTTGGTCCTGTTCTTTGGAGTAGGATTAAACAAACTTTTAAATAAAAAACAACATGGTAAATATTTTAGCCTTTGGAATCCAAGAGGCAAAATCTAAGGTGTTATACAGTGACTTAAGTAAACATTCTGTATGTAATCAAAGAAAAAAAAATTCTTAGATTGGCCTGTGAATCACAACTTGCAGATCCCTGTTTTGGAGAACAAATCAACACAAGAGGCTCCACGATGTGAAATGCCAGCAGCAACAGGTAACTAGTGACCAGGTGAATTTTTGCATTTGGGAGTTCTCCACTGACAGAAAATGTAAAACATTGCATTTCAGAGGGACTGGATCATAAAGCCCCTTTTCAGGACATGCTGAAACTACAAAAGTATTGTTTTGTTTTGTTTTGTTTGTGTTTTCCCCATCAAGGTGTAGCTGCCATGCAATCCTTTGTATTTCATTATTGATGTCAGAAGTTGCATAATAAGAGCTATTTAGAAACAGCCCAGTGTTTCTGCAAGAGTTCTGGAAACCTGAAGGTCGCCCTTGCCGTTCTGGCCTTGTAAGAACACGGAGGTGCAGAACACGGCCATCTCATTACCACGAGAGTGCTAGTGACCGCCAAGCAGCACACAGAGGTTACAAGAATGAATGAGATAATGTCTGTGAAGTGCTTTGAGCTCTTGAGAAGAAATTTTCTTTGTAATTAGAAAGTAATGTTGCATTATTACAGTTATTATGATTATTACCATTATTAAAGGTAGAGCCAGGAGACACGGCCCTTCCAATGAGAAAAATTTTGTATAAAGCCAAGTACCTCATAAAGGAAGTGGTTCATGCACCAATTATGAGCTTCCAGTTTGTAATTACAGTGTCCTGGGTGGTTGTGCATGCACCAGTTGGTTACTCATCCAGAAGAACAACCTTTTGCATCTGTAATCGCTCCTCAAAGATACCCAATATAGGCCAAACACAAAAAAAAGAGAAGAAAGTATTGCGTGACCATGGAGTTGTAAAGTTGAAGAATTGTCTTTAATTTAACACAGAAACATGGCAATATTTTGTCAATGAAGAAGAACTTTTGTTTAAAAAGAAAAAAAGATGAAGGTGTGAGTCTTAAGGAAACATACAAGTATATATATATATATACATATATATATATATATATGTCCTTTGTTCTCTCCTTATATTAAATGGTGATACAGCTTTTACTTAAGTGCTATTGATGCCAAAATATAAGAGTTAAATATTTTCCTCTTTGATTCCCAAAGGCTTATTTTCCTCACTGGCATATCTCTGATTCTACAGAGGTAGAATGGGAAGGAACAAAACTGAAAGATAAAGAATAAATCAAAAGCCAAACGAGGGGTTCATGGAGTCATTACATGGGCCTATGAAGCCCGAAGAAGACAGAGAAGCCAATGATAGCCTCTAATTCAAACTTGAATGGCCATCGGGATGCTGATAGGGTGTGCCCAGCAGCCAGCCCACCCCTGCTTCATGTGCATCTTCAAACTCTGCTGTCAGCACTTTATGGAAAGCAAGCTGTGGCATAAGCTCAGAGACTTGAAGCTGGGAGGCAAAAGCCATCACGGAGAACATCAGAGTCTGTGGTCCTCTTCCTTCCCAGGTTACACAGTGTCTCTAGACATGGGGAGAATTGGTTATTTATCACATTCAAACTCTGGACGGCCAGTCCTAATTCCTATCACTTGCCCCATGACCCTACCCAACATTTAAGCCTTTCAAGTTCCCTTTTCAGATTATTCATCCCGAATCTGCAGTCAGGTAAACGTATTCACGTCCACAGAGTCATTGATGGGGGAATTGACATTTTTAAAGCTTGTGGTTAGCATTTTTTTTTCGAAAGCTAATTTAGAAAAATAACAATTAATGGGGCCCCTTTTCCATTCAAAATCAACATAGCCTTGTCACGTCCTAGAAGAAATAAGTTTATATAGATTCTACAAATTATATTCCTGACCTTATTAAATAAATGAAAGTCAATGAGAAAATTGGCAGAGCCTTTTAGACAATAAAATGTTAAAAAGCCAAGCATGTTTGAGGAGGAATCAGAAATTACATTTTAATCTTTCAACCCTTATATTTGCAAAGTGCCTTAGAGTTCACAGATGATGTTCACATGTCCTCTCTCATTTGATATTTGCAATACATGAGTTGCATATTATTATCATTTCTATTTTCCAGCTAAAGGAACTAAGGTTCAGACACGCAAACTGATCTATGGAAGGTCATATAACCATTTAGTGCTAAAGCGGTGGCTAGAATCAGTTTGTTTCACTATCATCTTCATCCATTGAGAACCAAACTGGGATACAAGTTTGGCTGCTATAATAGATGCCCAAACAAGAGAGAAGTGTGTTGTTACCTGATTCAATTGCCCATAAGTAGTCTGATTGCAGTCCAATGACCCAGGCTTCATCTACCTTACTTACCTTCATCTCATGGCCTCCAGCTCACGGTATAACCCAATAGTTTCTGTTCCCATTGTCACATCTTAATTCCAACTAGGGGGAAGGGGGAGAGAAAGAAGGGTTCTCAGTTTCAATCTAGGAGCACAATCTAGAAGTTGGACACCTCTCTTCTGTTCTTATTGACCACAATCTAGAAGTTGGACACCTCTCTTCTGTTCTTATTGACCACAATCTAGAAGTTGGACACCTCTCTTCTGTTCTTATTGTGGGGTTAGGGGGACTCTGGTACCACCCCAGCTGAAAGACCCATGTCTACTTTTTCATACATGATGTGAATCCCCTGGGAGCCTTTTACCTTTTTGATGTTTTTGCTTTGAAATTGGATCAGGAATCTTATCACAAAGCTGGATGACTATACATAGCCTAGCAATCACTGGTTACACATTCATGTAGATATTCCTTTTTTTCTCATCCTTTCAATCATTTAGTACCAAAAGGACAAGGTTTCATATAAAGCTGTTCAGTTCAGGTGGACCTTGCTTTCAGAGAGTTGGATGACTTTGTGATTCATTTTTCAAAAATTAAAATACACATACACACACCCCAAAACTGCTAGGCCTAGTGGCACATGTCTATAATCCAAACTATTTAGGAGGCTGAGGCAGGAGGATCCTAAGTTCAAGGTCAGCCTGGGCAACTTAGTGAGACTGTTTCAAAATAAAATACAGAAAGGGCCGGGAGTGTAGCTCAGTGACAGAGTACTTGCCTAGCATGTGTGCAGCCCTGGGTTCAATTCTAGTACCTCAAAAAACAAAACAAAACAAACAAACAAACAAACAAAACATAAAGGAAGAGAGTGGCCCATAAAAGTATGGCCCATGATTGGACAACTTATAAGTGAGCACATCTGAATTGCTGTGGTCTTTGGCCACTGTCCCACAGGGAGCATTCCTGTGGTAGCCCTCCTCCCTCATTTGAAAACATTGAATGATGAGTCAAGAATGGCCACAGGCTTGAATCTAAAGCTGAGGTGAATGAACAGAGGTGTGGCTGGAATATTTCTAGTGTGAATTGCCTACGACTAAATGGATTCATGCCCTGAACTTGTGCGCTATGCCCTGGGAAAACAAGAAGTTAAGAATCAGCTTATCCTTTTGGAAATAAACCAGAGTCAGATGCTTCCTGTAAAGAAACCCATCAACTCTTCTTGGCTGGCAATTCATAAAGGAAGTGAGGATGTAAAGGCTGCATTTGTTGCTACTGATATTTAAGAGGACCGTCAACCCACTTACGGGTTGGATTTCGTTCAGGATGAATAAATTCTGGTGACAAATATTAGCATGATGTTTGGGGGTAAACAAAGCATTTTTATAGGTGTTGATCTTATGTCATCATTGCAATAATTCCATGATCCTAGTCTCATCATTTTGATTTACAGAGGAAGAACCTGAGACTAAGACAGATCAGGTAGTAAGTCTAAATTTCTTCCATTCATACAGGTACAACTCAGACCTGAACTGGAGTCTTGCACTCTGAGCCTGAGCTCTTTAGACTAAAACATGATCCCTCAGGAGTAACATTCAGCAGGATTACATTTCAATATGTTGCTAGAGCCACAGAGTCTCTCAGGATCTGGGGATTCGTTCAACTTTGCATGTGCCCATGGAGGAGAGTCTTTGGATATGTTGTCCTTAGACTTGTCATCAGTGCAAGAGCAATGCTGACTTTGTATAATTTCTCTAGTTGTTTTTCTCCTGTGATTCCAGGGCACTTGCTAGCATTCATCAGAGGCTAGAGAACTTCCCCTCAAGAACCTTTGGTGACAGTTGTCTCTAAAATCAACAGTGACCTAGAAATCAAATAAATTCCCCATTGCTATTGCAGCAACCATGTCCAGTTTCTTGCAGCTGTCCTGTTTCTTTTACCTTAATCTGCTCACTGGTACTTCCTCCTCATGATTTAGATCCATGGATTGGCCTGGCCAGCAGCCCTGGCTAAAGGACCTACTCTATGCCAAATACCCCTTAGGCCACTGTCATCTTGCTTTTTATTTAGAGGTTTGCTCTTTCTGGTAACTTTCATATATTGATTTTTAAGTTCATATCTGCTCATTCTCTCTCTCTACTAGAAAATAATTTCTTTGCAAGCAGACCCCTTATCTTTATCCATCACTCTCATGTTCCCAGAGACTAGAGTGCTGTCTAGCCTGGGACCAGATTCTCAATAAATACCTGTTGAGTGAGGGGATGAGATGACATCTACATGAATGCCTCCAATTTTGATGCTCTGAGCCCCTCTGCTAAAAGGGAGTTCTGTCTTTCCTCCTGGTGATTTTTCCCAAATATGGAAGAAAATCTCCAGGTGGCCTTGCATATGCTTGTGAACCTAGCCCCACAATCTTTGCTGCCTGAAAGGAGAAAGAAAACAGATGCTCATCTCAAGGTTGGACTTCACATTTGAGAAGTGCTGTGTTGATTTTGAGCAGGGAATTCACTACTCCTGATGGCTTGATTCTTGAGGGTTGTGTCTACCAAGCCTACCTTTTCAAGTGAGAGAGTAAACATTCTTTCTGTGTTGTGATCACCAAGGGAGGAACCACAGCAAACTGCCAGAGTTCCAACGTGCTACTGATCTTCCATTTCAAATAAAAGCTGCCAGAGTGGATCAAGATGAGGTCCAATATCTAGAACCATCCATGCTCCATACTCTGTAGGCTCTGTTGCCTATAAATATCAAGATGGTGTCCTACTTGACAATGTTAGAAAATAGTCATTATTTACTATGCAATATAAAAACTCAGGTTTAATATCATTAATTGTACTAAATATTCCTGGGACATACAGATATATGCAGTTCCAATAGTGTTGTCAGGAAAATTCTTCCAGATGCTTCCTACACCCTATGGGCTCTTTACTAAAGTGAGATTCTTTGCTGGGTATTTGGGTATTGACCCATCACACAAGGTGGATTCCAGAATAGCATTCTTATTCCCAGTCAGTGGGATTATATACAGCAGCCTCATCTCTTTTGTTGCATGTCCTTAGCCCTTTTGAAGAAAGGGACCACATTTTATGTTTTATTCTGTCTTTCTTATGCTGCACATAAAGGAGCTGGATTATTAATACATGATGGCATTTGATGACTCATGCGTTTGCATAGTATGCTTAAGAAGTTTTAGCTAGATATACCTGCAGATATGCAACCTGCTTCTGCTATATTCATGCCCATCATTGAACGGTATTATGGTTTAGATGTCATGTGTCCCTCAAAAGCTCATGTGTGAGACAATGTAAGAGGGTTTAGAAGTGAAGTGATTGGGTTATGAGAGCCTTAATCTAGTCAGTGCATTAACCTGCTGATAGGGATTAACTGGGTGGTAACTGTAGGCAGGAAGGGTGTAGCTGGAGGAGGTGGGCAATGGGGCCATGTCTTTGGGGTACATATTCTGTATCTGGCAAGTTTCTCTGCTTCTTGGTGCCATGCTCTAAGCTGCTTTCCTCCTCCACACCACCCTTTCACCATGATGTTCTGACTCACCTTGAGCCCCAAGGAATGATCCCCAAGGAATGGAGTTGGCCATCTGAAACTGTTAGTGCCAAATAAACTTTTCCTCCTCTAAAATTGCCCTTGTCAGATCTTTTGGTCACAGTAATGGAAAAGCTAGCTAAAACAAAGGCATTACATATATGAAATGGTTAGGAGATGTATTAAGCTCACCAATTTAATCCTGAGCCCGATTAAAAGAGATAAGAATGAAGCTGAAAATTTATTGCTCATCAACCCACAGCAAGGCTGGAGTCATGACTGAACATGTTGCCCCTCCTCTGCCTTCCTCTCACTGAGAGCTCAGGTCTCTTCTTCTCCTTGGAATTTAATTCTCTGTTCCTCCTGACCATTTCACACTACCAACAACCCCCATATCCATCCTCATCCAGCCTGACCAAAATGTTCCTGGATTTGCCATGTTGTTCAGGACTCTAAGAAACCTTTTCAGCTTGCTTTTCTGTCACACACAGCTTCTGTACTCAACATGAGCCAGAATGCCCTCCACTCACCAACAGCCATACAGGAGCAGAGCTGATCTGCACACTACCAGGTTATGCTCAAGCTTAAGTTGTATAGCTCTCCACTGAATAAATAAACCACAATTCATTCCATACTCTGTTCTATCCACTCTAGAACACAATGCATTTTCTTATGGTCTGCCATGCACAGTCTTATATATCTTTCTTGATCTTATGCATTCATGATGTTAGGGGTGTAACTAGGAGTAGAATTACTGTATTGAATATTGTCAAAAGAAGACTTGCAGAAGTGAAGAAGAAAAGAAGTTTATCTGAAAAATGGTACAAAGGATTCAGATTTCAGAAGTCTCAAACATAAGAAAATAAAAACAATAAACCAGCAAGTTATTTGAGGGGAAAAAAATCTTGAACTTTCCAGGGTTACATTAATTGGTCATCTACTTGTGAAAAAGAGTAACTTTCTCACATGATTATTGTATCCACAAAGTTCATGACCTATTTTTAGATATTAGCAATAAGGTTGTTTTTGCAGGGCAGGAAAATTTTATAGGAAATGCTGGGTTCCTTTTGTTTTGAGGCCTAGACCTAAACGAGTTTGCCTATTATACTTGATGTATTTCAGGGGGCAATGTACTCTGTTTATGTGTGTGATGTGATAATTGTGCTTATTCATTGTGGTAGTGGGACAAAATGTTAGTTATGCTTTTTCACAAATGCACGTAGTCAGCGTACTTGACGCTTCTAGTTTTTCAAGGTGATCATACTGATTGACACTTCTTACCAGAAGTGCGTGTTAGTTTTAGTTGCTTCTCATCCTTACTACACTTTATATTGCCTGTATTTCAAGTTTAGCTGTCCTTGTGACATCAGAAAAATGTCTCATTACAGTTTATATTTGCATATCTCTCTTTCCTGTGGCCATTTAACTTTGTTTTGAGCCACTCAATCCTGTCCATTTTATATCTTGGGTTGTCATATGGTAGAAGTGTTTTGTATTCTGGGTGTGAATTCTTTGTCTGATTTAGGGTAATAATTTCTTCCACTCTGTGCTTTGCCTTTTCCTTTTCATGATCTTGTCTTTTGATGGGTAGAAGTTCTTTTTTTTTCCCCTCTCTGGTGCTGGAGGTTGAAGCCAGGGCCCCATACATGCTAAGTAGTTGCTCTCCCACTGAGCTACATTTCTCTCCCTTTTTATTTTTTTTGAGCCAAGGTCTTGCTAAGTTGCCCTGGCCGGCCTTGAACTTGTGATCCTCCTGTCTCAGCCTCCTGAGAAGCTGAGATTACAGGCCTGGGCCAGGCACCATGCCTGACAATAAAAGTTTTAAAGCTTTGTGTTTTTTTTTTGGTTTTTTTTTTTTTTGAAGCACCAGAGACTGAATCCAGGGGTCCTCTATTGCTGAACTGCTCCCTCAGCCCTTTCATTTTTATTTTGAGACAGAATCTAAGTTGCCCAGACTGGCCTTGAACCTGTGATCCTCCTGCTTTGGCCTCCCAAGTAGCAGGGATTACAGGCGTGAGTGCTACTGCACCAGGCTAGAAGTTCTTAATTTTAAAGTAATCTAAATTATCTTTTTTTCTTTTATGGTTAGTGGGGTTTTGTGTCCTGTTATGAAATCTTTGTCTATTCCAAGGTCATGACATATGCTCCTAAGTTTTCTCCTAAAAGCTTTATTTTAGTTTTTTTACTTTTCACATTTAGATTTTCCATTCAACTAGAATTGAATTTTGTGGATGGTGTGAGATAAAAGGTTCAACATTTATTTGTTTCCAAATGGATATCCAATTGACCCGGCACCATTTATTGAAAAAAATAATTGTTATCCTTTCCCCATGGCACTGCAGTGTCAATTTTGTCAAACATCAGGTGTCACTGTGTGTTTGGGTTTATTTCTGAATGCCGATTTGTCCCATTGGTTTATGGTCTATCCTAATGCTCATCTACTAGTCATTATTAAATCTGATAGTTTGTGCCCTCAATTTATGCTCTTCTTCAACATTGCAGTGACTATTCTTAACCCTTTGCATTTTGCAAACATTTTAGAATTAGATTTTTCAAATTATAGACACACACACACGTGCTGGGATCATGACTGGGACTGCACTGAAGCTATAGATCAACAAGAGGAGAATTGATATCTTTATCGTATCAGTCTCCCAATTCATCAATGTGACCAAATGCCTCTATTTATTCAGGTATGGCTTAATTTATTTCACTATTTTGTGGTACTTAGTGTGGAACTTTTATAGATCTTTCATTTGATTTGCTACCAAGTACTTGAAAATTTTAAGCTTCTATAGATATAATTTTTGTACTTTGTATTCCATATTTTTATGGTCATTTATAGAAATATAATTGGGTTTTTTTGCATATTACCCTTCTACTGGTGGCCTTGCTAAATTATTTTCTTACATCTAATAAACTATATGTAATTTCGTTTAGATTTTATATAGATAAAGATGTCAAATTTGACTAATAACAGATTTATTCCTTTCTTTTTGTGGAATAGACAATTAAAGCTTACCACAAATCAAGAACAGAGTCTAATATTCTCTCCTTGCCTTTATTCTCTCTTCTGAGTAGCTTTTATGACATGTGTGACCCACAGAACATGGTGAGGGTGAAACTGGGCCAGTTTTGAGCACACACATTATGAGAAGGAGCAGCTTTCGTCTTACTCTCTTGGATCCCTAAACACCACATTAAAAATAAAATTACTCTGAGATTCCCATCCAATGAGCAAATCCAGGCCACATGGGTGAAGCCAGGTTAAGACAGTCTGGTCAACAGTCTCAGCTGAGCCTAGCCATTCATCCGCTTTTGCCAGGCATATTTGTGGTATCATCTTGGATGTTCCAAATCCGTCCATCTTCCAGCCATGATTGTTTGCAATAGCATGTATCTGGGGAAAACCAAAATTTATTGAATAAAAATAATAATTACTAATTTATAGAGAATTATATTATAAGTATTATAATTAAATAATAGTTGATTTCTGCAGAACCCCTATGGAGTGGGTAACATTATCATTCCTAATCTATAGACATAGCAAATAATTATGTATATCATTTGTACTGTCCTGGAATGCTGTTCAAGAACAAAAAAGATTCAGAATTCTATTTAACACACATGCACACACATGTGTGCATAATAATTTCAAACAATGTACAAATCAGTCAAGATTGTCAAACTGGATACTTCATACAAAAGACTCGGTTTAAATATAAGCATAGAAAAGTTAATAGGATCTTCTCTGAGATGGTGAAGTAAAACTAGGATCATTGCTCCAGGAGTCTTATCACAATTTTTCATTATGGGTTCTTCACTTTTTTTGTTCAAGTTCTCATCTCTGTTAGGTGTACTGATCAGTAATCTGCTTAGTCAAAAGTCAGAAGTAATTTAATTTATAACAATAACAAAGATCTTCCTCTCTCTCCTTCCCTGAATCAATAGGGTATTCCCATTCTGATGACATAAACCTATCTACCATCACAAAATGCCACATAACACTTTGAGATCTAGCATTTGCCTCTGAAAGGTCTTTTAAATATAAGATATGCATCTCACGTGGAACTGAAAAATACCGTTCCCTAGCTTCACATAGGCTCAGCTATTGCAGTATAAATTCCTGCCATACACAAGGATGATCACAGTAGTATCAAGTTCCACCCATTCTTTACCATCTCAAGAACCATCATGTTTCTTTCTTATTTATAATGTTATTTGTAATCACTGTCACTCAAATACAGCAAGTATTGGTTTAGCGTCTAAATACTTCATTATTCTGGAATACATTTTTTTTCAGAAGAATCCACAAAAGTTACTAATTTTCCTCTTCAGAGGGAATAGAGTTAAAACTCAATAGAAGTGCTGATGGACACAGGTTGGATTTTCCTCCTTTATAGTTTTCCAGAAATATTGGGACTCTTTCCCTTTCTTCCTACACAGTCTTGATAAGTACAGGAGGAAGTATTTTCTCATCATTAAGAATTGATTAATTGGAGTTCCGGCAAGATGGCGGCTTAGAGGGACGCAGCTACCAGTCTCCCCAAACAAAAGACCAGAAACTGCGGTACAACCTTCTCCCACCCGGCTTTTGGACAGCACGGAAGGAAATTTCACTCGCACGGGTAAGCAGAGCCAGCAGCCGTAGACACAGCGCGACCCCAGCGGCTGTGGCCGAAAGCGGCCCGGGGCAGCGTGGCTGCGGGAGGCGGTCCCAGCAGCTCGGCCGGGAGCCATAACTTAGAACGCCACTCCTGCAACTGAGGCCCAAAGCGGCCCCGGGTGTGTCTGTGGGAGGCAGTCCCAGCGGCTCCTCCACTCCAGCAACTGAGACCCAAAGCGACCCGGGCGCGTCTGCGGGAGGCAGTACCAGCGGCTCGACTGGGAATCATAACTCAGAACTCCACTCCTGAGCTGAGGCCCAAAGCGGCCCGGGCGCGTCTGTGGGAGGCAGTCCCAGCGGCTCCTCCACTCCAGCAGCTGAGACTCAAAGCGACCCCGATGTGGAGTTCCAAGATGGCGGCCTAGGCAGACGCTGCGGTCAGTCTCTCCAGAGCCAGAGATTGAAGTTGTGGAAATACCATCTCCCAGCCAGCTTCTGGACACATCCTACAGCTGCCGGGGCAGGAATTTCACTTGCGCGTGAAAGCAGGGCCACCAGGCAGCAGCCACTTCCACAAGCAGCGCGTCTTCGGCAGCAAGCGGCGGCGGAGCTCAGCCGCGGCGGCTTAGAGCCGCAGCCCAGGGCCCGCCCC
>CM053407.1:71344603-71357230 GCA_028644305.1 Xerus rutilus
ATGTTTCAAAGTTGTGCATGGGTAAAAGATGTGTTTAGTAGATTTTAATGTTAATATAGCACAAAAAGTTTAGATTCTACATTGTAACTGTCCTTTAAGAAACTAAAATGTTTAAGGTTTTAGTGTAGTCTTGAATAATGGCCATAATCACCTGGAAAGCTGATTAAAATACTCTGCCTGGAAAAAAAAAAAAAAGAATAAGGGCAATGAACAGAAAATAGTAAAATGGTAAAAAAAAAAAAAAAAAAAAAAAAAAAAAAGAATTGATTAATTGGGCCGGGATTGTGGCTCTGTGTGGAATGCTTGCCTAGCACACATGAGGCATTGGATTTGATCCCCAGTACCACATAAAACAACTAAGTAAACAAAATAAAGGTATTTTGTCCATCTACAACTAAAAATATTTTTAAAAAGAGAATTAATTAATCACTTTTTAAAAAGACATGAGGTTTATATTTATATTAAAGATCCAAACTTTGCTTTGGAATAGTGACACATTTCAAACTCCTTTGACTTGGTATTAGAGACACAATTTGATGGAGAACACTGGAACAGAATCAAAAACACCTGAAATGGAGACTCACTTCCTACCATCAATCTGGTGTTACTTTGGGTAAGTTATTCAGCCACTTCAGCATCCTCACTTGTAAAACAAGAGGATTAAATTATGGAAATTCCTTCCAGCTGTAAGAGTCCATATGATTATGTATTATAAAGGTGTAATCTCTAGAAAAAGATCTTAGAATTTAAATTTCCATCTTTTGAACATTTGATTATTTTATAATACCGGAAATTAAGTAATCTTGAAGCTGCTATCCCAGTAATAGTTGTCTTTGCTGGGTTAACTAGTACAATATGGTTTGCTAAACTGCATAAATACTGATATGATGCCTTATCTTAAAATTTCTGCCTTGGGCTATTAAGTTATAACTCCCAATTAACCATAACCATATACATACCATTAAGAATCATTAAGCAGGGGCTGGGGTTATGGCGCAGTGATAGCGTGCTCGCCTAGCACGCGGGAGGCACTGGGTTCGATCCTCAGCACCACATAAAAATAAAATAAAGATATTCTGTCCACCTATAACTAAAAAATAAATATTTAAAAAAAAAAAAAATGAATCATTAAGCAGCCGGGCGTGGTGGTGCATGCCTGTAATCCCAGCACTTTGGGAGGCTGAGACAGGAGAATCGCAAGTTGAAAGCAGCCTCAGCAAAAGCAAGGCACTAAGCAATTCATTGAGACCCTATCTCTAAAAAATAAAACAACCCCCCCCAAAAAAAACCACAAAATAGGGCTGGGGATGTGGCTCAGTGGTCGAGTACCCCTGAGTTCAATCCCTGGTACCAAAAAAAAAAAAAAAAAAAAGGAATCGTTAAGCATTCTGTTTTAGTCAGCTTTTTCACTGCTATGACTAGAAGATTCAACAAGAAAAAATTTAGAAGGAGAAGAATTTATTTGGGCCTCACAGTTTCAGAGGTCTCAGTCCATAGATAGCTGGCTGCATTCCTTGGGACACAGGGTGGAGCAGAACATCATGGCAGAAGGGCATGGTGGAGGAAAGAAGCTGGGAATCTGGCACCCAGAAGGGGCAGCAGGGGCTGGTGGATGGGGGGAGAAAGAGAGAGAGCTTGAGCGTGCTGAGCTCCTCTCTAGGGACAAAATAAATACCCCAATGACCCACCTCCTCCAGCCACATCTTGCCTGCCCTCAGTTACCACCCAGTTCATCCCTACCAGAGGATTAATTCACTGATTAGCTTAAGACTCTCATAACCCAATCATTTCACTTTTGAAATTTCTTGCATTGTCTCACATATGAGCTTTTGGGGAACACCACATATCTAAACCATAACACATTCACTAAATAAATGTAAGTTTAGCTGTTTATTGAATAAAGGATATTTGTGAAGTCAATTTGACCTAAATTTTAGAATCAAGTATAAGTTTTGTTATTTTATTTTTCAATGAAGATTATAAAGAATTTTATATTTGATTTACTCCCAATAGGAGATATAATTAACTCCATTATTGTTGTTGTTTTTCTAGGTCAATATTTTCTACTGGTGGGAGAATGAAAAGGATTAACAGGGATCTTGCAGGACTCCATCAGCTTTCTTTCACTTCTTGGAATTTTAGGTCTTGTGTGGCATAAAACATACTCCCTGACCTACATACAGGACTATCAGAAGGATGAATGAGATAGTGAGTGTGTTTTGTAAATTATAAAGTGCTAAATGAATGCAAGGTAATATAATTCTTTTTTTAAAAAATTTATTTATTTATTCTACTTAGGTATACATGATAGCAGAATGCATTTTGATTCATTGTACACAGATGGAGCACAACTTTTCATTTCTCTGGTTATATGTGATGTAGAATCACCACATACCATGCAGTCATACATAAAGCTAGGGCTATGATGTCCATCATATTCCACCATCTAAGGTAATACAATTCTAATTGTGAATTCTTCACTCAACCCAACAATTCATTAACATAAACTCGGCAAATCATTTTGAGTACTTGGTATGTGGGAATCAGAAGTCAAAAAGGCAGATAAGACTCGTAGAGGAGAGTGGGGGGGGGGACATTAGAAAGGTAAACTCACAATTTCAAATAATCATGACTATTACCCAAACACTGAAATAAGATGCTGTGACAATGAAGAACAGCTGTAAATAATCCTCTCTTCAAGGAGTGATTTTGAGTCTGAGACTGGATAAAAAGAAGATGTCAGCCAGATCTTCTAGGGAAGAGCATTCCCCTCTAAGCAAACAGTAATTATGAGTCCCCTAAGACAGGGAAAAACTTGCTTTTAAAGAGCAGAAATAGTCTGTGTGGCTGATGTGTGTCGAGGGAAAGTAAAGGTGGTGTGAGAGAAATTCAGTGAAGTAGGAGTTACATTTCCCAGAAATTCACAGAATGTTCTAGAATTTTTGTTTAGTGTCATCAAAAGGTGTTGTTCACATGAAATGAAGCACCTACTGTGTCCTAAAAGAGATTTAGAGTGAATCCTGGGGTCCACCTGCTCTATATGGGTTAATAAAAACGCCATGACACCTACATGCTATTTCCTGAAGTCTTGCTTTGGGGAAGTGGACTTCAAAGAAGAAATCATAACCAACATCGTTTCATTATTGGTTGAAGGCCAATTTCCGTTTAGAAAGGACCATAGAAGAAACTACAACTTTTCTGCCCATCAAGTCTCTCAGACATTATTTCTATTCATGAGGAAATAAACCACCCACTGTCTAAAGCCATCACCATATGTCTACATTCCCTAGGAATTTTTCTTTTTCTTCAGCCCTAATAGCTAGTTAGGAAGCTCTAAGACTTACTTGCTTCCAGAAGACCCTAAAATCACTGAATCCATTAACCACAGTGGCATCTTTCTCCCTCCCTCCTTGCCTTTGCCCAGCACTGACTTGAGGCAATTCTACAGCAGCGCATCTGTGGCTATCTTCACCCCAGGTTTCCCGCCCAAGTCTAGGAGAAACAGCATCCCAATCCCTACCTTGGCCAATATGTAGCCACTTGTCACTTCTTTAAAGTCAAATTCTTATGACTCAAATATGTGAAGACAGGTGTCTGTGTAGGACAGTAACAAACACACGGGATTGAAATGAGGGGAACAGAGTTCAAGTGTAGATCCCATTCCCTCACACGCACACCAAGGATGGAAGTATTTCTCTGGTATTTCTCTGACAAGGCTGTGGTGGGAATGGAGTACCTGTTATCTGTGGATAACTCTTTGTGAACTGAGGTTGCCATGTTCAAATGAAAAGGCAGGGAATGGAGTAGTTTGAAGTTGGTAAGTTTGTTCTCGTTGGTATGGGAAGAGCACTAAGGAAGCATAGCAAGGGATTGAGAGGGTGAGAAACATTCTCTCTGCCACTGAGAAGGTAAGAATTTATATAAGGGAGTGGTGATCCTGTCACAGTACTGCACAGCCAGCCTAGAAGCAGCACCATTTGCAATATGGTCTATGCATACAGATGAAAGAGTTCATTAATGGGCTGGAGGTGTGGCTTAGTGGTATAATGCTTGCCTGGCATGTGTGAGGCCCTGGGTCTGATCCCCAGAAGTACAAAAAAGAAAAAAGAGTTAAGTAGCTACGCAAGTCCACTCACTTGAAGGATAAGCAGTAAGCAATGCAGTATCTCAGTGACTAAGACACTGAAGAAAGGTAAGTAGCAAGGATGTGTCTTAAGGTATTTGGTAGAAGAGGAAACATCCCGATGGAAAAGAGAATAGGGGCAAGAGATCTTTAGCAAAACTAAGAACATGAGAATCATTATTTGGGTGTCCTTCGAGCAAGAGTATGAGAAACTGGTGTGACTTGCTTATTCTGTTCTTAATTTTTTAAAAAATAAATATATGAGAAAAGTTTAGTGATTTAAGAAATGATATCAGGGCACGTGCCTTTTCTTTTTCAATTTGCACACAATTATGAGCATCTGTTCTAAAAATGCTGAGAAAAGCCAAGAGGAGAATGAACGTTTGACTGCTAAAATCTTTTGTGTTCCCTTTGACTTTTTAATTTTGATTGACTCATGATCTGGTAGCTTCTGTTTCCCACTCAGTTTGAAAAGACGATGACATCAATGTGTTCCAGAGACTTCATATATGTTCAGATGCAGAAAAGATCTGTGGTTTCTGCTGAGCTAAAGGACTCAACATCCCATATGACACCCATTCCAGTAACACTGGTCACCTGAGTGTGTGTGTGTGTATGTGTATGTGTGAACATCTGTGTGTATGTATGTACATTCTGTGTCCAAAACACTGCAGTTCATGAAAATTGTTCAGTTTTTTAATAAACTAAAGACACTTATGGCTTCCCTACACCAACATTTCTTAATACTACAGAATGCTAAAGTGGAATTAGTTAAGAGTTTATTAAGTTTGTAATTCTCAAGATTAAATTTGCTACCTGTATTTAAGTAAATAAATGAATGAGAAAGATCCCAGCATCTCTGTAGAAACAAGTCAGTCAACACGAATTTTAACTGTGGTCATTTTCTTTTCTTGCCCTTCCTTTTGACATGGCCTTTGATTTTTTAAAAAAAATATGGCCCCATGTTTTTTTGTTAATATTTTATTTCAACATCTAATTTGAAAGAAAAAGGACACTGAGAATTTTCCAGGGACATCTGTCTCTTTGCACTGGTAGATTGGTGACATTTTTTTTTTCTTAGAGTCATTTGTTGAGTGACTGGAAAGGAGGAGACAATGCAAGCTGATATGCTGAGGATAAAGATTTGGCAACAGAGTCATGTTATCACCTCTCCTTTCTCTTCCTGATTGGAGTTTTCTGCAAAATTTGAAGCAGTGACTTTATTCAACACCTGCATCTCTGACAACGAGAGCAGTATAATTACCTTTCTTGAATATTCTATAGAATTGTCAAACAGCAATTTTCTTCTAGAAGACAGGCTTTTAAATAATGTCGTTTACATACAGTTTAACATCTCAAGCTAAAAATCTAATTACAAGAATCTGAAATTTACTGCATGTTAATAATTTGATCTTGATAAATTGCTAATCAGGGCACCTTTAACATATATTATGAAGAAGAAAAAATATATTATAGTGAGATAAAATTAAATATTTTGGATTTTCTTAAATGTATGTTTATTTCTATTAATATTGCTATACTAACACCATTGGATGTTTTATGGCATTTCTCTTGAATTCAACCTGTTTGTGGAGAGAGGTGACTGACAGTGACATGATTTATCAAGATCATCTGATGTCATCATTTCCTCTTTGTTAATGACAAGTACCAACATTTAAAAGACTGCCATTGTACTTTATGTATAGATCATAGATGGCATATTCAAGCAAGCTGAGACAATTCTCCCAATGGACACACTAGATGGTAGTGCCAATTCTAAATAAGATTAGAATTTAGGTAATGTACTGCCATTTGATAAAGTGGCTAATGCCCAGATTGCATAAACACTTATCATCTTTGTCATCCTGATTTTATAATTTTTAAAGTGCAAATGGGATTGTCAATGAGTAGAAGCAATGATACTTCAATGTTCTATTATAAGGTGAATGTTAAAGTGAAATTTTAACATATCACCACATTATCTCATTCTAGTACAAGCTCCAAATTAATGTTATGAAATGTTATGAGCATACCTATAAAACTACCGCTTACAAAAAATTAAAGAGTATCTGTTATAATCTTCAAATTGTCACTCTGGCAATTTCTCTGTTGCCCCACATTATTCTCAAAATGTCGAGTCGGCTACATTTTCCTTCTGTGCTTCTGTTCAGAATTTCTGTTCTCTATGCCAATTTGTGTCCAAGGATTCTGTAAATCTTTTGTGTCTTTTTCTAAGCGTGTTCTCTATGAGAAAGCTATTCAGCCTCAAGTCTGACATACAATCTTCTCAGGCGCTTCCTCTAAAGCACATTCTACCATTCTAAACACACACACACACACACACACACACACACTTAAAAAGAATTTTAAAACAGCCTTACATGGTATTTTTTTTGAATTTCCATAAACTGTTTAGATCAGTAGCATTTGTTCATACTGTTCCAGTCTATAGAAATATAACTGTCATGCAAAATAATTTTTACACTGTTTATATCTTAGTCATATACAATATGATTTTTGTGTTTGATACCTTAAATATGCCAGTAAGGAAGAATCAAAAAGTCTGAAATGCTAGAAACATATTCTTTATGCTGTGATACTCAGTTTAAATCTTGACATGTCCTGTTAGGAAAATAACATTTGAAAAATGAAATGATACACAAAATATTCCACCTATTCATGAATAGTTCTCAATAGCCACATTTTATTATGTAAAGCATGTTGCAATCCCTATTTCCCTCCTGTACTTCCAGGCCCTCCATAAAATACACATACACGTATGGTGATAGATATGTGTGCCCATGAGTTGCATGTATTTCACATGCAAATACCAGAAAGCAAGAGTAGCATTTTCATTTAGCTGCTCTGTGGGTGAAGTGTTACTAAAGTAAAAAGCGATTCGTCTTGTCGCTCTCTCTAACTTTGCTTTCTCTAGTCATTGTTTCATATTTTATAGGGTTTCTCCCATACTATCTTAACTGGATTAAAGAGTAAGGACAAGTTTTCTCCATTACAAAATTCTCATTTAATCCTTATCCACACTTAATTTATCAAATTAAATCAGACAAGATTGATGCTGCAGCTTTTCAAGCTGGACATCGTGTGTAAAATCGGCAGACAAGGGTTTGTAAAGGGTGCCCACCGTGACTTGTTACAGCATCTTGCCTCAGCCCCAGCTGCCCTCGCCTCATCCAGGCAGGGTCAGGATGCTTCTTGGTGTTACACTGTGGGCTCCGCGGGGAAACAGAGCAGCTACACAGCCTCCAGCAGAGTTACTTATTACACCCTCGGCCCCCTTCACCTGCCCCAGCCATTCAAAATAACATCACACCATAAAATATTCATGAACCGCGCAAGGCTGCAGCCAGGGCTCGCTACTGCAGGTGGCTGTTACATCAGTAATTGCCCAATACTTCCCTCCACAGCGTAAAATTGTTTTCATTATGTGTCATGAACACAGAGCCAAGCAAAGCCCTCTTGAGTGGTTTCCCAAGGGCTAGAGGGAGGTGGTACTTAACTTAAACAGGCGCTTTTTGGCTTAGATTAAAAAAAGAGAGAGAGAGAGAGAGAAGCCAGTGAAAGCTCATCATTAACTCTCCTTCTAAGCGCAACAAAAAGCAGAAGCTCATGCAAAACTCCCATAAAGATGATCCTAAATGTCTCAGTTACTAGGAAGAGCTTTAGGGGCTTTAGTGGGTCTTACGATACTTCAAGCTGCAGAGAAGAGAATAACTTTCCACCTGACTGAAGTTCCCATGGAGTGCGGAGCTGGGGGATAAGCAGGTTTCAGCAATAAACTCCTGCATTGTGAGGCAATAATGCCCAGCCAGGTCCCCGCATTTTGATTCAAGGGTGTCTTTTTCTTTCCCCCCTGTGGAGGACTAATCACAGCTCCACTTTGTTTAATTGCAGCAAAGAGAGAAATGTGTTTAAGAAGTCATTCTGGACCCCTTTAAATGAATGCTGGGGTTCTTCAAGGACAACAAACAGGATGCATAATAAATAAGATTTAATTTTCAGATCAAAATAGGCAAAGTTAAAGATTTTTAGTGACTGATCTGGGAGAGATGCTGCTGTAAAGAGGCTCAAAAAAACGGGGGCGGGGGAGGGGAAGGGCGGGGAGAGCAACAAGTGGGATTAAAGTCTCGGTTTTTATATGGCACAAGCTGTTTTTGCATGGTGGGAGGATCCTTACAGGACTAAAATCTTTACAGAACTGGGAGCTGGTAGTTCTCCCCAGCATTTGGATTCTGATTTAGAAAGAAGAAAAGAAGGAAGGAAGGCAAGAAGAAAGAGAAAGAAAAAGAAAGACATGTACTCGTTGTAAAGTATGTTAAAGCTTGGTAATTGACAGATTTGCCTCCCCTCATTTTCAAGCTCAAGCCCAGCAAATGTTGGGTGCAACATTTTCTTTCAGATGGCCTCAGGGTCATGAACTCCAGGGGGTTGGGAGAAAATGCATTTATCCATCATTTGCTTTCTTTCTGCATTTGACAAAACTAAGCCCCATACCAAATGATAGGGAAGCACACTTTTCATTAATTTAAAATCTACTTATTTCTTCCTACTGTGGCTTTCAGAGCCTCTTCTTAAAGGAAAGCTAACTATTTCCCTCTGCTATTTACTAATCGTCATTCTTTCTTAGAGAAATAGTTGGCCAGGGATGATATGACAGAGCCGTCCAATTATACAGTTATCTTAAACATGTCTTATCAAACTTGAAAATACAGCCTACAAATCCTCTATTTTATTACCATGACCTATACATTTCTATGACTTGGATTTCTCCCCTTATCTTGAAAGGAGTTTTCATCAACTCCTCTGGAGAGAAATTATTTAAACTTTAAAAAATTATGGTGCAATTCTGATAGTATTTTCTTTTACTAACATATATCTATTGATAACAAATCGACCATAGATAACTATCAGTCTCATAAATTGAAGAAGGCAATGAGCATAAAACCACTCACAAGCATCTGCTGCAGGGGGTTTTCCCTTGTGTTAAATGGAAGATGTGAGGTTATTTAGGGCCCTACAGAAACAATACAGAATGAGCATGTGTGAGTGCGTGTATGTGTGTGTGTGCACCATATACATATGTATCATGAATGATGGATTTCCTTTGCATCTGGTAACTATAGACTTTTTCCCCCTGAATACAGCAAATGACTGTTTCAAAATGAAAACCACTATGTGTTTGAATTGTTGTATTATGCGTCCCTTTTGGAGTGAAAGGCGGCTTTAAAAAGTTAGGTATATCATTGCCAAAAAGGGGCTAAATAGTATTGTCAGCATTTTGAGAAGGAATAGGTCCTTTTTCCCTTTCCTTCTCAAACTCCTTTCTGGACAGCTGTTAGTGACTTAGCGAACTTTTCATATGGATATGTATGTTAATGGCAGGCAATGAACTGGAGATGGAGAGGCCCAAACAGGCCCTGCTCTTCAGTGCACATCAAAAGCCTTTACAAAAGGAGCAGTAAAAGAGGCAGCGATGGCGGAGCCTTCACTTTTGTACCCTGAATTAGTTCTGCAAGCAATGAAACTGATCTTTTCTCCCTGCCAGAAAAGTCTGCTGATTTTTGTGAGTGCTCATTAGCACAAGAGGCATTTGTGAAGATAATTGACTGACGCTGATACTGCTGGCTGTCACAACAGTGCCAGCCAGCAGTGTATGTGCATTTTAATAGTTGTATTTTTTTTTCTTTCTTAGACTTCATGGTTTCCAAAAGATACTAGTCTTCCACCAGTTTATACTCTTCTCTGGAGCACAAGGCTTAAAAATCTTCCTTTTAAAATCTAACAGCCAACCTTAATTAAAAATCATTGCACATTTCTGTATAGTACCTGGTGTGTACATGGAGGCATGATTTAAAAGATCTTTCTGCTAAATTCATGCAACTGAATGGAAATCATCCAAACTATTTTGATATCAGATGAACATGAATTGTGCATACGGTAGGGTTCTCGCAACACAAACTACCATCTGGGAGGACGAGTAATTAAGGCAATACATCATTTTCATCATAAGCAACTATAATGATTACATAATTTTTCTTTTTTTAATATTTATTTTGTTTATTTAGTTTTTTATGTGGTGTTGGGGATGAAACCCAGTAGCTCATGCATGCTAGGCAAGCGCTCTACCACTGAGCCACAACCAGCCCCTCCAACCTTTCAAGAAATTTCTTTTAGAGGATATGGTCACAACATTAGAAAGTTTCAAAAGAAGATCTGGGGCAGGGGATTGGAAATCCTACCCCAGCAATGCTCCATAAAGGAAGTCATCTGCTGTAGAACAGATTCACTTGGAATAGGACTCAGAAGTAAGACAGCACAGATGTCAGGGGACAATTGAGCCCATGTGCTCAGTGTCAGAGAATTCTACAACACCATGTGAGTGCTCCTTCTCACTTCAGTTTTCGCAGCCAATTCATGACATATCTTAGAAACCTGTTACTAGGTCGACATATGCCTTCTTTCTTTTCTAAAGAAACTTCTAAAACATTTACTTTATTTGATTATACATTTATGAGTTCTTTGTGCAAAAGAGCCTATCTGAGAATTGATATGTCATTGCAGTAAAATACAGACTTCACCATATGTCTTGTCCAAATGAATGTTCTATCATAGCAATAGGCTAAATCTTCTGTAATCTATACATTTATTAAGCTGTGTAAGGGCTCTGTACATTGAGTATCTCAGAATACTATTTTTCTGCAACACTTAAGAAGCCTGCCTGCTTATAACATGTGACAGTATTTTCTTTGAGAGAGAGAGAAATTCTGCTCTCAAGTTAAGGAGGGCAGAAACAGTGGAGTCAGAGTGGGAGTCACTTCTGTGCTCTCTCCACTAGAGAATGAAAATGAACTGTTTACTTTATTCTTGGCCTATATGTTCCTGGAAGTTCACTGATAAATGAGGTTGTGCTAAAAGGGCTCCAGGGGAGGGAACAGAAGTTGATCCCTTACTTGAACATGCTTTTGAAACTGCTTCTTGATGTGTTCTTTAGAAACACACTCTTGATTTCTCAAAATGCAACTATTGTGCCAACATAATCTGCAAAGTTGGCCATTGAATCCTTGATGTTTTGCCTTGGTGGGATTGTATATGTCCACAATATAGAAAAATACAAGTTAAAGTATTTCAGAAAAGAATTGAAATTCTCTCGCCACTCTTTTTTACCCCTTGACTTCCCTGCACGATGTCCTGATAAGAGGCAAGCTGGCTACCCATCCTTCACTTGATGACGAGTAGGGTGTGTGCAGGAAGGGGCATGTTGGGTTCAGCACTCTTTGTTTTCTGTGCTAAGGACTACAAAGAGAATGTCAGAACGGTGCATCCACATTTCCATTACTGATCCATCATATAAAATCATCCTTGAGAAAAATTGGCTCAGAGAATGATAATCCACATATGACGAAGAAGATTACATGTGAAAAGCAAAGTCCTAAAACAGCAAATAGAAAAACAGGTAATAAGTAGGAAGAGGAGAAAAATCTCACTTTGTTAGTTTCTGTGCTTTCCTCTTTAGAGAAACCTGAACTTAAGTGGAGAAATGCACTGGATCTCTCTGTCTTTAATGAATGAGATGGTTAGCAATATTCTCTTAAATGGCAGGTGTTAGAACAGGAGGAACAGGAAACAAAATTATTCAGAGAGCTATTGAGTTGTTCATTCATCAGATGTTTTCTGCAATGTTCCAGCACTATTCAAGAGACTGGGATAAAACTAGCTCCTTTTCTCATGGGAGTTACATTTAAAACGGGGACATGGAAGTAGAAGCAGATATCAGCAAGTCTGTGTCAAGGAGCAAAAAATGGCACGGGAAAAATACTTCAGGGTAAGTTGATGCTAGTGTAGAGGCTGCTCTTTTGGTCCAAAAGGGTTCCTTTCCCAAAAGATATCTGTGTAGAGACTAATTAAAAGAAGGATTTAGGACATGTGAACATCTGAGCAGAGTGCATTCTCTGTCTAAAGAGGGGACTGCAGGTACAAATGTCCAAGGAAGTATGCTTGCAGTACCACAGGAGCAATGACAGAGGACTTTCTGGGTAACGCTCTGTGAGCTGCCTCCAGTATCACATAGCGCATGTTAAGGTGGCTTTGTCTTCTCACTATTTTAAACCTTCATCGCATGAGTGACCTTGTCGTTAGGGGAGACCATTGTTTGTACAAAAATGTATTTCAGGCCAATTATTTCTAGTATCTACAATCACATCACCTACATTGGAGAAATATGATGAAGCTCAGTAATTCTGTAATATTGAATGATCATCAATTTTCTAAACAAGGTTATGAAGTTTTATCTGCTTTTGTTAAGTGCTTTTATTTTATTTTTTTAATTTGTTCTTTTTATTTATACATTACAGTAGAGTAACTTTTGACATGTTTATACAAACATGGAATATATCTTATGCTAATTAGGGTCCCAGTCTTGTAGTTGTACCTGATGTGGAGATTCACTGTGGGTTTTTTTTTGGTTTGGTTATGCGGTGTCCTCCTAA
>CM053407.1:71357330-71370912 GCA_028644305.1 Xerus rutilus
TGATTCATTGTATATAGATAGAGGATAACATCAATTCTCTAGTTGTAAGTTGTATAGAATCACAACATATATGCAGTCATACATAAAGTTAGGGCTATGATGACCATCATATTCCACCACCTTTACTGTCCCCATGCCCCATCCCCCCTTACACTCCTGTGAACAGAGTTCCACCATTGTTCACATGACCTTCCCCACATTATGGATCAGCATCCACTTATCAATGAGTACATTTGGCATTTGGTTTTCTGAGATTGGCTTACTTCACTTATTCTCCAACTCCATCCATTTACCTGCAAATGCCATAATTTTATTCTCTTTTATTGCTGAGTAATATTCCATTGTGTATATATACCACTGTTTCTTTATCCAGTCATCTATCGAAGGTCATCTAGATTGGTTCCACAGTTTATCTATTGTGAATTGAGCTGCTGTAAACATTGAAGTGGCTGCAGCACTGTAGTGTGCTGTTTTTAAGTCTTCTGGGTATAGACTGAGGAGTGGGATAGCAGGCTCAAATGGTGGTTCCATTCCAAGTTTTCTGAGGAATCTCCATACTGCTTTCCAGATTGGTTGTACCAATTTGCAGTTCCACCAGCAATGTATGAGCGTGCCTTTTTCCCCACAACCTCGCCAACACTTATTGTTGTTTGTATTCTGATAATTGCCATTCTGACTGGCGTGAGATGAAATCTTAGGGTAGTTTTGATTTGCATTTCTCTGATTGCTAGAGATGTTGAATATTTTTTCATATGTCTGTTGATGGATTGTATATCTTCTTCTGTGAAGTTTGTGTTCAGCTCTTTGGCCCATTTATTGATTGGGTTGTTAGTTTTTTTGGTGTTAAGCTCACTGTGGTTTATTCATGTATGTACATAGGAAAGTTATGTCAGATTCATTCCATTGTCTTTTGTTAAGTGTTTCATACATTTACTGGATACAAATGTGTCTGTACTAGAATATCTTCATGTAACTTTTCAAGGAGAAAAAGAGACTAGTTAACAGTAGTCAAATATGGAGGACATGGCCAGTCTGATAAAAGTATGTTTGCTGAGAGAAGAAAATGGGGAGAGTCTCTAAGTATCTTAGTACAACTTTAAGTGTTAAATAGATTCCAGGGAAGATATGAATTTGATGAACTCAGAGAATTCAAATTGTAATGTAAATACATAGAGACCTTACTTGTAGTGCAGGGTTTGCAAACCCACAGCCTAGTGGACCACAGTAGCAATATTAATGGAAAATTCAGATCCTGTCTAAAAACTATAACCTCTCATAATTCAGTGAGGGGTAGAGAACCACTGATCCCAGGTCTTCTGATTTTCCAAGACGAACCAGAAATTTGTATTATTTTATGTGAAATCACTCTATTTTTGACAATTTTATAACACACTTTTAAAGTATGGGTTGATTGAACTCCACCTACTATCATATAGTTTGGAATTTCTAATTTACAGAAGTCTTAAGAACTCAATTTTTTTTAAGTAAAATTCAATAGTGGAAATAAAAACCTTAATTTTTAAAATTTTTGCAGTTATTTTTACAGATAAGTATTTCTTATGTAGAATGTTTCTGCACTAATTAGCAGTGGAACAGAACTGGTGTCTTCCACTGGGAAGACACTGCTGTTTGGACACTTTCCGTGGTATTTGTAATGACCATTGTTAGCGCAAAAGACCAGGATGGCAGCGAACTTCACAAGTCATTTTCAGACTTTATTCAGGAACAGGACTACATCTACGAGGATGGACCCACTTTCCCGGTGGAAAATGAGCCTGCAAACAAAGAAAGTGACTGGGTTTTTATGGGCTATTTTGGGACGTGGTCTAATGTAAAACGGGTCGGTTCTCTTGGTTCTCTCGGCCCTTAGGAATTTGAGGCTTGTTTTGATCAATCAGTGAGATAGTCAGGAAGTTAAGCTCTTGGGTCAAGGGTCCTGTGTTCTGGCTGAAGATTATCATTTCAGTGTGGTGATGTGCTCCTTCCTTTCTGCTCCTCCCTTTCTGCTATTAGCTTCAAGAAGGTATTTGTTGGGGGAGGTAGAAGATACCAGTGTAATTAGCATCAGGAAGGCATCTGTTATGGGAGGTGGAAGTAAAAGAATGGCTTTTTTTTTTTGTCAGACTACATTATTTTCGGGTCCCACACCTATTAACCATGAACAGTAAAGCCGAAGACTTCCAGTGGAAAATGGTGGAGGTGATGTTTAGAATATAAATTATTAATATTTACTTGGTTATTTCACAATGTTTCAGTCCTGTGGTTGCAATGGAAAAAATCTTTAGGATCAGTCAATATTCTAGATCATAGTACATCAACTGTCTAATTTTCAGCCATCAGAGGGATAGAGATGAGTAAACTATAGTCCCTGATCTCAATATATGGATAAACCATTCATAAGGATGTGTGCATACGTGCAGGTATGTGTACTTGTGTGTGTGTGTATGTGCATGGGTGTGTAAGTGCTCTGCTGTCTGACTACTCATATGATGGTCACCTGGGAGTTTGCTAGAAATGCAATACCTACCAAATAAGAATCTGCACTTTCACAAGAGCCCCAGTTGGTCTGTATGCATAATGAGATCTGACAAGAGTTTCTGTAGCAAAATCAATGACAAAGAGTTAACTATTGAAGAGGGAGGTTACTCCAGCTATAGGGCTTAAAGACTTCAAGAAAGAAAGTCTACTTAGAGTTAAGAAACACAAGAAGGTAAAGGCCAGAAAATAGGAGATGTGGTTTCCTATATGGATTCACATAGCATTGAGACAGGACAGTTGATATCTTTTTTTTTTTTTTTTTCACTGAAAACATTTGTTGAGGCAAATAGACAGTTGATTTCTATTGATGGCCTCAACTCTGCTTTCAGCCACCAAGAACCCTGAGATTGACCCTGGCCTGGCCTATGACCTCAGTGCATTGGCCCAGGCAGTAGAGATTTAAGTTTTTTATTCCCAAATAACAATTTGGTAAATTGTCTTCATTAGTCAATTGATAGCATCATTAAATGTTTAAAAATGCCACTGAGTAAATGGTATACAAAAGGCTTAGCAACATATAATTATATTCTAGAACTGTGAAGTTTTAAAGTAATGGTAAAACAGCTCTAATTTAAATTGTGAACTTCAGGATTACTGAACAGAATATTTCAGTGAGTTTCAAAATTATTTCTCTTTCAATATATACCTATATGTTTAATATAGATGTCTATATATGTAGAGATATTTTCTCAATATAATATATAATTATAATATCACCATGACAAGAATTTTTGTCTGAGCTGTGTGCAGTGGTGCACGCCTGTAATCCCAGCACTTTGGGAGACTGAGACAGTAGAATCGCAAATTCAAAGCCAGACTCAGCAACGGCGAGGCACAAAGCAACTCAGTGAGACCCTGTCTCTACATAAAATACAAAATAGGGCTGGGGATGTGGTTCAGTGGTTGAGTGCCCCTGAGTTCAATCCCCAGTACCAAAAAAAAAAAAAAAAAAAGAATTTTTATCTGTTTTGTTCACCTAATTTTAGTGTACATTTTCCTGTCACATTGGCATTGAATATTTGTTTATCGAATATTTGTTGAGTGAATATATTGATTGTTTTCATGAAATAATACTTATCCTTACTATGTGTGGAGCATTCTGATATTTTCTGTCTATCCTTTCTTCCTTCAATGAAAAATATTGGTTGTGGCCTTCTGAAGGTCACAGGGGCAGTTTTCAAACACGGGTCTAGTCTATAGAGAGGTATGTTACAGATGCTCTGGGGAGGGAGAGAAACCTGCAACTAGCAGATCTTCAGTTTTATCTGTTTGTGCTGAGATTTCAGCAGGAAGGGCTGGGGATATAGCTCATAGGTAGGGTGCATGCCCAGTATACATAAGACCCTGGGTCCAATCTCCAGTACCAATAAATAAAAAAATCACTAGGAAAAGGGACACTAGTATTAATAAAGAAGTCCTTAGCAGTGGAGCATACTTGTAACACCAGACTCAGAAGGCTAAGACAGGAAGACTGCAAGTTTGAGGCCAGCCTGAGCAACTTGGTGAGACCCTGCTTAAAGTAAAATAAAAAAATAAAAAGGGCTGGGAATGTGGTTCAATACCCAGTACTGCAAAAAAGGAAAAAGAAAGAAAGAAAGGGAAAGCCTGAAAACTACTACTCAAGTTCAACTACCAACTTGAATGGAAGAATAAACATTGTCTTGTTTTTCACAGAGTCCTAGAGAAGAGCAAAGGAGAGGTAAGGGCCATGCCAGAAGTGCAGCGGGGGAGTCAGAACCAAGACTGCTGGCTTCAAGTCCTTCCGCCTTTCCACTACAGATGGTTCTGACTTAGAGTGCTTCAACTTGACAATGTGGAGGCTTTACGATGGTGCAAAAGCAATGCACATTCAATAGAAAACATACTTTGAATTTTGAATTTGGTCTTTCCCCAGGCTAGCGACATCTGATTTGAAATTGGCTGTGCAGGGCAGAGGCAGTGGCTGCAGCTCCCAGGCATCCAGGAGCTCACTAGGAGAGATAAGCAACACTCTCCAATGGTGCTGGGTTGGCAGCTTTGATGTTTGGTAGGTTAGATATGTCAAAGGCGCTTTTCACTTAGTATATTTTCAATTTACAATGGGTTTATCAGGATGCAACCCCATTGAGATCAAGGATGAGTTGAGACTGTGAACAACCTTGGAGAGCTGGGCAGCACACCAAAGCAAAGGAGGCCCTCGCCACCCCACTGGCCTCTGCTCATGTACTTGTGCCATGCTGGAGCCTGTATTTGCCATTTTTGGTTGACACATCCTTCTTTGGAGGGTGAGAGGGTCTGTCTTAATTACCTTGAATACACCTTTAAAATTTACTCCTTGGTTAAAGTGTGTTAAAACTAGGTTATAGACTAAGTTTTTGATCTTCAAAAAAAATTGAGATATTTTAACTTTGAAATTAGCCTCAGAGATAGTAGCCTCACTAGAAGTTTTGAATTTGAATAAAATATCAGAAAAGGCCCAGACTTCCTAGCTTTAGTTATTTTCTCAATGGATCCAGCAACATCCCTCTGTAACACCTGTTTAAGAAATTAACATCATTTTTCAGAGACAAAAACAACGCTGCTTGTTCCCACTGTAGTCTCCTTTGTTTTATCTCTCAATGGCTCTTTCTAGAAGTCCCAGTCACAGAAAAAATTTCTGTTGATAAAGGCTAGAAGTAGAATAACACTTTAGCAAGTTCATTGTGGAGTTTGATTCTTAAAAACTTGGGTATCTTATAACTTGGACATATCTGGCTATTTCTTTCATGGTATCCTAGCCCTTCTGTCTAGAACATGCTATCTTCCAGATCTTCCTTTGGCTTCTCATCATTTAAGTCTCATCTCCTTGGAGAGAACTTGCCTGGGTACCATCAGTTCCTGCTCTTTTCTCAGTACTCCTCACATAGGTATTAC
Organism: Xerus rutilus; assembly: GCA_028644305.1. NCBI lineage: Eukaryota > Metazoa > Chordata > Mammalia > Rodentia > Sciuridae > Xerus > Xerus rutilus. The sequence continues at coordinate 71,362,761 of CM053407.1, forward strand.
CTTGTCTGGGGTCTCCACTACACTGCAAAGTGCACGAGGGCAGGCAAATTTGAGGTTCATTCTGAGGTTTCTGACAATCTATTCTGCATGTCAACTTTGCTAAATTAGCAACAATCCTTGAATAGCATTAACACCTTGCAGGTGGCCCTATACATACAAGTGGTTTCTCTTCTAAAAGACCAGTTCTAGATCAGTTGAAGATTCAATGTGAATTTCCCCCATGGAACCACTGTTTTGACAGTGGCTCTGTGGGCAACTTGCACATAATGTACAGAATGACCACAGATGGTAAACTTGGGACCTAAGTCCCAAGAGCCCATCCAAAGAGAATGTTCTGGGGCCTAGACCCTGAATTGCTACCACAGTGCTTTACTGCAACAGGTTTTAAGGCTCTCTGAGCTTTGGAGGTGATAAAGAGGTAGAAAGTAGGAAATTAGGAACTGAATAGATCTCATAGGAGAGAAATGACAATATGATAGGAGAAAAGGGAGGGAGCAGTCCTGTGGAGGCCTGGGCTGTTAGAGTTGCAGTCACTCCCCCACTGGGGATGCTGGGACAGGGTGGTAGAAGAGGATCATGGGTACAAGAAGGACCTACTGGTAGGAGAAGGTTGAGGCTGGTCAATGTCAAGCAAGAGAGGCCCCACAATTATGAGCAATAGGGTACTAATCATTTTTTCAGATACTTTGCATGCAATGATTCACTGAATCTTCAGCACAGTGGTTTTAAATAGATATTTTTGGAACATTTTACAGATGGGGAAGATGGAGATCAGAAAAATTAAGCCATATGTCCAAGGTTGATTAATCCATCAAAAGTTAGATGTGAAGCTTAGTCTAATAGACGGCAAGATTTGTTAAAACCTCGTCCTTCAATGCCCCCCCCATTTAAAAAACAGAGTGCATAAATTTAGAGGCAAAAACAAACAGTAGTACAGTAGTCCCCATTTATTTGTGTGGGACAAGTCCCAAGACACCCAGCGGATTCCTGAAGGTATGGATAATACCAAACCCTGTAGATCCCATGTTTTCTCCTATACATACATATGATAAAGCTTAGTTTTATATTTGGTATAATAATAGAATAATTGTAATGATATATTGTAATAAAAATTATTTAAATTTTATAAATTGTTTATTTCTGAAATTTTTCATTTGATATTTTCAAACTATGGTTGATCAGTGGTAGCTGAGACAGTAGAAAGTGAAACTGGATAATGGGGTAGGGGTCTACTGTTTAACAAAGTGTTATGAATTTGAGGAACCAACTAGATGTGTGATGTTATTCAAATTTTATGATTGTTGTCTCAGGTTGATTTTTTAAAAAAATAATTTTCCTGTTTCTTTTTTATTTTCTTATTCTCTCACACATTTATTTCTTGTCCATACAGCCAGGCCTGAGAAAGGTAGAGTGGAACAGAAGGGAAGGTGCAGGGGATGCTTGTCCTACCTCCTTTTCCTCTGCCTCTACCGCTTCCTGAAGAAGGTGCTCTTTACTTGGGTTTGCTTAGGCCTTGTCCTAGATGTAGGTGACATCCCTGACAAATAGCATGATCAAAAGGATATATAGACTCTTTTCAATTCAATAGATCACTCCATAGGCCTATAGGAAAAACAAGTATGATTGTTATGGTGGTATATTAGTCAGCTTGGACTGGCAGAACAAAATAATGTACATAGTTTGGCTTAAACAAGAGACATTCATTTCTCACACTTCAGAAGGCTGGGAAATCCAAAATCAAGGTGCTGGCCAATTTGATTAGCGATAAGAATCTCTTCTTACCTTTGCAAATGGTCACCTCCCGACTGTGTGCTCACATGTGTGCAAACTAGAGAGAGTTCTATAATTTATTTCTCTTCTTATACATGCACCAATCTCATCATGAGAGTCCTACCCTCGTGATCCCATCTGAGTCTAATTCTGTCTCAAAGGTCCCATCTTCAAATATCATTCCATTGGGCATTAGAGTTTCAACACATGAATTTTCTGGGGAACACAATTCACTTCGTAGAAAGTGAGCCACACTCATGTGAACCAAGTGTGGTTCTTTATTTCAGAAACCTATGATCTTGTAGAACAGGCAGAAATATTTCCACCTGAATTACCGTAAGTGCGAAAAATTGTAAAGTTCAGTGGAATGATTTCACCTTTCATTTATTTATTTTTAATTAAAAAAGCAATACAGACTTCAAAATTAAAAAAAATTGGGAAGTAAATACCTCTATCTTCCCAATATCATTGTAAATGGTAAACACCATTATTGAGTTCATGGTCTATCCTTCTAGAAAGTTACTGTGTGCATTTATAAACATGTCAATATATACTGACACAGCCTTTTTCTTTCCCTTCCTTTCTATCTTCATTCCTATGTTTTTACTTCCACAAAAATATTCTGCAATTTACTTTTTACTTTTGCCATACTTGTATGTTAAAATTACTTTCTTTTTTTAAGGAAAAGTTGGCTATTTATTTTTTATCAGTTCTAATCAGTTATACATGACAGCAGAGAGCTTTTCAATTCATTGTACACAAATAGAGCTGAGTTTTTCACTTCTCTGGTTGTACATGAAGTAGAGTCACACACTCTTATACTACATTGATCTACTTAATTCTTTTTATTGGAGGTAAAATTTCTAATGTATAGCTATAACATAATTTGAACATTGTAACGAGCATTCACCTTGTTTCTATTTTTACAAGAACTAGTAGAACCTCAATGAATATTCATGTGCATTTCATTAGGTGCAAGTATATTTCTGTGGGACACATTTTTGAAGGGAAATTGCTGTATTTTAGGTATTTTAAAAGGTTTTCTAGAGACTGACAATGCCCTCCACAAAGGGTTGGAATAATTTAAGAAACATTAAATCTAATTGGGAGGAAACAGAGGAAAGTTTGGATATAGACCACGAGGGATGAGTGGGATTTCCATAGTCACAGTTGGCGAGAGGCAGGAAGGGATGGAGGGAACAGTATGAGAAAAGGAACAGAGATGGTGAGCCCTACAGCAGACTCTTAACAAAAGAGAGTAGGACCGTTGGCTAGAGAAAAACGTATGTAGAGAGGGGTAGAGGGAGATGAGGATAGAGAGCAAGTTTAGCTAATAAGTTTATACATTTGCTTCAGACTATTAGAAAATGTTTTTGTGTGATAGTTGGTATCACAATTAGATCAACTCTGCCTGATAAAGGAGGCACAAAGGTATCATAAGCAGTAGTCACTTCTCTGCTCACTGCAACTACCTTTGATCTTAAAATTTTGTTCTCCTCTATTTTTAGTATCTGTTAGCCATCCAATACAAAAATAAGAATTTTTTTCTTTCTTTTTATTAATAAATAAGGTTGAAACAACTTTACCACTTGTGTTTGTGTTACACTATAAGCTTCTAAATAATATAGGTTTCTCCTCTGGCTATTTATTTTTGGAGGCAAATGACATTTCTGAAACAGTGCCTCCTTATTATTCCCACTACATTTAGGATTGAATAAGTGCATTTTCACATGTGGAGTGGAGAGGATGAAAGCAAATCCCTTGGGTATAGAAATGACTCACTTGTTCTTGTAGCTCCTACACAAGGAAGTAGGGGTGCAAAGCTTAGCATCCCACTATGCCCGCCCTCTGCCATTCGCTAAGCAGTAGACATACCCAGGCCCTTCAGAGGTTTCTCTGCTACACAATCTCCGAAGCACCCAATGGTGTTTCTCCAGACACTTCCAAACATAATAGAGTGTGGGAACATAGTTCATATCCAAATTGCTGAGACAATTTGGACAAATCCTAAAGATAATTTCTTGAGGTTACACTTGGTTCAGGTTTTATTCTTTTGCTTATAAGAACTGTTAGCGATATAAACAGGGATAGGGTAGAGTAAGAAAATGCTCACCATTTAACCATGATAGTTGGAGTAAGGTAAGATGAGACTTTCTAGAATAATTTATCTGAACACCCACCTTCAGAAATCTTTATTACATTTCTACTTAATTTATATAGCACAGCAATTCTTGTATTATAGGAAACTTTTTGAGTGTATGCTGTGTATGAAATTGGTCTTTGTGTCTCCCCAAAACCTTGCATATTAGAAAAACTCAATTTATATTTGCTGATTGGGTGATGGAGTGAATCAGTCAAAGAATGGAATTAAAATTACATAGTTGTGTTCATCTATTCCATCAATCCCTATGTTATCACACTCATTTCCTCTCCAAGGTAATTTTCTTTTTGGAAAATGGAAGACCATAAGTGGCTAGGAGGCAGGAACAGTGTTGGATGATAAGGGCTCTTCTTTTCTGCGGCAGTTTTGGTTTAACCAGCACACTATACTTTAATGAGATGAGTGCCAAGGTATTTACCTCTAATTTTAGAAAATTACATTCCTGATAACTTCATCACCATTTACGTAAAAATATGAATGCAAATTTAGAAAAGAATAACTCCATTAAATTAAAATCTATTTTATCATAATCACATGATTGAGGTAATAAAGGGAACAAGTAGGATCTTGCTGAATTTTCATGGCTAGAACCAATGAGGGGCACATTGTCCCATCATGGCTGTGATTCTCGGTAAGGACCAGTGATTGCAAGAGTCTAGTCACAGGGACAGCTGCGAAGTGGAGCTTTATTATGTCAGACAGTTGCCCTACTACGATACATCTAATTGCCCAGAAAAGACATCTCTACATGAATTATTCTTAATTTGATTTGAAATAGGCCAACTGTTGTCTTTCATGGAACTTTATTGAATGATAACCTGGAGTACTAAATGGAAAAATTGTTTTTCTTTAATGCCAGGCCTTTTGGGAAAAAAAACAATGAAATCCTCAAAGATTGAAATCATGTAAACATTTCAAATAAATAGGATATTTGCTAGGCAATGTAATTAGAATTCCAGTCATCACTATCACCTTCCTGGCTTCCTAAGTTTGCAAAGTTACTACTTCAGGTCTTTGGCTATGTTGTCTTTGTTTCAAACTGAAGAGAAAATCACGCTCCTTTATTGAAGGACCGGGTTCATTGAAAACAAAATGTGCTTTTTAAAAGAAAACATAGTGATTCTTTTTAGAGTCATTAAAGGTAGTTAAAAAAAATCAAACTCTTTCCATTTCAATTCCCAAAGATTTAAAAATAAAACTTTCCTAAGCATTAAAAGTGAATGGTTTCTTTGAAGGAAATGTGACCTGTATAACCAGTTTCCTTTCTCTAATTTTTTAAGGTCCATTAGAACTGAGTAATTCTATGTGTGTGTAACTTTATGCCAGTATTTTTAAGAATTTCAATTCAATTTTTTTTCTACTAACAGTGAATTTTAAAAGTCTTAAACATGCCCAAACATCTCAGGGGATTTAAAGAAAATTATAATAGTAACTAGTTTCTCCCCCCTCCCTAAAAAAAAAAAATAGAGCACACTACTGAAATTATTTAAATTGACTGAGCCTTTTAAGCAAGTAAACACATTTTAACTAGGTTTTTTTCCCAATCCCTCCATTCATGCCAACTATAGAAATTAGCCTTCACTCTTCCTTCACTTACACATGGATACACACACTTGCATGGACACAAGAAAAATTTCTTTTCTCCTGTCAGCATTCCTCCCCAACAATGGTTAGATTAGTGGCATGAAGGCGGCCGCAGAGAAAGGACATTCAGGCCAGAAGGCTCCCCACAGGCACAGCTGGTAGGGGTTAATGGCGGCTGAACCTCCCAGCCAGGGCCTTTTCTCTATTGTGTGTTCAACTCCTGGGAAGGAGGGAGACTTGTGACAGCCTCTGGGGTGCAGCGGATCAGAGGTACAGCAACTGGGTCACAGAGGGAGTTCTCCTGGGGAAGGCGAGTGTAGCACGCCCAGAAAAAATGAACACTGTAACACCCATGGCAATATCTCTCGCTGTACACAACTGCGGTGGGAAAATGCAAAGCATTGTTTAGTAACACGGTGTATACCCTTTTACTTCATCATAGCCTTATGTAGACAATTGGGCAGGGATGTTGAACACTCATCTTGGAAAGCAGTTGAAATCTGAGTCCACACTGTGCACATATGCCTAACGTCTGTTATTCAACTTTGTGAGCTGATGTCTGGGGGTTCTGCTTTCTAAGTGGCATAAAAGCTGCCAAGCTCAGACACAATGGTCAGGGGGAAGAGCTAGGGGGGCCTCTTGATAAACGGAGGCTCAGATTTGAGTGGAGAGTGACTAATGCAGGTCCAGATAAAGCAGGTGGGCTTTCGTAAGCCCCGAAGAATGGGGTGTGGCATGGAGGTAGATCCAGGCTTCCAGTTTATCTTTTGATTTAAACACAAGACAAAGCAAGAGCAACAGCAGCATCGAAACTGTTCCAGGCATCTGATCTCTTTAACAGATTTTTGTATGTAATTCAATAAACAAGGCTTTGTAGGTAAAATGTCTCACAAAGAAATCAGGTTTCTTGAAGAAGGAAAGCTTCACAACTTTGAGGAACATCTATCTGTTAGTGTCATAAAAGTGGCTTTCATTTCAAGGCATGATCCTATGACTTAAGGTTTGGCAAACTAAAGATCCTCAATCAATATCTGTTAAATAAATTAAGACCCCACAGCCACAGAATTTGGCTCTAACTGTTCATTCTTAACTTAAATGGTCTACTTGTTTGGAAATCAGTACAAGTCCCAAAGAGGATGCTTTTTATGCTGGTGAAGTGAATTTGTTTCTTTTCAAAATTGCTGAGTATCTCTACCAAATGGTGTTAAGACAATTCACATCCAAATTAATGTTGGCCTAATTTCGTTTCAATAAACTCGACCCTGAGAGCTGTCTAATTGGAGACCCGGTTTTGGCCACATCCCGGCACTGAATGCTAGAGGCATCCTTATTCTAATGCTTTTGGCTTGGTTTATCTAATTTGAAATTTTAATGCCACTTGACTAAAATTTGCCCTCTCCTTGAACTTGTTTTGACTTACTACTCTGGGAAAAGAAGCAAGGAAAGAAGAACAAATTAAGGCCCTGAAATTTTACCTGTGGCATAAACATTTAATACTTCCTCCTTAAAGTCACAATAGTTTTTAAATAGTTTTTTGGGAAACAATACAACCAAATGAGCTCATTAAAGTTGCTCTCTTTAGGTTGTATCATGGAAGGAGAGCAAATGAGTCAAAGCCAGGAGGTTTCAACAATGCTCTGTGGCCAGCTGAAGAGGACTGTGCTGTACTACACCTTGATGTGTCTTCTTGGAAGGGCTTGAAGTTAGGAATGCATAATCTTTTAAGGTCTCCTACGGATGCACCCATACCAAGAGTGGCCATCTTATCATCAAGAATCACCATTCATGCCTAGAACCTTCTGGAGGATTTTTATTGGTGCACTTATTTGAGGTAGTTGGGTTTGTTTGACAGGCTGGAATAACATGACTGTTGTAATGTGCCAAAATCTGCTTCCATGGGGAGACGATATTTTACAAGTCAGTGTTATTGACAAAATTCATAATTGCAAAACACCTGGTATTATCTTATTCACAAATATTCATTTTACTTCTACCATTTTATTTTACAATTTGAGGATTTCCTAACATGCAATTTTTTTAAACGTCCAGAAGTAAAAATACAGAAGCTTTTCTAGTGTGTATAATGGTCCAGTGGGAAGACCAAAGTACATTCCTGAACTAGTCCATGGTGTGTTAGAAGGTGTTTCTCATTCTACAAAGTGCATTCTAGAAAGCACTTCCTTTCCTTTTATTTCTGTCTTTCTTTAGGAATGAGGGGTGTGGCAAACAGAAATGATCAGGGAATGGCACCTTTCTGTTATCACTTAAAACAATGAGGATTCTGAAGAGTTCAGGTGATTCTTTCTTTACAACTGTAGGCTGTTTGATCAAAACTTGAAAGTTCCCCTGTGTGTGTGTGTGTGTGTTTGAAAGTTCCCGTGTACGTGTGTGTGTGCTCACACATGTGTATATTTGTGCATGTGTCTATATAGCTACTCAAAATAATTTGTAAGAGGAAACACAAGTCACATCTAGACAGAGACTTTTCATTCCTTCCAAGTTTCAAGTCACATTGCATTTTTATGACTGCTTTATTATACATCCCAGAAAATAAAGCTAACACGACCTTCTTGTAGCGGAGCTGCTGGTGCTCCTGTAATAAGATACATTTGCATTCCCCCCCACCTTTTTTTTTTT
>CM053407.1:71371412-71405090 GCA_028644305.1 Xerus rutilus
TTTTTTTTTTTAAATAAAAGGGAAGGTGAGACTAGGGGAGTTTGTTGACCTTGTTGCCCTGATATGTATATTACGCGTACAAAGATACAAAGAAATATTAAATTAAGAACTCAGAAAGAATTGATTCAAATGACAGCCTCACACATTACAGAGTTTTTGCATTTAATAAACTCCTGATCTCCCTGGGAGCAATTGATTTGAAGCAATTGATTCAAATAGTTTGTTGTCACCTTTTTTTAAATGCAGGTAATTCCATTTTGCAAAACAAATTTAACAGAAGATGCTGTTTACAAAATCACAGGGCTGTTTTTAAACCGCTCGCTCCAAGATTGTATGATACAACTCCACAGGACACGCTAGGGAAAGGGTTAAGCTTTTCTGACTTTCAGATACAATGAAATTATGACAGGAAGAAAATTGTGCCATTTTAGCATGAAAATGCTTGTACAAATACTGTCGTTCCTTCCTTCTTACTTTCTTTATAATGCCTCAGCGATAGCTAAGATGACAGACATTTGACAGGTATCTGTAAGCACACGGCCCAGGCAGCTCATTAAAGTTTTTCTTTCTATGCATCAGCTTTCACAAAGGCAAAAACCCATTAGCATTGACTATTTTGCAGATTAGAAGAATTAAGGGCTTCAAACGTTGGCTTATACCAAGCAATGTCATTTGTGAAGTGATGTTTGCTTTATTATTTCCCTTTCTCTCCCTCTGAAACCAGACTGACATGACTTTAGCTCAACGTAGGGCGTAATGTGCAAACCAAAGGACTGGCTCATCGATGAAAAGAAACACATTCCCTTTTATACATGACTGGAATGGCAAAAAGGGGAGACTTTACATGTACTATTTAGGCTCATTAGAGGACTGATTATGATAGTTCTCTGGTGTAATCTTTAATCGACTTTGACACTAGATTTGCCCCGTTACAAATCCTGTCATGCAAATTAAGTCATTTGTGTTGTTTGATATGGAAAGATCTGCTATGAAATGAAAGATTAGCTCGCAGATGAGGCACGAGAGACCGCTGGCCTTGTGCACTGTGCAACTGATTACAGGGACGGGAGCGTCCATTTCTACACTGCTGCTAACATTTAGGAAAGGAGATTAAATGAACGTGGCATTCAGTCTTCCTGTATGAGGACATTCAAAATAGATGTTCATGTTTGCATAGCTATTATTCTTAGACTATACCAAACAGATGCTCTAAAGTCAGGGCCCTAATGTCCAGTTATTTTCACCTGTTTTCCGTGGAGCAGGATTGTGTCGTGCATGCTCATGAATGAAATTCCTTTTCTGTACAGGTGATCAGTGTTGACTGACTAATAGGAAGCTTGACAAACCACAAGGGAGCTCCTGTTGCCCTAGCAAACTATAATTTATAATTGGGGACTTCTACACCTATCCCACTGTTCATTTTAAATGTTGGATGGCCGTATTCTTAGGTGTTTGGTCTGATTGACTGTAAAACAAAATAAGGTAGTGCTTTTCGAGACATAAGGAGAGTTTTACCGAAAAGATTCATGATGAAAACTATTTTATCTAGCAACTGAAAGGATAATATAAACATTATACTATCTAATGACACTGGAAACTGTCATCCTGACATTTCTATAACTGAGTTTGGTGTCAACTGGACATTTCTGGTCCTGAAAATACAAGTAATCAATAGCAGGATGTGGAAAGATTATATTTAATTAAAACTGCTTCTTCTAACAAGTACATCTCAGATTACACTAGTTTGGGGCATGTTTCTCTTCAACAATCTCTTCTGACTCATAACTACAATTTCACCACTTTCAGGCCAAATCTAACAAGACTGGTAAACAAAGACACCTATAGTGAATTGACAGTAAGCATGAGAAGTAATTGACAGGAAGAAGTTCTTAAGCACCACAATTGCATAGGCACAGGGAAGCTTTAAAAATAAAAAATTTGATTTGCTGCAGATAGTGGTCACATAGTGTGACTATTCTAAAGCTGAAAGTAAAAATTGAACCAATTCCCTCTTCCTATGATACTTCAGTCAAAACTGACCAAGAAGTTTGTTCTTCCTGAGACCAGGACATTTTCAAAAAGTGCCACTTTCCTATATAGCCTGCTAGTTTTATGATTGTGTTCTTTAGGAATTACTTTAAGTTAAACTGGCTCTTTAGGAGTAGGAAAGTAGCTACATAAATGAAAAAAAATTTAAAAGCATTTTTCAAAACATTAGCCATATTTAGTGTGTCACCTCACTATTTTTTTTAAAGCTGTATTTTTAAAATAGGAATTAAAGGTTGCTAGGCATAATTTTGCTTCATTGAAAAAGATTGGTGATGTTATCAAAGGCCCATAACAACTATAATCCATTTGTCCTTACCTTCCATTATTTCTTATTTATAATCTATGGTTCACATCCTATTTCTTTTCATATATAGTTTGTAAAAAAAAAAAAAAAGTGACAAAATATGATTACAGACTTGCCATTAAGTGAAAGGTCAAATGCAATCCAGCAGTCGGCTGGCTGGGAAGCCAGTAGGTGCTCTGCGTTTCAGGCACCGGATAAATATTCCGTGTAATTCGGGGGCTGTCATAGAAGGTGCCTTTGATTGAATACTAACGTAAATAGTCATTTAAAATCCCTTTTAAATGATCATAACACAAGTTAGAGTGGCCTCCAGCAGCTTCATCCGTGTGTCTTCTTTTGGAACATTTTTAATAGGCATGCTTTGTCTTTTGAATGAGTCACACACCTCTGTTTTGATTAACTTTGATCAAATTTGGGGATTTCATTTCCCTTGTAGCTAGGTAGAGAATTAGCCATTTAGATATCACTGAAAGGAATTTTAATGAATGGAATAACGGGTAGATTTTCCTTGGCAATCCCAAGGGGGAAATTAGTCTATAATAGAATTTTAATAAAGATTTGAGAAAGTTTTCACAATTTCCTAAGCTGACCTCCCCAAAGTGCAGTACAATGTCCCTGAAGACTTCATTCCTTCTGATATTCTCCATGTTTAAAGGAGAAAACTGAAAATGTGAGGTTTGCATAATTAAAAAAGTCAAAAAATCTGTAAGTTAAGAGTGGATTAAACACTGTTGCTTTTATTACTATTACACTGACATTTAAGTGACTGAGAGTTCCTGCAGTTTATGCAGTGTTTCATTCATAAGACATAATCCTTGCTATTAATGTAGTACTTTAAATTTAATTTTATAGCACAGTAAGCTAAATTGTTGCCATTCTGCAGCCATCCCCTTGGCCTAGAGACCTGGACAACCACATATATTGTTTTAAGCCATTGATGGGCCATTTAATGTATCAAAGGGCACACTGTTGCTTTCAAACAGGGTAGTGGTTCTTGAACTTACACCTAAATTAGAATCATCTAAAGGGCTTGCTAAAACACAGAGGGCTGGGTCCCACCTGCAGACTGTCTCATTGTGGTGGGTGAGATGTTGGCACTTCTAACAAGTTGACCAGTGATGATATTGGTCCAGGAACTACAGTTTCAGAAGCACTGAGACAGAGTACCAAAGAATTCCTGGGTGTGTGTTTGTGTATGACTTTCACAGAGGAAAATCTGCAGGCACTACTAGAGAAAAAAAAAAAATCAGTCGCCAACTGGCTTCCATTAATGTTCTTTCTCTTTTTTCCTTTAATGTAAGCAACATCCAACTTTAGTTGTCAGAGTATATCTTTCATTTACTACTTGAAATTCAGATATATTTTTTCCCATGGAAGAATATGATTCTAGGACATAATAATGCCTTAATAAATATTTGTTAACTATGTTTAGATTTCAGGCTAGACCAAAAAAAAAAAAAAAAAAAATCTGCCAGGTTCTAGGTTAGAGGTGGGGCTGGGGTAGAGAGGAGAAAGGTAGAGAATAGTGAGATGAGCTCCTGATCCTCAGGAGGCTAGAATCTTATGCTCTCTGCAACTGCTTAGATTAGCAAGAACTAAGCCTGGATGAGGACAGGGGCCACAGAGGTCCTAGGTCCAACCCTATTTCTTACTACTTGGATAATCTTGGCTCAGTCATCAAACCTCCTTGAGCCTTGGTTACTCTTCCGGAATGACTATTTATCACTTAGTCTTTTCATGTTTTAGACCATAACCTATTATATCATAACCTATCATGATCTCCGTGTTTACAACCACTCAGAAATGTAGTCACTGTCCCTGTTTCACAATTGCAGTCATTTTTCTAAAATGGTGATATCAAAGTCTGTCCTATACTTCAGAGACTTCTGAGGGCCAAGGAGATGATTTATGGGAAAGGGCTTTTGCTAACTACAAAGTACTATGGAAATGTGACAGACCATTATTCACTACACATAAACATGTGTTTGCAAGAAGGTCCTTCTCTATGTCAGTTACCCCCATGAGGCTAGAGCTCCAGGACTCCCATATCCCTCCTCTTGGTTACTGTGTAGAGATACTTTTCAAGTTCATTGCCACTACAACAGGTCAGCCTGAATTCCTGGCTTCTTTCCAGGCTTCTGGTTGGTTCACAGTAGTTGTCTGGTCATCTAACATTCAAGTAAAGTGTTCTTCCTGCAGGAATCATCACATAGCCTTGTATAGACAGCACAATCAGACCCTGCAGCCGGTGGTGGGGGTGGTGAGCACTCAGCTTCCAGCAGGAGCTAATGAGGTATTGTTGTTAGGGAGCAAAGACTAGGGAGCTAGGCATGCCTTGATTGGAATGTTGCCTTAGTGATAGCCATTTGTATAGTTTTTGGAGAAATCATTTTAAATTATTTGAGTCTCAGTTTCCTCATCAATAAAGTGGGATAAGAATTGTATCTCAGAGTTTAGTGAAGGTTAAGAGGGTTACTGAGTGCAAAGTGATTACAAATAATAAAGGAGGTACTGACGCAGAGCAAGTGTTTTATAGATATTGAACGCTATTCTTATGTTGATGGGTACACTTGAAACTTGTAAGAGTACACTCTTTTAGCCTATGGATATCCCTAACATCTGAGGCTTAAATTCAGACAATATCCCAGTCTCACTTCTATACAGTGAGCAGCCTACTGGCAATTCAGAAGTGGAACCACAGCTAAGCTGCACCTGCCAACCTGCCATCTTGTCCTTGTTACTATTACAGTTTAAGCCTATTTTTTCTTTCCTTTCCTATTTTTTTTTTCAAATTTTTCTCTGGTAAAATCCGTTCTCATGACTGTCAGTTGATGTTGGGTGTCATCTGGAAGTCCAGCTTGACTGGAGCACCTACACGTGGCTTCTCCATATAGCCTCAGTTGCTTACAGAGTAGCAGTTAGACTCTAAAAGAGCTCCAGGTCACCTGGTGACCTAATTTCAAAAGTCCCAGAGTAACACTTCTGCTGCAAGCTGCCCAGATGCAAGGAGAGAAGAATGAGATCCTACATCTAGATGGGAAGATTATCAAAGAATTTTTGGTCATATTTAATCTTCCATAGTGATTGTGAAAATGACAAGTGGGCAATATATGGAACTAACTTGCTCATCAACTGTAGGAGAGAACATGCAGAGAGGGCTCAGAGAGGTCCAAGTAATGACTCAGATTGGTAAATCACTATACAACTGTGAGTTCTCCTAGGTAAGGACCAAGGCAACATTTATTCCAGGAATAGGAAGAAGAATAGGCAGACATTCAATGTGGATGGTGATTCCTATGTTCAAAGATAAGGAGGACTTCATGAGCAAGACTACAATACGTGTGAAAAGCCAATATTTATCATTACTATTTTTTTGGCACTGGGGAATTGAACCCAAGTCCTCGCACATGCTAAACAAGTGCTGTACCGTTGAGCTACATCCTCAACTTTTTAAAATTTTTCACTTGTTTATTTTTGAACCAGGATATTGCTAAGTTGCCAAGACTGGACTTGAATTTGCAATCATCCTGCCTCTGCCCTACAAGTAGCTGGTATTATAGGTATGTACATGAGGTTTTATTTATCACCTTTGATTTAAGAATCTTGTTAATTGATTCTTCTTTCCAAATGTTCATGCAGTTTGATCTAGTACCACTGGAAAGATGGAAATCATTCAAACAACCCAAAACTTACATGTGCACAGAATCCTTTTAGAATTACCTACAATCAAGTGTCATGTTCTCCAGAGAAATCAAGACAGATAAAGACTGAGGGAAAAGAGGTGATTGTAGAACATAGACAGATAAAAAGTCAAAACATTTTAAATAATATTGTGGAACTTATTTATTGCTTTTACATTTTATTCAAAACGCTGTCAAGTGCCATTTTATTAACATAGCTGTTTAACTTTGCAAAATGTCTTTCCTCCACCCATCACTCCATGCCCCATTCACACTGCATTTCAAGACTGCAAAGTAAAAAATATTTCTAGATGGGTAAGTAGGAAACTGGAAATCCCTGTTCCTGATTTTCCATCTGACACTGGGTGGGTCATTTAGCCCTGATGTGCCTGCAGTCTCTTATCTATAAAATAATGAGAGAAACTGGAAGTGTTTGAGATCTGTTTCACCTCTAAAGCCTTTAATTACATGATTTTGAAGTCAAACATTTAGAATCTCTGAATCTCTTATCTAATATTTATGCAGTCAAAAAAAAAAGAGGAATTTCCCCAAACTGTGGCCCCGGTACAGTGGTCAGTCATGAGGGCTAGATTCAGGTTATTTATTTTGTGATGATTATAAATGAAGGGTTGTTGGTAATAAGCATTATGTCTTATTTTAGCACCAGCTGATCAAAAGACTTTTTAGCTCTTTACAGTTACTTGCCCCTCAGATACTGACCACTCTGAGGCAGGTCACAGCCTTCTCTGGCCCTATGTGTTGGTTTTCAGTAACCTAAGGCTAATGCTCAGCAAGGACTTTGACTCCCATGACATAATTTCTAAACTCCAAGGAAGATGGTGCTACAATGCCAAGAACCATGGGTACAGGGACTTGTCAGATACATAAATATTGAGTAAGTGAAAAAATAACAAGGCAGAATGTGATGAAAAGAGTTTCCATACACCCCCCCAAAATCCACATCTTTCAAATTATTTACCTACCCAGTAACCTTGGAAGTCTCAGAAAGGCATGGCTTTGAACCACCTTCAAAACAAATGCACACAGATCTATACTGATCTAAAAAGATACAGAAAAACAGGGGTAGTATGGATTAAATTTACCTGGACTCATTTAATATGACAGCCGAAAGGGGAAAACTGGTATATCATCTTTACTTCATGATTCTGAGATGATGATGGTGAGTGACAAATGTGTGACGAAAGATGCAGGAGACCTCACACATATTGTTTCTGGAACACAGCAATAAATAGCATGCTTAGTAAAAATTCAACTTCATAAGTAAACTATACAAATTATTATATCACCTCCAAAAGTTAAAAGAATTAAATGTACACCATAAGTGCTAAACACAAGCGAGTCACAAATGTGAAATGCAGACCACTAAGCATCGGATGGTTCTCAGCTCTATTCACTGCTGTTTTCTGTAAAGATTACACGACCAGGAAAAGATGAATTAAGCCACTCGGCAAGGCTTTATTGGAATGCGCACCCTCAGACCAAATCCCCCGTCCATCAGAGCGGGTGGGGAGAAATGGCGGTGGAGATTCAGTGCATAGAGAATTTTAAGAAAACCCGGTCAGGAAGGGGAGGGCTTGGGTACAGGAAGAGAAGGCCAGAGTTCTTTCCTGATGGGTCAGGAAAACTCGCTGATTGACAGGAGGCGTGTCCACTAGTGACGTCACATCTGGCTTGCAGCTCCACTGACCAGCTTCCTTATTTGGGCATCCTAGACCCTGACCAGACCTGACATTTTCCTTGGAAGGAGGAACTAGTACGCCCACATTAGGTGAGAAAACTGAGGCTCACAGGCTCATCTCTAACCTTGCACAAGGCTCATGATCTTAACTGCCATGACCTTCAATGACCAATAAATAGAAATCATGGCCGGGCATGGTGGCACATCTCTGTAATTCCAGAAGCTCAGGAGGCTGAGGCAAAAGGATTGCACTAAGCAACTCAGTGAGACCCTGACTCTAAATAAAATACAAAATAGGGCTTGGAATGCCGCTCAAGTGCCCTTGAGTCCAATCCCTGGTACCCAAAGCCAGGGAAAAAAAGAAATCATGTAGACAAGGATTGGTCAGAGTAAGCCATTTTTATTTATTCAAGAGAGTAGATATCACAAGATGAAATTGAAGCATCTTTTATAAGAAATTGAATATAAAGAAAACTGCATTCCTGGTATGCCTCGTTTGTTACCCAAAATTAGCTACCAGAGTTAGTGGATTAAGATGAATCTTCATGGTAAACAGTCAGGCCTGATCACAATTTCTGGATACAGCAGATTATATACATTTTAGCTTGTCTAAGTGTGGGGCATTAAGAGTCCATATTTCCCATGTTTTGTTATTCAGTATGTAAGTAAGTAAAACTCAAAATTACCTTTAATGGAAAATGCAGTAAGCGATCCAGGAGCTGGGACACCTTTGAGGTGAGTGCATTTGTCTAAAGGACATACAGGTTTCCAAAGTGGCCTACTCTTATTGGTATATCTGTACACGTAGTTGAGCCCTCAGAATCTTCATCAAATCTGAATTCTCTGTCTCTGGGATCCTGGTCTCCTTCAGGGAAGAGGGAGAGGTAGAATCAGAGATAAGCATCTTGCACCAAAGTCTCCTTTAAATCTCTCCTGCAAAAATGCTGAAGAGTGTGGGAGAAGGAGGAGGGCTTGCCACTCCATTTGCAGCATCCCTAGAAAAAGAGCATTCAGAATACCAAAATTATTATGAGGAAACCAACTTGTATGGTTCCACAAGTAAAATAACACAAAAAGAATGATGTACACAAGTCATTATATGCCCTCTTTGAAAAACATAACTCTGCTTGTCTTTGTTTCTTTTTTTTCCCAGGTTATCCTTCTGCCTTGTGACTTGGTGATTATCTATTGAAAAACAGAGGGTTTTCCTATGGGGTGACTCATTAATACCAAGCAGATCCTGCTGCTCTCAGCCTCCTTAGCATTGCAAACCAGGCAGCATCTGGCTGTTGACTCTGCCTGTGACATAACCCATGGGTCTGCACATTGGGTGTCTCAACCCTGCTGAAAGTATGTCCCTTATGCCACATTGCCCCATTGCAACCATTTACATACTCCTCCCTAGAACTATGCCCAAAGTTTCTCAATCGATGAAATCCAATTTATCTCTGGGGAGAGACTGTCTAATTTGGAAAGGCCAGTCCTGTAGGCTCAGTGCTATAAGCTTTGCTGCTGTCTCCAAGGAAACCATCGCTATTTGTGACTATTTGTTTAGAGCTCAAGAAGTAATTCTTACCTGCTTTAGCAAGACTGACAGTGTCATGACAGCTTCGAGAGACTGTCGTTTCCTCCAGCAGAGGTTCTGTAGATCGATTATTAATGAAGCACTGCCATATTTTAAGTGACTCTGTTCTTTTGAGGGAGCATGTTTATATTTCATTATCGAAATGTGAGCTGTGCAATGGCGCAGTAGCACAAAAGTCAGCTATTATCCCCCAAAATGGTTCAAAAATCAATCTTCATTCCAAAACCCATAATAAAAAAATAAAAAATAGCAATTTTTTGAGAAAAACTAAAGACATTTTGTGTCAGAAGAGCTATCATTAGTTGTGCTAAAACTAATATGTACATATTTTTAAAGAGAGAGGTGCGTAATTATGCAAAAGAATTTTAAGTGCTTTGTGAATGGAGGACCCACTGAATTGTCATTATCATTGGTAGTTTGACATTTGCCCTGTTTCTGCCTGTCACACTAACCAAGGAGGCAACTGTTATTAGAGATGTGCATGAAGAGTTAAAAAAAAATCCCCCCTGGTAACATGCCCCCACCCTTCCCTGAGTGTGAGAAGCTCGTTCTAACAAAGTTTTGATCTTTTCTAGCATCAAGAATTTTGCCTACGTGGATGCTTCTGGAATTCTCTGATGATAGAGGGGCATTAAATAGAGGATGAGGTGACAGGAAAACCTTCTCAGTGGACAGTAGTGACCCTAGAATCCCTAGCTAAAAGGAACTGGGTGGGGAGCCTGAAGTGGCATTCACATGACACTTTATATTAAGATGCAAAAACACCAATGGTCTTTATGGAAGAAAGGGTGGGTGCTAGCAAAGTTTATGGGGAAGCAAAAGCCCCCCCAACCCCACTAGGCTGTCTCTGGCTCTTTGGTACCTGGCTTCTGTGTTTTGGGAGATCATGGGGCCACTGAAGTCTTGTGACTTGTGTGCAATGGGACCAGATCTACGTTTTATAAAGATACTTCCAAGACTGAGCTGGATGAGACAAATCACTATTGCCCGAGGAAGAGAGGATGAAGAAGGGGAACTGGGTTGGTCTTAGTTACAGTGGCAGGAAGAGAGGGCAGAGGCTAGAGCCATAACCACAGCTGATGCTGACTATCACAAGCATTTTAAATGCTTTATTTACTCGTCAGAACCACACGGCTTGATAGTAAACTTTGTGCCCGCTCTCTAGAGTCTTAAACACGTGAAGTCCAAGAGGTGAATAATGTGGCTAGTTGGGGGGTAGGGCTGCTATCCGAACTGAAAGGTACCTGAGTTTAAAGTCGTGATGCTTCAGTGGTTGAGAGATGGCCCTAGAATAGTAAGCAATTGTCAGCACCTGAGAAAGAAGTCCTTGTGGACTCCTAGGTGTCCAGTGGGTGGGTAGATGCTGTGCACAGAAAAAGAAGAGGAATAACAGATGTGGAAGGAAAGATAATGAGTTTGTTCAAGAAGTTCCTATTTTTTAAAATTTTTTTATTTGTTCTAATTAGTTTTGCATGGTAGCAGAATGCATTTTGATTCATTGCATACAAATGCAGCACAACTTTTCATTTCTCTGGCTGTACACGATGTGGAGTCGCACCACGTGTGCAGCCATACATGTACCTAGGGTAATGGTGTTTTTCTCATTCCACCATCTTTCCTGCCTCCATCCCCCTTCCCCTCCTCTTTTCTTTGCCCAAAGTTTCAAGAAGTCACCATTTTAAAGTTAATGCAGAAGATGCAGAGGGACTTAACAAGAGGCCTGAAGAAACAGCTCTGAGAGATGAAGTTTAGAGATAACTAGAGGTTACAGGCAAAGTTGATGCTGTGGGAGTTGATAAAACTGCCCAGGGACATTATTAGAAGAGAAAAGAACTGAGAATAGAATCTTGGGAAAATCTAATCATACTTTAGAACAGACTGGGTAGCGTGAGTTAGCCTGGATTTCCCCTGAGATCTCTTAAATCATAATTTCTAAGGTGCGGCCCAGGTATTGGCAAGGTATGGAAGCTCCATGAGGATTCTATTGTGTTGTGTAAACTGAAACCAGGGCCCATGCAGGGGGCAGAGTGAGGGTGGTGAGGTAAGGCCTGAACCATGGGGGAGAATGGCAGCCTGTGCTGAGCTGAGAGGGGTCTGGTAAGGTGGAGCCTCCACACCTTCAGGGACTGTCTTAAGGGAATCTTGAAGGAGGAAGGCAGCCACCAGGTTTAATAGCTGGAACTGAAGAAGTGACTGGGACTTCTCCTCCAAGGATTTAAGTGGTAAATCCAAGTAGTGATCCAGGAATATTCTTGTTGGGGCATGGGTAGGAGAGACTTCTTCGTTATGTTTACATGCCATGTGCAGCAATCCAGCCAAGCTGAAGAGTAAAGGAAGATGTAAGAGAGAAGAGGCTACTGAGATCCTAGAGGAGAGGTGAGTGTGGGAATAGTCCAGAGCAGAGGGTGTTCTTTTTTTTTTTTGGTACCAGTGATTGAACCCAGGAGTACTTAACCACTGAGCCACATCTCCAGCCCTTTGTATTTCTTATTTTCAGACAGGGTCTCACTACGTTGCTTAGGGCTTTGCTAAATTACTGAGGCTGGCTTTGAAATTGTGACCTTCCTGGCTCAGCCTCCCAAGTTGCTGGGACCGCAGACCTACATGTGGCCATAGGGTGTTCTTGAAAAGGAGGAGGCATATTCTTCTATAGTGAAATAAAAATAAGTGAGGATGAATGGAGACAGAAAATGCACGGAAGAAATCTTCAGGGTTCACACTCAACCATCTTTATTTTGTTGAAGTAGAAGACTATTGAATTTCTTTCCTCTAAAAAGATTTATTCAGAGGTGCTAAGTGTGTGGTAAGGACTTAAGTCACCTTCAGATTCACAATTGAAGTATGAACAACTGAGGGAAAATTCCAGAAATCAAGTTCTGAGAGGGTCGGGGGGCTTAGAGCCAAAATGTCTCGATAAAAAAAAGGAAACCAAGATGTAGCACTAAACCTGAGAAGCCATGAGAGCCAATTAAATAAGTAGTGAGGAAAGTAGTAGGTAAAGGGTGGTTAGGTAGAGGAATCGCAGGTAGGCTCCTCCTGCTGTGGCTGTCCCTGCCATCCCTATAGCTGCAGGAGCAAGCGGGGTATGCCTGCTCTCACTACTTTTATTTAGCCTAGTGCTAGAAGTCTTAGCCAGTGCATTAAGATAATGAAAGGAAATCAAACACATGAAGATGGGAAAGGAAGACATAATCTTTCCTGTTTGTAGATGACAGGATTTTCTGTGTGGAAAATTCCAAGCAATGTAATCAAAACTCCCAGAACTTCAGCAGGATCACAGAACACGGGATCAACCTGCAAAAACCAATTGAATAGCTATATACTAGCAATGAATGCATAGAAACCAAAAGTAAATACAAAGTATCACTTTTTAAAAATCATTTTAAAAAGTGAAATATTTCCAGGTGAGATGGCCTATGCTTGTCACCCCAGCTGTTTGGATGCTGAGGTAGGAGGATCACAAGTTTGAGGCCAGCCTCCGTCATTTAGCAAAACACTGTCTCAAAAGAAAAACATTTTAAAAGGCTGTGATACAGCACCTCTGGGTTCAACCTCCAATCCCCAGAGGGGGGAAAAGATGAAAAATATTTAGGTAAAAAATCTGACAAAACATGGGTATGATTTGTGCTAAAAACGACATAATGCTGAGAAAAAAAAGTAAATCAGATGTAAAGTAATGAACAGACATACCAAGAACATGGGTTTGGAAGTCTCCACATAGTAGTAATGTCAATCATCCCCCAAATTAATACATATACTTAATGAAACGCCTATCAAAATTCCAGCAAGTCTTCCTGTACATGTAGATCATTTGTAGATAAGTATATTCTAACACACAGGTGTGGTCAACTGATTTATGACAAAGATTCAAAAGCAATGCAATGGAGGAAAGAGAATCATTACTGAATGTTGCTGAATGAAGCTACCGAAACCTCATACTTTATACAAAAATTAACTCAATATATATATATCACAGATTTAAATGTAAAATATTAAACTATAGACATTTTAGAAGAAAACTTCCAAGAAAATTCTTCAGAACCTAAATCTAGGCAAACAGCTTGTGTTATTCAGCTTTTTGTTGCTGTGACAAAATACCTGAGAAAAACAATTTAAAGGAAGAAAGATTTGTTTCAACTCACAGTTTCAGAGGTTTCAATTCATGGTCCACTGACTCCATTCCTTTTAGACTGTTGGAGCAGAAACATTGTGGCAAAAGGATATGGGAAAGCCAAGCTGCTCACCTCATGGTGACCAGAAAGTGGAGCCGCAGAGAGAGAGAGACAGAGACAGAGAAAGGGGCATGAGACAGCTTATACTCTTCTTAGGCAGACCCCCAGTGACCTACTTCCTCTAAGTAGGCCCTATCTCCTACCGTCTCTACCACCCCCAACAGTCCATTCCATTATGAGTCAGTCCATCAATGGATTAACCCAATGATGAGATCAGAATCATGATCCAATTACTCCCCAAAAGCTCCCCCTCTGAACATTGCTTCACTGGGGTACACATAATATTTTGGGGGACATTTCATATCCATGTCACAATAGAGCTCTTAGATATAATATCAAAAGCAAGATCCATAAAATTAGAACAAAATTATAAAGTAGACCTCACAGAAATTATAATGCTTTGTTTTGCAAGATTCAATAGTATGAGAAAACAAACAGTAGAATAGGGGAAAATATTTGCAAACCACCTAATAACAAAAGACTCATATCTAGAATATATGAAGAACTCTCAAAATTCAGTGGTAAACAGTTTGGTTAGAAAATGATCTAGGTCCAGGAGTGTAGCTCAGTGGTAGAGTACATGCTCAGCAGGCATGAGGCCCTGGGTTCAATCCTACCATGAAAATAGAAGAAAGGAGGGAGAGAGGGAAGGAAGGAAGGAAGGAGGGAGGAAGGGAGGGAAGAAGGAAGGAAGGAAAATGGGGCTAAATACATTTCCCACAGAGGATATATGCATGGCAAATAAGCAATATGAAAATAAATTTGACATCACTAGCCATTAAAGAAACACAAAATAAACATGATGTGATATCACTACACACTAATTCAAACTGCTAAAATTAAAAAAAAAAAATAGCAGGCTGGGGATATAGCTCAGTTGGTAGAGTGTTTGCCTTGCATGCACAAGGCTCTGAGTTCAATCCCCAACACCACAAAAAAAAAAAAAAAAAAAAAAGAGTAACAATACCAAATCTGGGTGAAATACAAAAGAATTCAATTACTTCCACACTGCTTGTGGGAATGAAAACTGCCATTTCTTTGAAAAACCGTTTGACAGTTTTTAAAAATCTAAACAAATCATACAACTAAGCAAACACTCTTGGGCATTTATCACACAGAAATGTAGATTTATATCCACAGAAAAATGCATGTATGAATGTTCATAGCAGCTTTATTTGTAGTTGCCAAAAAGTGGAAGCAATCCAAAATCCTTCAGTGGCCAGATACTCAAACACCCTAAGAATCTGTGCATCAGGTAACAATACTTATCAATAGAAAGAAACAAACAACAGACCCACGTACTAACTTGGAGGCATCTCAAGACAATTACACTGTGTAAAAGATATCAGTCCCAAAAAGTTGCATACGGTTTTATTCCATTTCTATAACATTCTTAAAGTGCCAAAATTAAAGAAATGTAAAGCCCATTAGTGGTTGAGATTGAAAGATATTGAAAATAGACCCCAGGGAACTTCCCTTATCTACAACTGTTCCCCTACCCACCTTCCTGCTGGATGTGGGGAGATTTCTGTGGTAAACTGGATCTTTTGTCATTGCAGTGAGATAAAAGAGAAGCCGAGGGGGCCTCAGCCCAAGGGAAGGCAGGAAGGGGAAATGCGGAGAGCACAAAAGGGACCTTGCCCCTGCCTATAGCAGAACTGTCTTCATTTCTTTTTTTTTTTTCTGTATTCTCTTTCATTTACTTTCATAGACTGGATATGGGCTTTAGTGAGAAGGGTGAGGAGAGGGATGAAAGTACCAAGGGTCTTTCTCATTATGAAAAGGTTCTGGATCTTGATTGGGGTGGTGTTTATGTGAATATGTGTAGGGCTGAAATTGTGTAGAACTACACACACACACACACACACACACACAAACACACACAAGTGCAAGGAAAACAGGTAACATTTGAATACCATCTACTGATGACATCAATGTCAATTTCCTGGTTTTGATATTGTACCATAGTTACCTGGAAAGTGAATTGGGTAAAAAGTACATGGGAACTTTCTGTGCTATTTTTCAACTTACTGTAACTCTATAATTATTTCAAAATATAAACTTAAAAATATTAGCCCCAAATTGGGACCAATAACTTAGTACGGTTTTGTTGGTTGTTAGCTCCTGGAGAGATGACAAAAGGAAGGTACAATGCCAGATGCACTTTGCTTCTTACTGTATCTCATTGTTTTATCATGGATTATTTGAGTGGCAAAAAGGCTAAAATCAAGATCTCAATGCTGACCATGTGGGACTGAGGAGATGATTTTGTTTTCAACTGCTGTTTAACTTTAAATCTTTAAATAAATAAGTTTAAAAAAAGATTCCCCATACACTCTCTTTGTGAAAATATGTATTTTAAAATAAAATGTTAAAAATAGATGGAAGTAATATGTTTAAGAGTGAGAATTGGATATTTGGGTGTCAGGTATGTGGATAGTTGCTTTAACAACTTTTGACTGTCTCAGTATTAATGCTTCAAAAGCCAATAGCCATTAAAACCTAAAGCATTGGGCCAACTTGAGTCCCAAACCTGTGGGATCCAAAGTCCATCCCAGGAAATTTGGATGTGAGGTTCTTTACATCTAGTCTTCAAAAATTGTCCTGGGTGGATTTGGATAAGCAGTTAAGTTTAAAACTCCCAAACTAGAGGATGCTGAAGTCTTCCTTCTAGTCATAAATTGACCAGGTATCCTAGAACTCATGCGTATGATTTAATTTTGACTCAGATGTATTTCCTCAAAAGGACACTTGAGATGCTCAGGGTATGGAGGATGTGCAACCCAGAGATTTGCTTCCTTTTCTTCTCCTGGTCATGTGTGTGATTTGACCATGGCTCCTCCCATAATTTCCATCCAGTGCTCTCACTGCACTCTAGGCACAAATGAGCCACCGTCTGTATTTGTGGTTCCTTCCTTCCTGTCACCTTCAGTGTGAATCTCTGGGTAAGTCCTTGAAATTCTTTAGTTCCATTTCAATCATTAAACACTTTATAAGCATTTTATGACCAAGTTTGTGTCTTTTATCAGTGAGAAAATATATTCTAATTCAAGAGTCTCCACTAAATCTATAGGTGGCTCTGGCAGGCAATGGTTTTGAATTCTCCTGCTGGTTGGAAATTTCTAACGGGCTTTTGGAGTGGATTTAGTAGATGATGATTTAGAACTCTGTTGTTTGCCTAATGACCTCGCAAGCAGTGGAGAGAGGCCATGCCCTGAACTCTCCCTTCACCGGAAGATGAGGCAATGACTAGAGGGTTGTTCTCAGCTGTTGGAGAGTGCACTTCCTTCCTGTCTCTTGGGAATTCCCTGTTCCTTCTTTGCCCTTTGCTTCACAAGCCCAATATTTGTCCCACCTGAGCTTTTAGTTGCTGCTAACTAAATCTCGACAAGGTCCCAACCTGAGGGATAGCCTATGATTTTGCATGTGTGCGGCATCCAATCAATTTCCAGAGTTTTGTGACATCCAACATATATGCAAAATGTCCAAAATGTCCTCTGCATGTTAAGGGTGCTGCTGAAGCTGCTGCTTGGAAGGAAGAAGGAGCAAGAACCTCAGCCTCTGTCTGAGCTACCTCCTTGCCCCTCTCTGTTCAATTATTGGGATCTGAAAGATTGGGGATGTTTGAGCTGTGGTAACCTCGAGGATGTGACTTCTAACATCCTTATATTATTTCTTTGATAAAAGCAAAAACATCTACAGGGGGATCAGAAACATTGAGAATGGCTGAACCCACAGAACAGAATGAGGATTATGTTCATTTTCTCCCCTGTTAACAAATCCACAATTTCATTTAGCAAATTACAAAACCCATTCAGTGGAGCATCCTGTACCAGTGATAAGAATTTAATGGAATTCCCTTAACAGTGTGGATGAAGTTTGTTTCTGGTTCAGTCCAAGAATCTTCCTTGCTCCCAGTTTCCGAGTTGTGCTGATCCCCTTCTTTGTGTCCAACGCCTTTCTCCTTCCACTGAGGTCTGTGCTGGGATGTTATTTTTTGGTCTCTTCACACTTATCCTCAACCTTAAAAATAACTTACAACTATATGCCAAAGACTTCTCACGTGTGGTCTCATTTAACCCTTAAAAAGCATGAGTGAGACTGCTTTCTCTACTTATACTTTTGGACATTTTGTAGATACCCAAGTACAAAACACTTAATTACTCAAAGTAATACAGTAAATAGCTGAACTGGAATTCAAACGCAGCTCTGTGTTATGTGATACATATTTAATACACATGCACAAAATATATGTATGCATGGTAATAAGTTGAACATGTAAATGATCATTCAACCTAGTAGTGGCTGAAAAGAGTCAGTGTTCTTAACTATGACCCTATGATGCCTCTTTTATGAACTTGTTCAATCTCTTCTTCAAGAAAAATTTTTAATCAATTTCCAGAGTTTTGTGACATCCAACATATATGCAAAATGTCCAGTGCTCTGCAGTTATTATCCTTGGAGAAGCTTCTCAGGCCTGCAGCTCTGCCTTTGGCTCTCCTTTGCTATGGGGTTCAGTGTTTTGCTTGCCTATGCTCAGTTCCCTGACTCAGATGGCCACAGGGTAGGAAATATAACCTAGAGACCAAAGCTATGAAAACATCATCTCCATTGGGCTGAATCATTCATTGGTTCCGTGATGCATTCTGAATAAGATCACAAACCTTTCTCCCTTTTCTCCCATCAGGAAAATTCTGATCTGCCCATTCTAGGACTGCTCTCCTGTGAGATAGACCATCACCAGTTTCTCAGCATTCACTGCTCAACAGAATCCTCTCACATAGCACAGAAAGCCCAAGGAACTAACAGGGAACTTCTATGGACTGTTTCCTGATTTCTAGATAAAAGAAGCTGGAAGTCTCAGACCCACAAAGAACCTTTCAGACAGAAGAAAGAAAGGAAGACAGAAAGAGAGAAAGAAAGAAAGAAAGAAAGAAAGAAAGAAAGAAAGAAAGAAAGAAAGAAAGAAAGAAAGAAAGAAAGGGAAACTGAAAAGCATGATGGCTTAGGTAAACTTTAGGACCCAAAGTTTCCCTAAAGTTGGGCTTTAGAAATGGATCACATTCAGTTTTGCCAACATGGATATGGTCTAGTCTCGCTGGATATAGTATTTTCATAAAGCTTTCCAAGCCAAATATATCCACTTTTAAAATGTGTAAATACAGTTTTCATATTCTCAGAGTTAGAAGCTGCAAATTTGAAGACACGTGCAGAAGTGCAGTTCAGCAATCGTGTATTAAATCACTGCTCTGCAGATGTGGTCTCTACCTTAAAGGCCCTCACAGTAGTTCAGAAGCAGAGGCAAGTACTTCAACAGTCTTCAACACAGGAGGTGAAAGGTCTGATAGGGGTGAAAATGCTTCATGGTATCACAAGAACTTAGGATGTTCGATCATTTTATTAACCAATATTATTTGTTATGATAAACAACTGGATGCAGCTGTGGTAACTGTATGTTTCCTATTGCTTGTTTGTTTTCTGCAGTGCTGGGGATCCAGCCTAGGCTTCAAACATGCTAGACCAGAGCTCTAACACTGAGCGACATCCCCAGCCTTCCTACTGCTGTTAAAACAATTCGCCACAAATTTAGTGGTTTAAGACAATATAAATTTATTATCTTATAGTTTTAGAGACCAGTAGTCCAAAATGGATTTCACTGGAGTAAAACCCACACTGCTTCCAGAGGCTCTAGAGTAGAACTATTTCCCGGGCCTTTCCCACTCCTAGAAATCTGCTGCTACAGGCCAGGCATTCTGGCACATGCCTGTAATCCCAGCACTTTGGGAGGCTGACACAGGAGAATCACGAGTTCAAAGCCAGCCTCAGCAACAGCGAGGCACGAAGCAAATCAGTGAGACCCTGTCTCTAATAAAAATGCAAAATAGGGCTGGGAATGTAGCTCAGTGGTCAAGTACCCCTGAGTTCAATTCCTGGTACCAAAAAAAGAGAAAGAAATAAAGAAAGAAAGAAAAGAAATCTCCTGCTACTATATTCAAAGTCAATAGCACAGCATCACATTTCTCTCTGGTCTCTGCTTGCATAGTCACATCTCCTTTCCTGACTCTCCTGCCACCATATTTTTCTTGCAAGGACTCTTGTAATTCCAGTGAGCCCGCTCAGATAATCCAGCACAATCCCGTGTTCTCAAAATTGTCAACTACAAAGTCCCCTTTGCCATATAAACTAACAAATTCACAGATTCTGGGAATTAGGATGTGGATATCTTTGAGGGGTCGTTATTTTCCGTACCACAGGAGCATTTAAAAAAACACCAAAAGCTAGCCGTAATGTTACGAGACAAGGTTTCAAAACGTTTGTCTGTTGCTTTTGGTGGTGTTGCCTTGAGTGAGCTGTTCAACATCACATCCTCATTTCACCCACCTGGACAAGTGCTTGTGGCCAAGGGGAGACTATTTGTAGAAAGCATGGAATGGGTATTTCCATCCGTACATGACCCTTGCTTGCTGACATACTTTGGAGCCCACGGATGTCATGTCACCTTTCCCACTGCTCTCATGTAGAAAAGTACAGAATTCCCTCTTGCTTTCATAATCCCATAATCCAGCATCTCACTTTTCTCCACTCCCTGGGAAATTCGCTTGTTGCCACTTGTTTGACGTGGGCAACCACCAGCGATGTGCAGGTTTCCGTGCTTCCGCTTTCCTTCCCTTAGTGTGTTGTGTTCAGTTCAAGCCATCAGCGTCCAAAGTGGCAAGCTTGTTAAGTGATTAAACTCATTTTCTTTATTTACCATGGCGCCAGATTTCTAGCTTCTTTATAAAAACTAGCTCAGTCATGTGGCAGGTTTGACTAGAGATGCCAGATGCAGGTCATTTTCTCCACCATAAATTATCTCAGTCTTACTCAGAGTTTGAGCTGTATAGTTGGCAGAAAACAGTAGAGGGTATTTTTTTTTTTAAATTTTATTTCTTCTTTATATAATTTGCCCCATTATTGTGGCCTTTAAAATGAACGACGGGGGCGGGGAGGGGGAAGTCCAATGATTTTTAAATTCTTTATAAGTAGGCAGAAAAAATTATCTTTCTTTAGAAATTGAATAATTGCATAGAGGTCTAAAGAAATTTTTCTATCCATTTTTTTTTCTAGATTTATGAATCTTCAGAATGCCAGGCCACATTGCAAAGGGGACATTTTCAGTTTTTAAAAATGTTGTCCTCATGTTTAGGTACTGATTTTTCTAATTTTTATATCCAATTCTCTTTCTAATTATTGAATTTTTACATATTAAGGCAAAGCTGGCACTAAATGTATGTGTTTAGAGGAAAATGGCTAATACATAAATCGTATGATAATTTGATATTTATGAAGTGCCAGATTTGTATATTAGCATGAAAATTCTGTAATTATCATTGAACTATTCTATGAAATTTTAGAAAATGGCAAAAAGGAGGTTATTAAATTTCACAATTACAATACAAAAATGGAGAAGTCTTTTTGTATAAATAATTGTCTAGATCCAGGTTCTTCTTTATTAACAGAAGTTCTGAAATTATGAGCTTTTTCTCTCAAATCAAATATTCTGCTCAAATATCAAACTACAAATAAGTAATATTTATGATACAGACTCCTGCATACACTGGGCTTTTGGTTGTACATGGAATGAATGACATTGGATCATCAATTGGAAGATACTTCGAAAGGGAAGCAGAGGGACTGGTACACATTAAGGAGGTAGCTTTACACTATCATTGTTAAGAGAAATATGAGACTATGTAGACAAAATGACATTAATGGCTTCTTGTTCTGGTTGTACAGTTGTATAATAAAATGTCCTGATACATTCTTTCTAAAGACAACAATAATCATTTACTTGGTTGAGAAGTCTGCAATTTGGGCAAAGACAGCCCCCCACCTTGCTTTAGTGGGTAGATCTGCTGGGGCCACAGCTCTACTTTCTGAGGGCTCCTTACATGGCTGGCAGGTTTGTGCTAGCTCTGGCTCCACGTGTGCTTCACTGCTGAGACTTCCTGTGGGCTCTTTGTTCTTGTTCACAACCTGGTGGCTAGGTTTTGAGAGACACAAAACAGAAGTTGCCAATTTCTTAAAGCCTGAGCCCCCAAATTTACAGATTGTCATTTCTGTATTCTCCTGGTTAATGAGTCACAGAGCTCACGTTCAAGGAGAAGGGGCATTGACTCTACTTCTACAAGGAATGAACTGCATGAAAACAAAACCTGAGCCCTTTCCTTCAGTCTCAAGACCTTAGAGGTTTGATAAATTTTTTCTGTCAAAGCCAAGCAGTACATATTTTAGGCTCAGTGGGCGAGAGAACAAGCTCTGTTGTGATCTCAACTTCTCACACGGTTTCACTTTACCATGGTACAAAGGCGATGCTCTTCTAGAATAGAACCAGTGGTAACTGTTCCTTGAGTTTTGAAGTTTAGTCTTTTCCCAGGCTAGCGACATGCAGGGCAATGGTCTGTGGTGATGCTGGGCAGCAACAGTGCCCACACCTCGTAGTCATGAACAACCAGTACTCCACAGTGCACTGTTGCTAGGCTAGGATGTGCAGGTTAGATGTACTAAAGGCATTTTCAACTTACTGTATTTCCAATTTATGCATATTTATTTGGACATGACCCCATCATAATGTAAAGAGCATCTGTACTCAACTCTGTAAGTTGTAGTGAACAAACAACTGTAGACTATCTGTAAACAAATGGGCGAGTCTACATTCCAGTAGTATTTGACTTACTAAAGCACATGTCAGGCCAGCTTTAGGCCACAAACAATAGTGTGCCCATCCCAGCCATCTATGACATGCACGTCTTGCTTCTCTCTATGCCTCTGTCTTCTGCTTTCTAAGGTCCAATAATACAGCTCTTTTCAGCTCTTTTTCTCTTCAGGCTGTTCATACCCTATTCATAATAGCATTTTTTGCCTTAGCCTAAAGGTTGCTTCCTCAGTGAGTTCTTCATTAACTGTAACTTAATAAATCGCTCCTATTTTCCATGATAATATTCTGTTTTCTTAGCAGCCTGTGTCTTATAATTAATATATGTATTTGTTTTCCTCAGCACTCCACCAATACTTGAGGATCTACTGTGACCTAGGGGATTGTAGACACTAGAAATCCACAATCATTGCTTACCAGGCTCCTAACTACTTGGAACGTCTTTTAAAAAGGGATAGCAGACAAGTAGGTTAATAAACAAGAAGGTACCAGCTAGTGCATAGTGCTATCAAGAAAATAAGACAGGACTACAGGAGACAGGCCAGAGTAAAGTGACATTTGCTAACACTGAATTATAAGGAACCAACCGAGTAAAGATTTGGAAGAGCTCAGTGGTTGAGTGCCCCTGAGTTCAATCTCCAGTACAAAAAAAAAAAAGATTTGGAAGAGATTTTCATGGAGGGAAAAAAGCCAGGAGGCATCTTGGCCTGACTGAGGAAGCAGAAAAAAGCCAGCATGGCTGGAGGAAGGTGAGTGAGGGGAAGGATGCCCAGAGGCAAGGGCAGAGAGGCAGGAACTGCAGGGACTCAGAGGCCCAAATGAGAAGTTTAGATTTTAGTCTACAAGTCCATATGCATTCACCCTCAACAAACACAGAGTGTGTGCGTTGTGCAGGGCCCTGCCTCAAACCCTGAAATGGAGCAGTGCAAATGTAGTTTTGTTTTTCTTAGACCACAGACTCCCAAAGGCCCAAATTCTCATCTCAATATTCCTAGGGTCTGGCACTTAAACGGCTCTTGATAAACATTTGTTGAGTAAAGAATTGAGGGAATGAGGATATTATAGTCTACATGACCCTGTTTTAGCCTGGACTCTACTGAAGCAGATCCTGAGATGGCCACTCACATGACAGCAATTTAGTAGCAATGTCTTCATGAGCAGGAAGCCTAGACCGGAAAGAAGACAAGCCAAGGCACTCTCAAGTATAACACTAGGAAGCTTGACTCTGGTTTACCCCACGGTGGAGGTCTGAAGTCAGTCAGATTCACCTGAGTTGCTTTTCTTTAGGATCAGGGAGTTGGACCAGTCCCAAGGGGACATGCATTTCCAGGAAACCGGTTCCCTGCCACAACAGCTGTAAGGACAGTCCGCTGACAGAGACAAGATGCCATCTGTGAGGGGCTGGTGTGCACCAAATGGGCAGAACCTGGCAACATCTGCTTCAGTTTCACATGCTGTCTCTGTTCGTGTTAAATATACTAATATAGAAACCACTTCAAGAAATGCTCTATGTTCCCAACCTGTGGGGTAGGTAAAATTGTCATAGAGGGTCTACACATGGAAGCTTTGTCCTATATAAATAGAATTTCTATCTTTGCTCCATTTGTTTTTAAAAATCACGCAGATACCACAGTAGTCCAGAAAATGAAAGTACATTTTAAAAGTATTATTGTATTAATAGCAGCTTTTAAAATTATTTTAGTAACTAGAGGTGTGAAAAGCATGACTATTATCATTTGGAAGATCTTGACATTGTTTTGGAGTTATAAAGTTATTTTCAAGCTCCAAAATATGGGAGCTCTAATGTAAACCTTCTTAAATTTTTTATCACTAAAATATTACAGTTTTTTTCAAAACCGGGTTGGAAAAAATGATATGAAGGAAGCAATATAATATTTTTTAGAATAAATGGTTATTCAAGGTGGATGAAGTATAGTGGGAAATTTTCCTGGGTCTTGAGACAAGACCAAGTCACACCCCCAATTTCTATGTATTTCTTGAATAACATATTATTTTCTTGCTTTGAGCCATGGATACCAGGGAAAGGCAGCTGTAAGACATTTTAGTGAACATAATACACTGTCACTATAAAAAGTGTTTGCTGTTATAAAACATTGTTTCTCACTTCATTTCACATAATCATAACCCATTAGGCATCTCTGTCTTTGACCTTCAATAAATATCTGAGGACACAAAGAAAGCTACACATGATATAATGGATTTCTCCACTTCCAATTTGTAGGTTTTTTGATTCTCATTTCCATTTCTTTCTTTCTAGGGTGATTACCCTTTTCAAGTACACACTATTTTTATATCTGTATCCTAATTCTGTCAGGTTCAATGTAAATGATTACACTAGTGTGGTATTTAGCACATGATTTCTTAGCAACTGGCCAAACAACCAGCATTTCATGAAACTTTTCTTTTTTCTGTGCATGACACTAGAAAGATAAGTCCACAAATGCACTTGGCCCTCTTTAAAATAAGTCAACTCATTCTGGTTCCAAAACTCTGCATTTTTTACTTTTGAATGTAATCCTTTCCATTTTCCTGCAAATGAAACAATTTTTGTCTTCTTTAATGTCATGGCTTATATTAACGTTTTTGGAGGGTGCTGGGGATGGAACCCAAGGAGAAGACTCTCCTTCCCCTCTACCACCAAGTTTTCAACCAGGGATGATTTTGCCTTGCAGGAGATATTTGGAAGCATTTCAGTTATCATAGCTGGGAGGCTGGAGAGGAGGATACTGGCATCTGGGGACAGAGGCCAGGGGTGCCACTAAGCATCCTGCAAAGTACAGGATGCCCTTCTCCAAAATTATCCAGCCCCAAATGCCAATACTATCAAGATTGAAAAACCCTGTGCTGGGTTAAGATCTGGCCTCCCTGTAGTTGAACAGAGGGACAGTGGCAGTAGTTTATGAGCCTTAGAAGCTCAGTAATTAAAATCAACCTTTCGGTTTCTACACAGTGAGGAGGCAAATGAGGTCAAAGCAGGCCAGAAGGCTCCCTTAGCCTTCAACTACACGGAGGGCACATACCTGTCTTTGAGCTTATGAGAAAAAGCCTAAATACTAGGGTTCTGTATGCATTCCACCCTGTGTCACTACTGGGGTCACAATAAGGTGACTGAGCCTCTCATCACTTCCTCCAGTAGATGATTAATTATAAAGAAAGGTCTCTGCATGAACTCAGAATTTCAGCTGTCTTCCAAAGCTAGTTGTCTGTGTTCACAGAACATCTCTTTTGATTCAAGACTCCAGGAACTGATTATACTTAACCCACATGTACTCTGCAGAACAAGCCTTCCCAGGCAGATAAAAGCCATGAAATTTCATAAGCACTGTAGAGTGCTAAACATTTGGATGGCAAATGCACAAATACTGCCATCAATATCCTCGGGCTTAGAGCTGCTATTAACATCAGGCATACATACTATGACTTTATTTCCTAAACTACATAGATGGTGCTTAAATGTATGGATTTATTATCACATTTGGCATATTTTATTTATAGCATAAGAAAGGTGAAACATTCTGCAGCATTGCATGTTAAGATTAGGATTTATTGTCCAGGAATCCTTGAACAATTTTATCAAAAGCCCATTTCTAGGTGGTGTTTTTCTGCAATAAATCATACAGCAAGAATCTATCAGTGGACACCAGGAAGAGATAAATGAGTGTAGAGGAAAGAGGGTCATCACAGATTTTTTTTTTCTGTATCATGACCTGTCATTGGCAGAAATCCATTTATTATGGTTCACAGATGATTTTTTTACCTACTCGCTGTGTTTTCTGTTCGTGGTGTTAGCTAAGATAAAATGAAAACTGGGCAAAATGTAAGCTATCAAAATCCATAAAGACAGACATAACTTAAGAGATTGCCAAACACAAGGAGTATCAATTTTTTTTCTCTTCTCGTGTAGATACAATGTTTTTTTAAAATGTAAGTATTTTAATTTTTAAAGTAATTACTCCACTCTGGCAGGTAAGAATGTACTTAATGGAAAAGCAGAATCCACTGCAGACTAGACCTGCCCCGGAATATTATTTTAGCAGAAAGGCAGACAACGTTATCTAATGGTCACCGAGTCTTGTCAAGCACTCTCTCTGTGCGTTTTCTATCCTTTTCTTACACACCCTATCTCATTTAATCTGTAATCAGAACCTTATAATTTGGAACTAGATCAGATGCATGAAAAAGTGCACATTACAAGTAGGCCTAAATACAGTATAAGAATAATCTTCATGAAGTTTTTGTCATAACTACCACAGAATTTAAATTTGATTGAAAGAACTCAATAAAATAGAGTATTTCATTGTTTCTTATATTTAGCTTTGTGCTGCATTTCTTTCCACAAGGCAAAGAACAAACTCTTAAAATGTGTTTAAAGCTTCTTAAAATAACACACTAGCAAATATATACCAAATGAGTGCTACATTCCCAAAGAATACAATAGTTTTGTTTTATTGTGAGTGTGTTTTTTTATATGCTCAAGGTGGAGGCCTATGATGTCATGACACCTAGAGAGTCACTCTCCCTCCACAACCCTCCACTGTCCTAGAGCCTGCAATGGACACTCGCTTTAAACATACCAGGGATGGGCAATAGAGGAAATGTAAAAGGAAAACTGCCTTCCAGTGTGTGCCTCAGCTTGGGTCCCAGGCCTCTTTCTTCAAGGAATCCAGAGCAATTGAATTCCCCATCTTGCCTCCCCACTCCTGGGCGTGTGAGTGCACCACTCCATCTGAGGGCAAAGAAAGCTACACAACAACCCTGATCCCACAGAAGGGATCAGATGCCAAAATAACGTGACTACTTCCTTTCTCAATTTTCATCAAATGCAATCTGCCTTTCTGCAATAATTGATGCAGAGAAACTGTACAGATGTTTTTAGTCACAGGAACTAAAGCAAGGTTATTTACCGGGAGCCTCCAGATTTGAGAGGATTGAAGGGTACCTAAAGGTTCTATGATCAAAATAATATTTTAAGGACATTTTAAAAAATTAAAGTTACTGCAGAAACTCCATGAAAAACAAAATATCAAAGTTTAAATAAAGCTAAGATGAGTATTACTAATTTTTATTTTGCCCCTGCGTGGCTCAGCGTGGCACTACCAAAAACCTACTAAAGTAAGTGGGAGGGAAAGTTTTTAAAAAGGCAATTGTCTTTGTAACAACAGTGGTTCCACTTGGACAAGCCAGACATCTTCTGGAAGCAGGAATTTATCATGTGCTGTTAATTCTGGGAAGGTTTTGTGGGAGAGGCACACTGGAATTTACAGAGGGAACTGATTCACAGGTTCCAGTCTTGATCTACCTCTCACAGGCTGCACAATCAGGGACAAGTCACTTGACTTTTCTAATGTCAGTTGCCTGATCCTTAGAAGCACACTGGAGAAAAATGGAGGTTTTGAGACTGTTCAGGAACTTGCCATGTCAATGAAAGATATCTATGTTAAAATGGATGATGTGGACATCGAATTGAGGTTATTCAAGTCTAATTTAAATTATTATTTTGTTTATTCTAATAATATTTCCTTAGATAAGCTTTCTTTCCATGTCTTTTTTGGGGGGAGGGGAGTAACGAGAATTGAACTCAGGGGTGCTTGACCACTAAGCCACATCCTCAGCCCTATTTTTATTTAGAAACAGGGTCTCACTGAGTTGCTTAGTGCCTTGTTTTTGCTGAGACTGGCTTTGAACTCATGATCCTCCTGCCTCAGCCTCCCCAGCTGCAGGGATTATAGGCCTGCACCACCACACCCAACAAAATTAAGCTTTTAATTTCTTAATTTGAACACTGAGAAGCCTTGAAATCAACTCTGAGGGCCTGCAGTAAACCCTATTCTACTCCTACCAAGATTATATTGTTTTTGAGGATCCATAAAAGACTGCAAAATCTATCAATCTTACTATGCATTTCCGAAACATTTTGCTTGTTTTAGCTCTTCAAATGTGATTTTTAGATGACACTCTTTTCTAACTAACCAGTTCATTCCTGTGGAGATCCAGATAAAATAAAAACTAGGGAATGAGATCAGAGACATGGTCATTGCCCATTTTGAAATGAATCCCATGAAAAAGAAAATTCATAAAGAAAATAGTTCATGTATCACGTAATCATCTCAGATTTCTCCTACTGGTCGTGTTAGTCAGATTTTAGCCTGATATTAGTAACTTGAAATTTTGTTTTAATCTTTCTTCCAGTAATTATTCCATCTCTTCCTTCAGCATAGCTTGCTACTTCTTTGATAGACTCTTGAACACTTCTTTTCCTTTAAATGTTAGTCAATATCTTGAAAGAAGGCATATATCTTGGTATTAGTAGGGGTACTGTTCTAAAGGAGTACAATATTAGGAAAGATAAACAATAGAAAACAGAAATATCTTGAAATTCTTTTTTAATTTAAGGTAACAAGACTTGAAATATTGTACAAATAATTATGCTTAAAGCATCCATTGTGTTGATATTATGGAGAAAATCTAATTGTATATATGGAGTATGTACAGTGTGCACGTGTGTATGTGAGAGGCAGAAGAAGAGAGAGGCCATATGTGGTTGTGTAGAAATCTGAACTGACTTTTCCCTGGCTTCTCCAGGGGGTCTGGTTCCAATCTACTGTCCTACAAACCTTATCAGCCCCATGGGACTATCCAAAGCACTTACACTGTCAGTTGGAAAAGCAAGTTAAAGATCCCCAGGAGCTGAGCTGATAATCCACATAATGTTTGATTGTAAGACCAATGGGAAGAATTTAAATACTTTACCATTGAAAATAACTTAGTTCAATTGTTATAAAGAAAGTGACTGATAGAAACAGAGGAGAAGACTGACTGGACTCTTAACCCATTGCAGGGTGTAAATTAAAGGCTGTCTGTGGGCATTTTAACTTAGTCCAGACATTTTACACAATTATTGTCTCAACAGGGTAAAAGAATAACAGGAGCCATCTTCATCTGCTGCAGATTTTTTTTCTTATCATTTCTGACATTTGGGGAAGAGGAGAGAGATATTTTTTGTGGTATTCGTTTGGAAAATTGACCTAAAAAGAAATATAAGCTTGATAGTTGTTTAAAGCCTCCCTTGTGTTAATTTGTCCAGAAATCCTCAGCTAGCAATAAAACATTATGTCTCTAGAAGAGAAAAGAAAAAAAGTTCCTTTTGCTACCAGAGAAATGAAGTTGTATCTGGGAAGGTAACAATAACAAAAAGAAAAGGAGAGAGCTCTCTAAAAATGATTGTTTGATGATTCTGACCTATGAGTTATTTTTGAGTTCAACGAAATTACAAGCCAAAGAGATATTGACATATCTTGTTATATTTTCAGCTTCTTTTGCTGTCTTCTTGGGCTGACGTTTACAGGACTAGAATAAAGCTCACCTTCTGTGTTTTTGAAACTTCCCACTGATCAGTCTCTGAGAAAAATGCACTGG
The DNA here is from genome assembly GCA_028644305.1 of Xerus rutilus. Classification (NCBI taxonomy): domain Eukaryota; kingdom Metazoa; phylum Chordata; class Mammalia; order Rodentia; family Sciuridae; genus Xerus; species Xerus rutilus. Next base: position 71,401,094 of record CM053407.1, read on the forward strand.
GTGTATCATGTTTCTAACACTTAAAGATCTAATTGGGATATTGTTCTGTACATGCTGTTAGACATTGTAGTGACAAGAAGAGTCCTAGCCCACCTTGGCCAGGAGCCAATACATACCTTCCTGAACAAAGTGCAGGATAATTAAAATGCAAGTACGGAGAAAGCAGCGCAGAGCATGCACAAAAATAGCCACCAGTGAGCCCGGAGAGCATGCTCCTGGGGAGTGTCACCAGCTTGCAGCTACATTCACTTTCCTTTTCAAAAACAGTTCATCAGAGGTATTTCTACATTTTAAATCATCATCATAATAAAATATATCCCCCTCAATCATCTATGCAAAATTTCCTGTAGAATACTGTTAGGAGATCAAACATAGATGATTTCATCATATTTAAGGGAAACTTCATTCAATTACAAAGGAAGAACTAAGAACTAAATAAAATGCAATCATATTTAAAATTATTTTTTATTGTTTTACATCAGCCACAATTCCTATTTAATCAGCCCATTTAAATGTGCACAGGTCTTTCTTGCCGAGCTGCTCGCATGCCCTTGCATAGCAGGTTCTGCAAGTAAATCAGAAAGGCGTTGGGATTGTATGAAACTGCAACATGACCCAGGGTAAGCTCAGTTACCACTCTAACAGCATAACCATTTAAAAAATAGTTTTTCAATTTTTTTCTTTTCAACCGCAATTATGTGCAAATCATCAAGCGTTGGGAACCTCTGAGTAGCTGGTTCCTACAGTGAACCCTAAAGGATTTACACGGGAACTTCGTAACAGCACTAAAGAGAACAAATGCATATAAATCCCTTTTGCAGTGATGGGGAAATGGGATCCTTAGAAAGCTCCTTCCCTATTCAATGAAACCTGCCAATTTTTTACTCTTAAAATATGATTCCTTCTGCAGGGCAACTTCAAAATGGCTTCTCCACATTTCTTTAGACCATGTGTAAATCAAAGGCTGTTCAGCAGATACAGTGTATAAATCACCTATATTTTATCCCCTCTCTTTTTACAGAATGCATTTGCAAGATCAATTTCTGATTCTGCAGAACTCCCTTGGCCAGGTTAAACTAGAGATGGCTTGCTTTTTTTGATGTTGGCTTGCCTTTCCCTAAGTGACCCTCCGGAAGCACAATGATAGTGTAAGTTGAGTGTGCAATCCTCTGGCAAGGTCAAAGGGAGAGTTATAACAGACAGCCGTCTGTTTATTTATACATGTTACCCTGCTCTGCCGAGTTAGCCTCAATACATTCAAGTTTTTAAATCATACAACTTGCTTTCAAATCAACTTCCTCAAGACAGCTGAAGGATTCAAGCCAACAGATAGTCTGATGTTGTCGTTGTTGTTTTAATTAAATCTCTTTATAGGGTCACTTAATGATATTGTTAGAAGGTTTGATGCAGCCCCTGGGTTGAAGACTGTCTGCAAAGCATAAAGAATGAGCTGCTCTCCTTCTGCCACAGCCTCTGCTGATTTACAACCACTTTGTGTTTGATGTTGGACAGGATAATTTCATCAGTCTCCAACCCTTGTGATCACATCCCAAAATGACTCGTCAGGTGAAGCCCCGGTGGAAGATTGCTTGTCACCTGTAGGAAGTAGCTGTCTGCTCTGAGTACTCTTTCCTCATAAATGTAATCATCTGTTAGTTATTCATTGAGCTATACTTCATGGGCTCGATGGACTGGTGTGGGCAAGGGACCAACTCCTCACCAGGGAAATGCTTAGAAACAACACTACCACCCCTTGTTTTTGTTTGTTTGTTTCATTTCTTTTTTCCCTTTCTCATCTCTTTCTAATGTGGGAGGAAGGGATACGTGTCTGGGTTCATTTCTGAAGGCTGCTATGGAAAATGTTCATGAAAGTACACTAAAGTTTTTTTTTTTTAATTTTTAAAAATTTCACATGAGGAAATAGACTCAGAGATGGTACTCTGACAAGGTCAATGAACTCCTCCAGTTTGCCTCATTCCTTAATGAGGACTGCTGGTATTTTACATAAATCCATAAGTATTTAGGGAACTCTCTGTGTCAAGCTGAGCTCCAGGAACTGGCCGACTGTGCTTTATTATTATGGCTGTTTCCTATTGGTGAATATGCTGTTATAAAAGATAAGATTGATGGGAATTTGATCATACTAGGTGGGGAAAGGATCTATTGGAGAGTTTGGCCAATGCTTTCTTTTAAATTTTTAGTAGTTCTTATGATGGGATGCGGTACCCCTATAAAGACGCCATCAAGAGCAGTGAGGAGTACCATGCAGCAACAGGAACACTGAGGTGGGGGAAGGTGAACTGTTCTCAAAATATGCATGACATTGTAACTATTTGAGTTGTGACATATCTGATCTTTTTATTTTAAGGCACTTCAACTTTTGCATTCTGTATTTTAAAATTATGCAGGCTAAATTCTGACATTGTTCTTTTCAAATCAAGAGAAAATAGGTGATACTAAATAAGTGTCAGTTCCTATTATTGTTTTGTGTCTCCAGAACTTGTAGGCTTTTACCCACACTGACTGTTGTAGAATGAGAATGCTATAAAGAGCTTTAATAAATTTAATTTATTAATTTTCAAGGACTAATCTATATTTTAACATTCTGTCCTTCCTCTGCCTTGTTTTTATGAAATGATGGTGTTAGCAGATAGGAACTATAATTTTCTGGAAAAAATAAAACTTGTAACCATATCTATGCCCATGTTGCTTGGACCTGGGAATAACTATGGGTTATTCCATACTTGAGCCCAAGGCAATGTCCACAGCAGGTCTGATTTTCAAGGGATAGCATTAGACCAAATATAAGTGCAGCCAACTTCCCTAGTAAGTAGAGAGCTGTTATAAGGAGTGTTTGTATCACTCAGTCTCTATATCCAAGACTAAACCAGAATCGTCATTTGGGAGAGCCATAAGCATACAACTCCACCCCGCCAGAGCTGTGGAGGCAGGACCACAGCTCAGTGGGTCTGGGAGGCACAACATTACTCTCTCTTTTTTTTTTGGTGGTACTGGGGATTGAACCCATGGACCCATGGCTTTGTGCATGCAAGGTAAGCACTCTACCAATTGAACTATATCCCCAGCCCACAGCATTATTCTTTTTTTTAAATTTAATTTATTTATTCCACTTAGGTATACATGATAGCAGAATATATTTTGATTCATTGTACATAGATGGAGCACAACTCTTCATTTCTCTGGTTGTACATGATGTAGAATCACATCATATATGCAGTCATACATGAAGCTAGGGCTATGATGTCCATCTCATCCCACCATCTTTCCTGCCCCCCCATGGCCCCTCCCCACCCCTCCTCTTTGACCAAAGTCACAGCATTACTCTTGAGCCTTCAGTCTTGTTGTTCGTCTTAACCTGGGAACATAAAGAGACTTTGGACTTTAGACTTTTGAGTTGACACTGGAATGAGTCAAGGCCTTGGGGACTGTGGTGATGAATATATTTTGCATGTTAGAAGGACAAGAATTTGCAGGTTGGTTGCTATGACCTAAATGACCTAAATGACCTAAATGACCTAAATGATCTAAATGACCTAAATGTTTGTGTTCCCTAAATTCATATGTTGCAATCCTAAACTCCAATGTGACTTAGGAAGTGGGGCCTTTGGGAGGGGACTAGATCATGAGGACAGAGCCTTCATGAAAGGGATTAGTTCCCTTACAAGAGGTCCCAGAGAGCTCACTTGTACACTCTGTGACATAAGGACTTAGTGAAAATATCACTATCTATGAACAAGGAAGCAGGACCTCCCAGACACCAACTCTGCCACCACCTTATTCTTTTTTTTTTTTTTTTTTTTTTTGGTACTGGGGATTGAACTCAGGGGCACTCGACCACTGAGCCACATCCTCAGCCCTATTTTGTGTTTTATGTAGAGACAGGGTCTCACTGAGTTGCTTAGTGCCTCGCCATTGCTGAGGCTGGCTTTGAACTCGCGATTCTCCTGTCTCAGCCTCCCTAAGTGCTGGGATTACA
>CM053407.1:71405190-71523532 GCA_028644305.1 Xerus rutilus
CACCTTATTCTTGGACTGCCCAGCTGCCAGAGCTCTGAGGAGTAAGTTTCTATTTTTTTAAAAGCCACCTCACTCCCAGAAGCCACCTGGTCTTTGGTGTTCTATTGTAGTACCATAAATGAACCAAGACAAAAGTATTCACAAAAAGAAACCTTTTATTGTTTTTGTTTCACTTTTTGGAGAAAAAATTTAAATATTGTACAAATAAATATATGTTACCAATGATGGCTTTAAGGTATTTAAAATGTGCTGGGTACCCATCCTATGCATTTTTTTAATATATCATTTAACCTTCATATCATTTTCATGAGGCAAATTCTCATACCACCATTTTACAGGCAAAAAAAAAAAAAATGGCCTCAGAGATAACAATTTGCCAAATGTCAAATACCTCATCAAGCTGGCCTGTGTTATGGTTTGGATATGATGATGTGTCCCCCCCAGGATGTGTGTTCAAGGTTTGATCCCTGATGCAGTAATGTTCAGAGGTGCGGCTTTTGGAAAGTAATTGGATCATGAGGGCTCTGACTTCATAAGTAGATTAATCCATTGACAGTTGGATGGCTACTAGAAGGCTGTGGAAACTTGTGCAGTGAGTCGTGGTTGGAAGAAATAGGTCACTAGGAGCTGCCCTTGAGGACTGTTATCTTATCACTAGACCTCTCTTCCTTTCCTTACCTCTCCCCTCCCCTCCATTCTTCTTTCTTCTCCCTCCTCTCCCCCTCCCCCCCTCCCCGTTCCCCTCCCCCTCTTCCTCGTTCTTCTCTCTTTCTCTCCCCACCCCCCCTCTTTCTCCTTCCTGGTTTTCATCAACTGAGCAGTTTTCTTCCGCCACACTCATCCACCATTATGTTCTCCTTCATCTAAAACCCAGAGCAACAGAGTTGGACGACCATGAACTGACACCTCTGAAACTATGAGTCAAAATAAACCTTTCTTCCTCCAGTTTGTTCACGTTAGGTATTTTGGTCACAGTGACAAAAAGCTGACTCTTTTCTACTCTTTATTCCTAGCCAATAAGTAGTATTCAAGGATAAATCAATATTTCAATTAGTTGATATAATTACCATTTATATTTGGGGATGGGGGAGTGGGTACTGGGGATTTAACCCAGAGATGCTTTAGTACTGAGCTACACCCCCAGTGCTTTTTATTTTTTGAGACATCATCTCACTAAGTTGTTTATGGCCTTGCTAAGTTGCTGAGACTAGCCTTAAACTTGCACTCTTCCTGCCTTAGTTTCCCAAGTTCCTGGGATCACAGATATGTGCCACGCATCTGGTGCCTTTCTACACTTTTGAGCTTCATCTAGATCATGTTTAATGTAATCAAATTCCCAGTTAGTAATTAACTTCATTCTTCCATGAATCCTATGTCTATTAAATTCATGCTCCGTGCCAGGCATTGGGGATATTGTGGTAAACAAGATAATTGTAGTTCTTATCTTTCTGGGGCTCACCTGAGTGAGTTATAATACTTTCTTGGTGACTATATGATTATTACTAAGTGTTTCAGGAGAAGTCAAGGAACAAAAAGTCTGTTTAGTCAGAGTGGCTAGAGAAAACCTCCAGGGCAAGGGACACTTGAGGTGAGACATAGAGGACATCTTTGTCCCTGATGGTTCGAGGCCTCCCAGGGACCCAGCATGCACTAAATCCATTCATCCAACTTGTTCCAAATCACTGCACAATTTCTCTTGCTCATATTTTAGAGCATTGGGGTATGAAGGCTTCTGGGACCTTAGCAGTGGGGAGGGAAGAAAGCAGATCCTGGGATAGATAGTGAGTTTAGAGTCATACCCAGAAATCCTAGTCACTGTGTTGGGGTGGGTGGACATGAACTCAAGCTATCCCTAGATCAGTCCTTGTGTCTTAGGGTGGTGGGTGGGTCACAGGTACAGAACCTCAGAGCAGTGGTCATGCTTGCATTTAGGTTTCTTGGTGATTTAAAGCAAGATCTTAAACAGTCTGGGGGTTTTCATCCAGTTGGCTCAGGGTCCTGAGAAGCACTGCAGGTCTAGGCACAATCTCAGAAGCGGATCTGCAAGGCACTCAAGCTGTGGTAGCAATCTTATTAGCTGCCTTGGTGGGGATTAGATCATGGCCTGCAAAAAGCAAATCCTGATGTTAGAAGACCTAAACCTGGAAGCTTCCAGAGCTATCATTTATATATTCCTAATCTTAAAATGAACCTTGCCCATGCATGTAGGTTGATCTTTTTACTCTGATGTACTGACTCAGTATATTCCTTTCATCCATTGTTTTGTATTTATGATTGAATTTCCAGATCAGCAAATACAGTAGTTCCCCTGATGGGATATGTTCTAAGGCCCCTAGTGGACAACTTGAACTGCAGATAATGTGGAACACTATGTACTCTATTTTTTCCCAAACAAATGTACCTATGATGAAGTTTAATTTAGAAATTCGTCACAATAAGAGATTGACATAATAATTAATAATAAAATAGAACAATTATGATGATATACAGTAATAAAAATGATGTGAATGAAATCTCTCTACTAAGTGGTTGCTAAGTGACTAATGGGTGGGAATCACATACAGCGTGGGTACACAGGACAAAGGGATGATTCATATCCTGGGCAAGACAGAGTGAGAAATCATCATTCTACTCAGAATGGCACACAATTTAAAACTTGAAAATTGTTTACTTCTAGAATTTTCCACTTGATATTTTTGGACTGTAGTTGGCTGTGGATAACCAAAGCCCCCAAAAGTGAAACTGCAAATGAGAGACTCCTACACATCTTTGTGTACTATGTGCTCCCAGTACTGCAGCCCTCTGTGAGTACTTTGCTCAAACTCTTATCTATGAAAAGTGAGAGGTGCCTACTCCTCATCAATGAGGAATTTTTATGTTCTCTTGCAGAAGAAATTTTTTTCCAGGATTTTTTTCCTGTATTTTCCAGGATTCCCCTGAGAAACAGGACCAATAAGGTATGTGCGTGTGTATGTGTATCTGTGTACGCACATTTGGAGGGGGTTATTTTAAGGAATTTATCATTTATGGGATTGTGGGGAGAGACAAATCTGAAATCTGCAGGATTTTTAGAAATTCTGTAAAGACATGAGGTCATAGTCTTGAGTCTGAAATTGAAAATCAGGCAGAATTTATATGCTTCAGTCTAAGTCAGAAATTTCCTCCTCTTTGGAGGGAATTCAGTCTTCTTTCTCAACACTTTCAGTTGATTGGATAGGCTCATTCATGTTATAGACATGAATCTGCTTTACTCAAAATAGACAGATTCAAATTTTATCTAAAACTGATATTCAAGCTGGGCGTGGTGGCACATGCCTGTAATCCCAGCACTTTGGGAGGCTGAGACAGGAGACTTGTGAGTTCAAAGTCAACCTCAGCGATGGCGAGGCGCTAAGCAACTCAGTGAGACCCTGTCTCTACATAAAACACAAAACAGGGCTGGGGATGTGGCTCAGTGTTCGAGTGCCCCTGAGTTCAATCCCCAGTCCTCCCTCACCCCCCCCCAAAAAAACAATAAAACTGACATTCACAGCCTAACCAATTTGACAACTATCTCAATAACTAATTAAGTAAGTTCAGAACTCAGCTTTTAGGCCTCAAAGTTTAATGACATGTGTGAACTACTGTCCTATTCCAGTTTAAAAATTGTTCTATCAAGTTGTCTTGTGCCTCTAACATCAGAATCAAGAATAATAGGAGCAAGGACCTTCAGAATTCTATCTAATGGAAATTGCTATTTGATTACAAAATTATAGAAATCACACTAAGAGTGTAACAGTCATGACAAACCAAGAAGTTGTTCATTTCTCCAGTTGCACGTGGCTGTTCATTTAGGGCTGGGAATTGAGATACTGAAATGGGAGCATTAAAGGCCTAGGTTATTTGAGCAGGAGTAACCTATTGTACACATGTTATCTCATACATTAAGAAAGGATCTTTCTACCAAGCAGAAGACTCAGAGGACAGCAAAGCAATGGCATTTAGCTATAGTATGTTCTCAATAATATTTCATTAGATAAAACAAATGAATGGATCATTGAAACAAAAGGTCCATATTCTCTTAAAGGGTAGGAGTTGGAAGACTGATGTTCTCTTTTTCTATAATATGCAAATTGAGCAAATAGACTCTGTGTTATGGAAGTCTCATGAATGTGATAATAAATTTCTCTTTCTGCCAGCTAGGATGGCGCTATTATCCAGAGCGTGGTTTCCTGGTGGAGCCTATTCAACATCTACATAGAGTCACTGGTATTCAAAAGGAAAAGAATTGACCCTTGAAGAAGTACACCATAAGAAATAGACTTGCGGGCTATGAAGCCGCCTGCAAAAGGCTGCAATTATAGTGCTGCACGAATAACACCTTATACCACAGGGGTGTGGCGGGGGGAGACCAGAGAATGGGAAAAGGAGGCATGAAGGAAGAGGCAAGAAAAAATGTCTTATTTCATAAACTGGAGTAGTAAATGAGAAAGTGAAAGTAATAAGGGACATGGCACTCCTTCCCAAACATCAGTTTTCTGAAAAACATTAAAGAATCAGTTGAGATACGGGGGCATATTTTTGTATATAAGCAAAATACTAGTTTTCTAGAAAATTGTGACCATGCCTAACTGCTCCAAGGGAACGAATGTTGCAGCAATTATTTGCTGAGTGTTGTGCGAGGTGGTATGTCACCCGAGCTTCACAGGGAACCTCTGAAGTGGGACACCCTGTTGTCATCTTGAGAATGAGGCAACTGAGGCACAGAGAAGTTAATTCTCTTGCCTGGGCCTCCACAGTTGGTGGTGGACTCACCTCGACTTTCTAATCCAAAGCTCAGGTTCTTCATGAACACCCAACCCTGTTGCTCATCCTCAGACTCCCTGGTGCCTGTCTCTCCTTCACCTTCAAGAGCAGGGTTATTGGGAGGCTTGGAAGAGAACCTAAATCTGATCACCTGACCAGAACCTTATTGATTCCACTAATCAGAGCTAATAAAGAAATGTTGTGAATCGACACAGTAAGCCATTGGGGAAAGAGATCTAGTGGGAGTTTTGTTTGATTTTCTCTTCTAAGACTGTAGAAGAAAACCTAAAAAGCATGATGAAGAATTTGCAGTTTCAAGATTGATGTGTCTTTTCTTGTTAAGGCTAAATACAAAAAATAATTTTTTAATAATTAAGAAGCAAATAGTAGCAACCTGTTATATATTGTAGTTATGTAAAATGAGTAGAGAACTAGAGAATTTTTTCTAAATAAGGAAATTATGATATAATTGTATAATGTGTTATACTGTAAGATTCATGAGAACAAGAACAGTTTGACTTTCCCATCCCCTTCCCCACGCCATTCCCCAATACCTAGTGAAATGCTGGGTACATAGTAGTTGCTCAATAATATTTGTTAAATGAATAAAGTATGATATGATTAACAACTGAATAGTTGAAATAGTGAGAACTTACTTGAACATGATGATTTTGTTTCCCTGGACTATTATTTCAGTAGTACTATTTCTTTGTCAGTCAAGAAGTGCATAGCAACTTAATGCAATTACTTAAAAGGATTCCTTAAAATATTTGGCCTAACCTGACTGCTCTTCTTGATAATGAACATCAGAATGACAAACCTAAAGCCAAGAAATGGCCTTGGGTGATGGGATTTAGCAAATTCAATCAATTTTGGTGGCAGGGCCACGTGATGAAGAACAAAAGTCACAGATTTAGCATATCTTCTCCAGCATGGCATATTATTTAAGAGGTGAAAATTATATCATATTTTAATTTGCAATTATTCACACTAATAAGGTTGAACATGTGACCATACGTGCACTTTTTCTTTCTTTCTTTCTTTCTTTTGTTCATCCTGACTTTTATTAGACTGTCAGGTACTTACTCTTTTTATCAAGTGAGAGGAGTTCTTAACATTTTTTGTGTAGCATTTTCTATATGTATACTTCTCCAATCTACTGCCTATCTTTTTAGTAGTGTCTTTTAAAGTAGAAAATTCTCAAAATGACAATCTCAAATCCTTAAAAAAGATATAGAGTACCATAAGGAATATGTAGAATTTTAGCAATTCCAAGAGAAAATATTATTTAATGTTTTTTTTTCACTTGGCTAAATTTCCACAGTCCTTTGCTCTAGTAATCCATCAATCTCAGTTGGAGAATAAATAAAAAATGCGTGGCATTCTGCTGTAATAAAGCAATTTAGTCATTGCATAAATCTAAATATTTTGGAATTTCTCTAATATTCATGTCCTTAGAACAAAGGAAGCTTGGGTTACTGGTATAAAATGGTAACACCCTCTTAAATCAAGGTGTTAATATGCTTTAAGAATCTGTACAATGATACAGAGAGCAAAACAGAGCATTTGCACGCCATCCTCCATAGACTGAAATCCTTCCTTTTTAATTGAGGGAGTGACAACCTCCCGAGAGAGCAATGTCACTTTGTCCAATTCATTAATCTCATAGGATTTGATGGGCAGCTTCCAATTTACAACCATGTCCTTTCCAAACAAGTACAAACTATAGAAACTTAACTGTGTGGATTTTATGTCTCTGATTTTAACTGCACTGGCACTGAGGTGAAGAACAGTGGAATAAAAGAGAATTCTGCGTCCAGCTCACTGTATCATCAGGGAAGTGGACAGCAAAGATACATCTGGGGAAGGCAGCCCATCTGCCAGTCAAACCAGAGGTTCCATTTCCCCTCTCCCTGTGTTGCGGTCATTCTGTCTTATCAGGCTGGGTCTCTCAAAGACATCAGTAGAGGACAGTAACTATGGAAAGAAAGGATATATATTTTTTCACTTAAGGCCAACTTCCCAGTCATAATTTCACATCCATAAATGGTGGCTAAGCATCTAGTATGTGCAAGACACTGACTGTATCATAAAGCTTTGAAGAAAGTCACTAGAGTCTTGGAATGGAATTATCTCATATGCTGCTAAGTATGGAACTTATTGGAATATTTTCCCCTATGGACCCAAATATGCTTCTATGTGATTTGATGTTGCTCACTTCATAATATGAGAATACAAAGGAAACAACTTTTAGTTACTGGGTTCTGAAGCATGGAAAATTTGTTACTTTTGTCACCAAAGATAGCAAATGAAATTGGGGAGAATAGTACAAGGTTAAAGATTTTTCCACTTATTTAAAATAAATTCTAAATATATAAGTGGGAAAATATCCAAGCGGATTCTTTCTTTTACTCAGAAATGAAATGTTCCCAAGCTCAGAGAACATTTGGCTAAGAGAAAAAATATATATATATATGATTAAATTAAAACACACAACCCTTGGGAAAAGGTTTATCATGAATGTTGTGATGACTGATGCCCAACCATAGTGTTCCTAGTTAACAGCCACCTAAAAAGGGTTTCGTTTTAATAAGGTTGTTTCTGTTTAACAAAACCATATCAAATGAAGGGAGAGACAATAACGTCTGTGGTGATGAAGCAGGCTTTTGTGGCATCACTGCCTTGGCCACAAGCAGAAACAAAGTAGAGCAGCTGGCATTAGGGACTGTCTCAGTGCAGTCTCAGAAGGCATGGCTTTGGCACAAGCTGAACTGTGTTCTCCAGAATTGCCTCTGGTTGAGAGAAAGGTAACCTACCTGTTTCCGCTCCATTTGGAAAGCACCTGATTCCTCTGAAGTGAGGCCAGAGTCCCAGCTGTCTCTGGGGGAAGATGGCTTGGCCTACTGGGAAATGACCTCCTGAAAGCAAGCTGGAGTGGCTGCTGCTGGGAACTCAGGTGCCCAAGAGGAAGGACAGTCTTTGCAAAACTAACCGCATGTTCAGAGTTCATGGGAAATCACGTTTAAAATAAAACCATGATCCTTTTCTAAACAATTATAACTTAAATGCAGAGAAGAAATAATTTGGACACTCCTCCCATCTACCACAAAAGGAGAGGGAGGGTTCTTTGTACTCTTTAACAAAGCTCCATTGTTTTCTCATGATTTTGCTTTATGGGGTTTAAATTAAAGGGAAGCTGCTCTATGGTGAGGCAAATTTTTGTTTAAAAGCATTTAAACAGCACCTATATTGGTGAACTCCCTTGTGGGCTAGTGCTTGTCCTGAGATGCATTTTTTAATTGAAAATATTTCAAATCATTAGCATGAAATAGTAACTACAAGGCAGGACGTTAACTACCATAATGCCCCCATGACTTTACGTAAAGAGTGTCCCAAGTGTCTTAGAGCAGTTCCGTAAGACATTCAATGAAAGTCATGAATTAACTTCTCTTTTAAACAGTTGGGTATAGTAGATATGTACCATCCATGGGAAAAGAGGGAAATGATTTTGCTGAACTTACAATCAGTCATGCAGCATGCTGAAAGACCTATCCCCAAACCTTAAAGGTTTGGCCAGACCCATTACTGCCTCAGGAAAGGAGGAACTTCAAGTCAACAGTTGCGCTCTCTGGTAAGGAGTATAACCTGGTACTTTCAAAGTTATTTCATTAAGTTTACCACATAATTATAATTGAAGAAAATATAGGGGTCATTTTTTAACCCATTATTACAAAATCTTTTACTTCAAAAGCTGTTATTAAAAAAGAAAATGTAGCTTTTCAGTTACAAACTGAGTTTGGAAAGCATTTTAAACATATAGAGTAGACACAGGACTTTCAACTTACTTTGTTACAGGAAAGACAAATGAGACTTTTAATCTTTTAAGAAATACCTCTGGGTATCTCTAACTCCTTTCTGTGGAATTTCATGAGGACATCAATAATAAAAATATGGTGTCACTGAGCCAGTATTTCCACAATGTGTGGGCTGTTTGTCTCTTTCCTCTTTGTTTTGTTTCGTTGTTCTGAAAAGTACATTAAATGCAAAAAAAATATCAATTTGATCAATCAATTTTTTGATGTGTACAAACATAAGGTCATAAGAATTAGTTTATCCAAAGTCATGGCACTTTTTTGGAGTAAGACTTATTCCAAATGAAGGTGATCAGAACTAAGCTCCTATAAACACAAGATGTAGAGTATAGAGCAAAAGCTCAAGAAAAATCTCCTCAAAGAAGCAAAGAACAAAGATTCAAGTGATAAGAAGGAATTAGGCAAGAGAACTTGAAGACAAGATGCTCCAGAGCCTAGCAGTGAGTTTAGCACAGCTTCCTGGGAGACCTGAAGCTACAGAGTGGAAGATGGCAAAGGAAAGACTGCAGGGATAGACTTTTCTAGAATGTGGACTTTATTCTAAGGATGATCACTCAGAGGTTTTAAGCATGGATTGGCAAGATGGGATTTACATTTATTATCATTTTCATAGCTGCCCTGAGGATGGATTGTGTGTGGAACATTTGGATAACCAGTCAGGGGAAAGTATGCAATGTATTTGCAGACTACAGTAAACTATAGTTGAATGTGAAACAAAAATTACAAAAATATGGATGGAGTTCAGATTTTCCTTGGCCATACAGTCATACACAGGAATTGAAGTCTTTCTATTAAAGAGGAAGCATTATAAGGTTTAAAGCATAGACAAATATGGTTATTGTATTGTTACTATTTTTGTTAAGGTCATTTTGGTGAGACTAAGTTTTTTTGCCGGTTATCTGTTGCAAAATGAGAAACTAGTAATTTAGAATTACTATTCATTTTGTTAAACTTACAATCTATTTGTTAGAAATCAGAACAGAGTTCAGGTGTGAGGGTCTTCTGTCCCATGTGGTACAACTAGGATCACTTGATGGTATTGAGTTGGCTATTAGTCTGGTGTGGAGGGCACAAAAAACTTCACTTACATGTTTGGTGTCTTGGCCAGGATGGCTGGAAGATTGCACTTAGTCAGAATCCTCTGTCTCCATATAGTTTCAGGTCATTTCTGCATGGCTTTGCCAGCTGGGTATACAGACTTCATCCACTATGTATTCTTTTCACTTTAGCCATTTCAGCCTGGCATGGTTCCTTTAAAACTCTGTGGGATACTTGTACATCAAATTATATTCCACTCTACAAAACCCTACAAGAGAAATCCTCTCTATCTTGGGCTCCCTAAAAAGCTGCTGTGGAACAATGATTTTAAATTTCTTAGAAGCCCATTATTAGATCAAAAGAGTCTTGAAAGCACATCCTTAAGATCCTTGAAAGGCCTTTTGTCTAGCTCAAAATGTCTATAAGTATCATATTTCTGAGGTCTCTACAAAGAGTTCTATAATTTCATCCTGAAGGAAGATTCAATTATTAGCCTAACTGACTCCATTTTGTCTTTCCCCAACCTGATCTTTTTTGAGTTGTTCTTTCCTTCAGTTTATCTTAAATTTTAGGATCACAGGTCTAAAAGATAAACATCCTGTGAAAGAAATTGAACCTGACGCTCAAGCAGTAGCAATTTCCATGATGCCCATGAGAGTCTATGTGGCCAGTATCAGGACAATGATCAACCAGATTATATGACCTGACCAACATCTCTAGCTATGCTAACCCCCTTAACTCTTGCCTTTGTTTTTTCCCTATGTAAGTCCCTGTGCTCCAGCCACAAATACTTTCCTCACTGATTTCAACCTCCACTCATAGTTTTCTTGAGGTCCTTCCAGCTCCTACTAAGCACCTCCTCGAATCCCAACTTCTGGGCAATAAAGGTGGTAAAGGGTGGATAGAGGTAAGACTAGATGTCAAGACCTGTAAAAGGTAATTAAGGTAATTTAATGTAACAAGAGAGTGTTTAAATAAATCATAGTGCGCTCTCTCTCTCTCTCTCTCTCGGATACTATTGATTATATAGCTAACACAGCTATATAATTTCACTTGTGAAATTTTCTTATTGGTTGATCATTTCACAATATGAAAATATGTAACAATATCTTAAATAAATAGGGCAAATTACAAGGTAGTTCTTTTATAGTTTGAAATGATATGCACCAAAATGTTGTAAATATTCAATTCTAAGTGTTGGAGTCATAGGTGATTTTTTAGTTTTTCTTTTATTCTGTTTTATATTGCTGACTACTCTTTAAATAATAGACATGATAGTTTTGCAATCAAATTAAAAATATGACTATTTCCATTTTGGAAAAAAATCAAAAATTGATTTTTGTAGTATGTGGGAAGAAAGAATGAGGACTGGTACTAAGACAGTGGCTGTGAGGATACAGAAGATTCATTGAAACTTATAAAGGCGGTTGAACGTCCAGGAGTTGACTTATGGGATTAGCAGGAGGAAGATGGAGGGGCATTCGGTATCCTAGGTAAGCCAAAAGAGGCAGGAAGGTCATCTTACTTAGGAGTTTGAACAAGTGAGAGATGTGATTTATACCCTGATTCTACATCTCTTCTTGTCTTAGAGAACTTCAGTAGCTGTGATTCCAATATAATTATTCCCATTCAGTTTATCAGTGGCCTCCCAATAACTGAATCCAATGCAATTTTAGTCCATAATTTATTTGTCTTCTTCTTCTTCTTTTTTTTTTTGGTAGTAGGGATTGAACTCAGGGGTACTCAACCACTGAGCCACATCCCCAGCCCTATTTTGTGTTTTATGTAGAGACAGGGTCTCACTGAGTTTCTTAGTGCCTCATTGTTGCTGAGGCTGGCTTTGATTGTCTTCTTAATAGCAATTAATATTGTTATTCCCTACTTCTGCAAATCAGTTCCCCCAAGTCTTATCCTACCATCCTGACAACTTCTTATCTTCTCACTTCACCTCCTGTTGCTGTCAAAGAAATTAATCTATCATAGACATACATCCTAATCAGCAAATTCATTTACGTGTCTTTTTATCTCAATGATCCTCAAATGCTTATGTCTTGCACTAATATTTGTGTCCAGCTGCCTACCACATAGTCCCACTGTAAGCTCTACTATGACCTGGAATCCTGTCTTATTCCCTAACTAAGAGCATGGTATGATGGATCATTTAGTCATTAAGTTTGGAAACCTGGGAGTCACCCTTTACTGCTTATTCTCCTCCATTGCCTCTCCTAGCCACCTTATTGAATCGACTATTAAATTTCATGGATTCTAAATGACTCTCATTCTCATGGATTCTTGGCCCTTCATATCAACTGCCATTGCATTCTTCATCTTGTACGTGGATTACTGTAATGTGATTCTCATTCAGCCCTGCTTTCTTTTAATCCATTGAAAATGCTATGTGAAATAATATCCTGATGCACAAATTTGAGCACAGGTCTCCATCACCAACCAAGAAAAAAAAATAATGTCCTTTTTTCCTCTATGGATTACTAGTACCCTGTACATACCACGTCTAACATGGAATATGCACTCCATGGCAGTTTACTGAAAGAATCAAATGAATGAATGAATACACGTTGACATAGTTTTATAATCAGAATTGGCAGTCAGGTGCTCCTGTGTTTGAATTTTAGTCACAGCCAATGTTGTGAAGGTGGCCCTGCATATTTCATTTCTGTTGCTACTAAGTACCAAATAAACCAGCCAAAATAGGTAAATGATGAAAAGCAAAGCCCTCCATTTTATAGCTGTGTAATTGTCAAAGCAATGGGACTACCATAAGGATCAAATTTATAGTAACTGGAAGAAATTTAAAATATGAATTGAGTATGTCCATTTCAATGTATATATGGCAATGTATTCTTTTTTTCCTCTTTTTAAAAAAATTTATTTATTCTACTTAGGTATACATGATAGCAGAATGCATTTTGATTCATTGTACACAGATGGAGCACAGCTTTTCATTTCTCTGGTTGTACATGATGTAGAATCACATCATATATGCAGTCATACATGAAGCTACGGCTATGATGTCCATCTCATTCCACCATCTTTACTGCCCTCATGTCCCCTCCTTCTCCCTTCCCTTTGACCAAATTTCCTCCATTCTTCTCATGTCCTCTCTCTCATTATGGATCAGCATCCACTTATCAGAGAAAACATTCAGCATTTGGTTTTTTGGGATTGGCTTACTTTGCTTAGAATGATATTCTCCAACTCCATCCATTTACCTGCAAATGTCATGATTTTATTCTCTTTTATTGCTGAATAATATTCCATTGTGTATATATATCACAGTTTCTTTATCCATCCATCTATTGAAAGGCATCTAGGTTGGTTCCACAGTTTAGCTATTGTGAATTCAGCTGCTATAAACACTGAAGTGGCTGTGCCACTGTAGTTTGCTATTTTTAAACCCTTTGGGTATAGACTGAGGAGTGGGATAGCAGGCTCAAATGGTGGTTCCATTCCAAGTTTTCTAAGGAATCTCCATACTGCTTTCCAGATTGGTTGCACCAATTTGTAGTCCCACCAGCAATGTATGAGCATTCCTTTTCCCCCACATCCTCGCCAACACTTATTATTGTTTGTATTCTTGATAATTGTCATTCAGACTGGCATGAGATGAAATCTTAGTTTTGATTTGCATTTCTCTAATTGCTAGAGATGTTAAACATTTTTTCATATGTCTGTTGATCAATTGTATGTCTTCTTCTGAGAAGTGTCTGTTCAGCTCCTTAGCCCATTTATTGATTGTATTGTTTGTTTTTTGGTGTGAAGTTTTTTGAGTTCTTTATATATACTGGAGATCAGTGCTCTATCAGATGTGCATGTGGCAAAAATTTGTTCCCAGAATGTAGGCTCTCTGTTCACTTCATTGGTTATTTATTTTAATGAGACGCTTTTTAGTTTGAATCCATCCCATTTATTGATTGTTGATTGTACTTCTTGTGCTACAGGAGTCTTGTTAAGGAAGTAAGGTCCTAATTCGACATGATGAAGATTTGGACCTACTTTTTCTTCTATTAGGCGTAGGGTCTCTGGTCTAATTCCCAGGGCCTTGATCCACTTTGAGCTGAATTTTGTGCACAGTGAGAGATAGGAGTTTAGTTTCATTTTGCTGCATATGGATTTCCAGTTTTTCCAGCACCATTTGTTGAAGAGGCTATCTTTTCTCCAATGTACAGCACCTTTGTCTAGTATGAGATAACTGTATTTAAGCGGGTTTGTCTCTGTGTCTTCTATTCTGTACCATTGCTCTACATGTCTATTTTGGTGCTAGTACCATGCTGTTTTTGTCACTATAGCTTTGTAGTGTAGTTGAAGGTCTGGTATTGTGATGCCTCCTGCTTCACTCTTCTTGCTATGAATTGCTTTGGCTATTCTGGGTCTCTTATTCTTCCAAATGAATTTCATTCCTTCTATTTCTATAAAGAATGATGTTGGGATTTTAATTGGAATTCCATTGAATTTGTATAGCACTTTGGGTAGTATGGCCATTTTGACAATATTGATTCTGCCTATCCAAGAGCATGGGAGATTTTTCCATCTTCTAAAGTCTTTTTCAATCTCTTTCTTTAGTGTCCTGTACTTTTCATTGTAGAGATCTTTCACCTCATTTGTTAAATTGATTCTCAAGTATTTTTTTAGGCTATTGTAAATTGGGTAGTTTTCCTAATTTCTCCTTCAGAGGATTCATCACTGATGTATAGAAATGCGATTAATTTTTGGGTGTTGATTTTATATCCTGCTACTTTGCTAAATTCATTTATTAATTCTAGAAGTTTTCTGGTGGAATTTTTTGGGTCCTCTAAGTATGGAATCATGTCATTGGCAAATAATGATAGTTTGAATTCTTCCTTTCCTATTCATATCCCTTTAATTTTTTCATCTGTCTAATTGCTCTGACTAGTATTTCAAGGACTATGTTGAATAGCAGTGGTGAAATAGGGCATCTCTGTCTTGTTCCCATTTTTAGAGGGAATTCTTCCAATTTTTCTCCATTTAGGACAATATTGGCCTTGGGTTTAGCATAGATAGTTTACTAAGTTGAGATATGTTCCTACTATCCCTAGTTTTTCTAGTGTTTTGAACATAAAAGTGTGCTATATTTTGTCAAATGCCTTCTCTGCATCAATTGGTAAAATCATATGATTCTTATCTTTAAGTCTATTGATGTGATGGATTACGTTAATTCCTTGGAATGACCCCACTTGATCATGGTGCACTATTTTTTTAATATGATTTTGTATGCAATTTGCCAAAATTGTATTGAGAATTTGTGCATCTATGTTCATCAGAGATAATGGTCTGAAATTTTTTTCTTTGATGTGTCTTTGTCTGGTTTTGGTATCAGGCTGATACTTGCCTCATAGAATGAGTTTGGAAGAGTTCCTTCCTTTTCTATTTCATGAAATAGTTTGAGGAGTATTGGTATTAATTCTTCTTTGTAGGTCTTGTAGAACTCAGCTGAGAATCTGTCTGGTCCTAGGCTTTTCTTGGTTGATAGGCTTTTGATGGTATCTTCTATTTGCTTTCTTGAAATTGATCTGTTTGTGTATGACCTCCTGGTTCAGTTTGGGCAGGTCATATGCCTCTAGAAACTTGTCAGTGTCTTTAGGGTTTTCTATTATACTGGAGTATAGATTTTCAAAATAGTTTCTAATTACCTTCTGTATTTCAGTAGTGTCTGTCGTGATATTTCCTTTTTCATCACAAATATTAGTAATTTGGGTATTCTCTATCTTTCTTTTCATTAGGATGGCTAAAGGTTTGTCAATTTTATTTATTTTTTCAAAGAACAAGCTTTTTGTTTTGTCAATTTTTTGAATTGTTTCTTTTGTTTCAATTTCATTGATTTCAGCCCTGATTTTAATTATTTTCTGTCTTCTAGTTTTTTGGTGTTGGTTTGTTCCTCTTTTTCTAGGGCTTTGAGATGTACTGTCAAGTCATTTATTTGTTGACCTTTTCTTCTTTTAATGAATGAGCTTAATGCAATGAACTTTCCTCTTAGCACTGTCTTCATGGTGTCCTAAAGATTTTGATATGTTGTATCAAAGTTTTTACCTCTGAGAATTTTTTTTTATCTCTTCCCTGATATCTTCTGTTATCCATGCATCATTCAATAGCATATTATTTAGTCTTCAGGTGTTGGAGTATTTTCTATTTTTTAATCTGTCACTGATTTCTAATTTTATTCCATTGTGGTCAGATAGGATGCAGAGTAGTATCTCTATTTTTTTGTATTTGCTAAGACTTGCTTTGTGATATAACATATGATCTATTTTAGAGAAGAATCCATTTGCTGCTGAGAAAAAAGTGTATTCACTCATTGATGGATGGAATACTATATATGTCTGTTAGGTCTAAATTATTGATTGTTTTATTGAGTTCTATGATTTCCTTATTTGGTTTTTATTTTGAAGATCTATCTAGTGGTAAAAGAGCTGTGTTAAAGTCACCAAGTATTATTGTGTTATGGTCTATTTGATTCTTGTAGTTGAGCAGGATTTGTTTGATATACATAGATGCCCCATTGTTTGGAGCATAGATATTTGTTATTGTTATGGCTTGTTGATGTATGATTCCCTTAAGAAGTATGAAATGTCCTTCTTTATCCCTTTTCAGTAACTTTGATTTGAAGTCCACTTTATTTGATATGAGAATGGAAACTCCTGCTTGTTTACATGCTCCATGTGACTGATACAGTTTTCCCCATCCTTTCATTTTCAGTCTGTGGATGTATTTTCCTGTGAGATGAGTCTCTTGAAGGCAGCGTATTTTTGATCTTTTTTAAAAAATCTAGTCTGTCAGTATGCGTCTTTTAATTGATGAGTTTAGGCCATTCACATTCAAGGTTATTATTGAAATATGATTTGTAATCCTGGTCATTTTGGTTTATTTTTGGTTTTTACTTTGACTTGGTAAAAGTCCTTTGATTGACCTTTCCTTTAGTGTAGTTTCTCTCTTTGTATATTTTCATTGTTGGTTATCATTTCCTCCTCATGGAATATTTTGCCGAGAATGCTGTTTAGTGCAGGCTTTCTTGCTGTAAATTCTTTTAACTTTTGTTTATCATGGAAGGTTTTCATTTCATCATCAAATTTGAAGCTTAATTTTTCTGGATATAAGATTCTTGGTTGGCATCCATTTTCTTTCAGAGCTTGGTATATGTTGTTCCATGATCTCTTGGCTTTTAGGGTCTGGGTTGAAAAATCTGCTGAGATCCGAATGGGTGTCCCCCTATATGTAATCTGATTCCTCTCTCTTGTGACCTTTAAAATTCTATCCTTATTCTGTATGCTGAGCATTTTCATTATAATGTGCATTGGTGTAGATCTGTTGTAATTTTGTACATTTGGTGTCCTGTAAGCCTCTTGTATTCAATTTTCCAATTCATTTTTCATGTTTGGGAAATTTTCTGATATTATTTCATTGAAGAGATTGTGCATTCCTTCGGTTTGAATTTCTGTGCCTTCTTCTATCCTGATAAATCTTAGATTTGGTCTTTTGAGGCTATCCCACAATTCTTGGATGTTCTGTTCATGGTTTCTTACCATCTTCACTGTGTGGTCAACTTTATTTTCAAGATTGTATATTTTGTCTTCATTATCTGAAGTTCTGTCTTCCAAGTGATCTAGTCTGCTGGTGATGCTTTCTATCGAGTTTTTTTTTTTTAATTTGGTGTATTGTTTCCTTCATTTCAAGAATCTCTAATTGGTTTGTTTTCATAATCTCTAGCTCTTTCTTAAAGTAATCTTTTCCTACCTATATTTGCTCCCTTATCTCTTTGTTGGTGTGATCCATGGTTACCTTTATTTGCTCTCTTCTTTCTTTGTTAGAGTGATCAATTTTTGCCGGTATTTGCTCACTTAAGTCATTCTTTAATTCACAGATCATTTTAATTACATACTTTCTGAATTCTTTCTCTGACATTTCATCAACTGTGCTGTTAATGGATTCTATTATTGTAGTATCTTGGTTTATTGGGGGCACTTTCTTCCTTGTTTTATCATGTTGATTATGTATCTTCCTTTCTTGCAATGCTGATCTGAAGTATTGTGGTTTCTATCCTATAATCTTGTAGTGACACTGGAGATTACCTGTATCTCATCTTGGAGTTTACTTCCAGTCCCCAGCAGGTGTCCCCAGATGGATACTACTGCCACTAAAGATGGTGGCGGGGATAGTGGAAGTAACTCAAGATGGCAGTGGGAGTGGCCCAAGATGGATGCAAACACTTTCAGAGATGGGGCTAAAAGGGTGAGACTTACATGGCTTTGGGCTGATTGCAGCACTTTGGTGGCCCACTGCCTCCAGGCCCTGTTGGCCCAAGGTAGAGACTAATACATGGGAAGAACTATGGTGGATGGCTGCAGTGTACAAGATGGATACAGGAAGGGAGCAACAACTGTGGGATCCCCCTCTATGTGCAGGGGTGGTCCTGGGCCTGGGCTCTCACACAGACCTGTGAGGGTAGTCCTAGGCCTGATCTTAGCTTTGACTCCCTCAGGGATTCTAGGTGGTAGGAATCCTGTGGGCCTGGGATCCTGTGGATCAGCAAGACCTGACATCCTGTGGATTGGCAGTGGCTCTGGCACTGAGCTGAGGGCAGTCCTGGGCCTCAGCCACAGGGGTCTCTAGAAGCAGTCCTTCACCTGGTCTGGGTTTCCCTGTGATTGGCGAGTAGCAGTCTTGGGTCTACCCTTGGCTGGTCTTTCGTGTAGGTCCCTGAAGGTGCTCCTGGGCCTTGGTCTGTGCTCCTGTTGGACAGCAGGGACTCTGGTGTGGAATTGGGGGTGGTTCCAGGCCACACTTAGGCCCATCTCCTGCAGGGGTCCCTGGAGGCAGTCCTTCCCCTCGGTCTGGCTTTCCCTGTAATTGGCGTCTAGCAGTCTCAGGTCTGACCTCAGCTAGGCTCCTATGGAGGAGCCTGAAGGTGGTCCTGGGCCAAATGTATTCTTAAAGACAGACTTTACTATTGCTCTGAAAGAGTAGTTTTTTGATGCTAAAAAAAATTGTAGGAGAAAATTTTTATTTTTTGAAAATTGAAAGCAGAGAAAAACAAACCAGTGGAAAGAAATCCACATGTCATTTCAGAAGCAGTGTGTTAATGGACAATGTGAGGCCAAAACAGTCCAGGCATAGCTGCTGGCCTCTCAGGTGGGATTGCTACTCTGATTGCACCTCCTGGATTGTATCTGAAAAAGACAGACTTCCATCTTAGACTTTTTTTTCTTTGCCTTAGCTGCTGTATGGACAATGTATCTCCAGTGCATCTATCTTTTAAATATGCATGCTTGA
Organism: Xerus rutilus; assembly: GCA_028644305.1. Lineage (NCBI taxonomy): Eukaryota > Metazoa > Chordata > Mammalia > Rodentia > Sciuridae > Xerus > Xerus rutilus. The sequence continues at coordinate 71,424,189 of CM053407.1, forward strand.
ATCTTTTAATCTCAGTTTCCACTTTGTAATGACTGCATTATCTATTTAATCTTACTGCCTGATGTGAATTTCTATATTTCACTTCACATCTTTTAGAAATGAATCTGAACACAAATGAATAAACCGAAAAACAGGAATATTTTCAAACATATTTAACATGTTATTTAGAAACAACAGCTGTTGAGAAAGAGAATTGTATTCTTGTTTATTCTCTTTTCTTTCTTTCTTTCTTTCTTTCTTTCTTTCTTTCTTTCTTTCTTTCTTTCTTTCTTTCTTTCTTTCTTTTTTCTTTTAAATTACTCTAGTTATAAGCAATCATCTCCAAACCAGGATATGGAACAAAAACCTGTTCATGCCCCCTAGTAAGTGTGTATTCAGCGTTAGCTTATAAGCATGACATTGTGCCCCTCCAGTCTTGTCTAGGATGAATTTGGAGTTTGCCAAGTTTAAGTGGTGGCCAAAGAAAACATCACAAGTACAGAAAAGAAGGGATAAAACCATGTGATTGCCATGTTATTGCTTTTTTTTTTTTTCCAAACTGACTTGGAAGGAAGAGTGTCAATTACTCGGAACATGGGATTTGGAGACCTAGATCCTAGATGTGTCTATCCCCAGCAGTGTCCTTGCCAAGTCACACAGCTCCTTTCCTTTCCATGGTCCCACACTCCAAGGGTGAAATTTGGCTTCAAATTCCCTCTTCTACCCCTCTTTACTTCCAACACACTTTCTTCTCACTGCGTTGGCCATGTAGGTTAGAATGATTTGTTTATGATCCTCCCTTCTCCCCATACGCCAGCTTTTCCTGAGTGTGGATGTTTTTCCTCAAGTCTTTATCCCTAGAGTCCAATGTGGTTGCTGGCACATGGTACTCAAGAAAAAACATATTGAATAAAATATGAAGGAAACCAGTTATCACTTTATTACTTCTTAGCCTCGGCTTCATTTGTAAAACAGGGGAATGAACTCAGAGGGTCCCAAATTTCCTTCAGTCTATATTTTGATTCTTACATACAAGATACCTAAGACCTTTTCAGATCATAAAATAAGCAATCCTTATAGCATTTACTTAAAGTTAGAATCCTTGTGACTTTGTGGTCTCCATTTTGAGTGCTGAGATCCCTAATAGTTACATACCTTGAATCTGAAGTTGAGCACGGGGAGGAGAAGGGGAAAAAAACCAAGGACACAGCCCTGTCCACTCCCAGGATAGACCCTTACTGCCCACGTGTCCTTGTATATTATTATGTCCTCGAAAATAATAATAATGGAAAAAAAATCAGAAGCCTCACCTTTAGAGGAAGACGGAAAAGACTGGGCAAAAAGTTGATACTTCTTTTTTCTGCACCAATGGACAGAAGAGTGGTGTGAGTCACATGTATCTAAAGAAGAGAATTGTGGTCAGAGGCAAGCTCTGTAAATGAACAGTGTCCAGAGGCTTTCAGTGCTCACTTTAATCAGAGAGCAAACAGAGAGAACCTCTGAGGCTTCTTGCCTTTTGTCACTAATACTTTACTGGAGCTGCTTCAAAATGAGAGTTTTAACAGAAGCATTTTAAAAAAGAGACAAAAATGTAATAATTGCACACCTGGTCTTGTAATTTCAGAAATCCATGATGCGAAGAGCTCCAAACACACGAGCTACTTCAAATCTGGATTCCTTTTCACTCTCTACGAAAGGCTGGTCTGGTTAGATTGGAGCTGATCGCTATTTTTTAGTTATACCAGTAAATGGTTGGAGTCTATTGTCAAAGTGAGAAAACTGTATTTTTTCCATAATTCAAAAATAATTGAAAGAATGTAGCTCGACAATTTTGAAATAATGAATTTTTTTAGATAATGGTTCAGTCCAATCTTGGAAAATTCCAGCCCTAAAGGTTTTTTTTTTTTAAATATAAATAAAGAGAAAGGAATCGATGAGCAAAAATGGCATGTTAGAGTAAAAACCATCGTTTTTAGCTGTTATCTGTCACATTCCCTTAAGGAATATAGAATATATTTTTAAAAGGTATCTCTGTTGACAAAAGTCAAGGGAAAAAAATGCACTCTCTTGAGTCAAAGGAGTCACCAGTGAATGGCTGTGTTTAATTGCTCAGGGTGGATGAGAAGTGGATGAGGAAGAGGGCAGGAGAGGGGAAGGGATGTATTCCTCCTGAGAAGGAGGGCAGTTTATTTTCTTGTATTTTACAAGTGTTTCGCACCAGCTAAGGCATCGTGCTGGCTCTTAGCTTGTCTTGCCTGGAGGAAAAGAAGGCAACAGGGACGCAAAAAGCAAAGCAAAGAAAATCACCGGGATGGTAAATAGAAGAGACACTTGTGCAGCCCTGGCCCCTGTCATTGTCTTCATCGAGCATGGTGTCAGAGCCATCACATTAGGTTGCCACCGCAGGGTGCATGCAAATGGGGGAGCCCGCGCAGACAGCGCTGCGCAGCCACCACCTGCACATTTCAGATTGTTGGCAGGTACATTGCAGTGGACTAAAACAGAATAATTACTGGAGATAGAGTTGGCAAGTATAGTGTACGGGAGAAGCATTCAATTGCACATGAATACGATAGGTGAACTATAAAAAAAAAAACGGCGGGGAGGGAGGGGGGAAAGCCCCCATTAAACACCAGACAGCTGGCAATTCTGAGCTTCCATCTTGTTTTTTATGAAATAAGAAAGCTGACCTACGAAGTCAGATGTTAGTGGATTTTGGATCATGAATTCAAGCAGGGGACGGAGAGCTCAACATCCGGGTCTTCAGAAAGCCCCCTTGAATGCCAAGACAAAAAAGGGCTCAAGGGCCAGGGACGTAGGAAATGAAGAATAAGGCACAGTACGTGAGTAATTCAGGATAGACTATTTCTTTATAAACACTGAGGTATTTATTTTATCTGTCATATATATAGCATTTAGGGTCCAGCCATTGTTCTAAGCATTTCCTACTTATTCATTTAATTCTCAGACAGACCCCATCATTGCTCTTCTTATCATGGCCATTTTACATGCAGATGAGGAAACCTAGCTGTGGACAGCTTGCCACTTTACAAGCTGTTGAGTGGCAGAGTGGGGAATTAGCAGCTCTCCTGTGCTGTCCCCCAATGAGGATGTACAGGGATGTTGAACGGGATGTCGTCAGAGATTTATGCAAGAAAACATAAAAATGATCATTTTAGCCGGGCGCGGTGGCTCAAGCCTGTAATCCCAGCACTTAGGGAGCCTGAGACAGGAGAGCTGCGAGTTCAAAGCCAGCCTCAGCAAGGGCGAGGCACTAAGCAACTCAGTGAGACCCTGTCTCTACATAAAACACAAAATAGGGCTGGGGATGTGGCTCAGTGGTCGAGTGCCCCTGAGTTCAATCTCCAGTACCAAGAAAAAGAAGATCACTTTATGCAAGTTATCTGAACTACTCAAAGTGAAGAGCATTATCTCTCTGAATGTATAGTTATTTGCATAAAAGCTATGTTTGCTATGTGAATTTCTGACAACACCCCATTTATCAGAGTTTTGTCAATAAAATACCTAAAACATACAATGACTCCTCCTTTCAAAAAGTGAAAATGCTTACATCTGTACATTAGCTACATTTCCTGCACTGCAGCTATATGTAGGACAAGGCGGTCCAAGGTCACAGTCCACTCTGCAAATCATGGGGCCATTAGCATCTACCTAACTTTCATCATTTGAGTCATTTTTCTTAACAGTAGCATTTTTATGTTGCCCACCCTGAGTGCATCCTTCCCTACCTAACAGAAGCCCCTTCCATTTTCTCAGATATTTTCTCCAAAAATATTGCATAGCTATCCCCCAGGCAGTCAAAATTAAGCTGGCTAATTAGGCTGAAGGCAAGAAATTTTATCCCATTATATTCCCAGTTTCTCCCTCTCTCTCTCCTCCTGCATGAGGCCAAGGAAACTTCCAGTCCCAGTTGCCTTTGGCCATCATCTATGAGAGAAGTCAGTTTATTACCAAGTCTGAGGACTGTAAAACTGAGAGGCAAAAAAGAACTAAGTCCTTCGTGGCATCACTGGGCCACTAATTATCTGTGCCTGGAACCACTACACTTTTGAATTTCCTATTTTGTGAAACAAATGTCCATATTGTTTTCCTGTTACTTGCAACCAAAAGAATCCTAACAAAGCTCTAAGATCTACACTCTAAGAGTGCACTTCCTACAAACTCTACCTAGCTTGAGCAACTCTGACCCAGATCTTCAAAGACTTTTGCACTTTTGACTATGAGCCCCTTTGAACCTAGAAGCTTCTTAAAGATTGTCCACAGTCCTGAGTGAATGAAACTCTGAGACTCTCGTTAGGTACTCTAGCAGCAGCAGTATCATGAAAAGCACTAGGCAGGGGTGCACATGGTGAGGAGCAAATCAGTGACAGAAATTTGTTCCAGAAAATGACCTTCATCTTCCTACTGGAGGTGTTATTATTTATCCCTATAGCAGCAATATGGGAGGGAAAAAGCACAGCTTTTTTCAGTAAGAACCTAAAATCAAATACCAACTTCACCACTCACAAGCTGTGTGACTGCAAACAAGTTACTCAGTATCACTAAACCTCAGTTTCCTAACCTGTAAAAGTAGGAATAATAAATCTGTCATCTCAGTCTGTGAAGATTACAGACAACTGAGTCAATGACATGTACTGTCTGAAAGTACTAACCATTATTATGATGTTGCCTCTACATCACTGTTATCTAACACTCTCACTTATTCAACAAATAATTATTTAGCACCTAATATATTGCCAAGTATGGTCACAGTACTGGTGCTTTATGACATTTTATTAAATATCAGCATCTCTTATGAAGAAAATCTTAATGTTTGAGCTGTGTCCAAGTATATACATGCTTCTGTTTTTGAATTTTTTTTTTTTTTAAGGATTGATGCTCCTCCTTTTAGAGCTTTATTATAACTTCCTCAAACATGGTTTGTCCTTAAGAGAGTACAAAGAAATTTCCCTTTTAGAAAAATCCCATTGCTTTCTCCTTCTAGTTGTAATTTCATAGTCAGCTTCATTAGGGGAAATTTATTCTGAAGTTTTAAGATGACTATCAAGAAGAATGAGGAAAAGTCCTCTCCCTTCTCTCTTGTAAAAATATGTGTTGATGTGACCGTTCTGTGCATGTTGAAGTCAGCTTTACCCCAAGAAGTGAGGCAGCAACTTCCCAGATGCCAGAAGGAGCCACAGGATTGTCCTTCCCGAGGTATGGTCTTTGGACACGTCTCTGCATTTCTGGCATAAGGAAGTTAGCATATTTCTTTATATGTGGTGGATCTAGAAATGACCACCCAAAGAAAGCAGAACCAGAAATGAATACAAGAATTTACGGGCATGGATTAATGGTTGCTGCCCACGTGGAGATTCATCATCCCTCAACATGACAGACACACTCATGCTAGCTGAGGGAAGACTGGCTAATGCATGCCTAAGCTGGGGCTTTCAAGAGGAAGAAGTGTTTCTAAGGCCATTCTCTTGCCTCTCTAGGGGGCAGCTATTGTAGAGATTTAGATTAGAAGCAACAGCTATTGTAGAGATTTCCCCAGGGAATTGAGAATCCGAGTTTTAGAACCTTGGAGTTTAGTGCACCTACCTACTTTTTCCCCTCTTTGCCAGCTCTGGAACTCTCAGTGTTAATTTGCTAAAGGACTCTGCGGGCTCCATTCACACTTAACCCATGTGGATTACCAGACTGAATTATTCTCATTCCCTTCCGCAGACAGCTCTCCTTTGGAGACTCTGATGGAAATTGGTATCATCAAGAGAAGTGATAACACAAAGAACCATTACCATCTCCACTTTCTGACATGCCAAGAAATCAAGTCACATGCAATGCTTGCCAAAGCCAGCTCCTGAGCTAAACAACCAACCAGGGGCACCCAGTCTATCACTACCATTGTGAAAAACAGCACACTTTTTACTGAGGACCATTACTATTACTCTTTCACTTGACCTCTACAACCTTATAGTTTTGTTTATAATAATGGATGAACTTGTTCCAGTAAAAACTTTATCAAGTTAAAAATAAAATAATAAACTACAAACTTGACAAGACCCTATTTTCCTCAATGCTGTGAAGAATAGAAAGACGTATAACTTCTGTTCCCCAACTTTAAACAGCATCAAAAATGGGACTTCATTCAGATTCATTGAATAGAGGTGTAAGACACATGAGGGGGCTGGAGAGTATGGCTTTTCCCATGACAGGGGAGTGTGTGCTCAGGACCTCTGACTGGAGTGATCAAGGCAGGAGTTGTGAGATAGACCTTCAAGAATGGTTAGTGAGTAAAGAAGAGCAAAGAAGAGGAGGAACTTTCTAGGTGGGAAAGAAGAGCACCAGCGACAACTCTGTGGGGAATTCCCAGCTTTACTGTTCCAAAGGAAGGCGGAGCTGGTACAGTGCAGTCAGTCAGTTGAATTTCAAGTACAAATTCAGGGCCTTAAATTGTGTCTTGCAAGTCCTGGGAAGACACTGAAGCCTGCACAGGTGAATGTTATGAAGAATGTGGACTTTTGTGACTATTAATCTGGCAGGCGTAGAAGGGAGGGATTAGAAGGGGGCAGACAGGAAGTGACTGGAGAGGCCATAGGCTCTTAAATCAGTAAGGCAGTAGTGGGGAGAGAATGTGGAGTGTAACAAGATGGAGACTCTCAAGTGCTTTCCCTGTGGAAGCTCGTTGAAAGTTTCATATTTCTTCAACCACATTTCATGGGAAAATATTACAATCTTGTCTTCAGCAAGTCCAAAATGCAGAGCATGACAAGATTTGATTTTTTTCAAACCTTTTGAAGAGTAATATTAAAAGCTTATGAGTTATATATTTAGTATAATCCAGCATCCATTCTCTCCATTGCATGTAATATAGATAAATAAAATATGCATCCTGTGTATGATTTGTGCATAAGTATATCAATAATAATGTATAAAGAAAACATATCTAAAATTTAATCAAGGTTTCTGATTATAAACTGTATGAATCAGTAAAATAACATACTTGGAGAATCTTCAACATCACAAATCTCAGCGTTCAGATACCAGTCTTTAAATTAAATTTCAGTCATCAAATCAGGGCATAAAATGCCATAGCCTAATTCTCACCTCATGACTGAGAGGGTAACTGAGGAGAGAGAAATGATTTACCACCCCTTGAAGTTGCCTTTCCCTTTATTCATTTTTTTTTTTTTTGTACAGGGGATTGAACCCAGGCAGGGGTGCTTCACCACTGAGCACCATTCCCAGCTCTCTTTTTAAATATTTTATTTAGAGACAGGGCCTTGCTAAGTTGCTTAGTACCTCGCTTTTGCTGAGGCTGGCTTTGAACTCGTGATCTTCTTCTTCAGCCTCCTGAGCTGCTGGGATTACAGGTGTGTTCCACTGCACCTGGCTTTATTCATCTCTTGAATATGTCAAAAGCCATCTAGTGAGCTAGTTGGTGGTTGAGCAAGATTTTGTTAATCTTTCATTCATTCTCATATATATAAAGGATAGATGCAGAGGCATTTCAAAAGACAACATTCCTAATTTCCAACTTTGTCCAACCCATTTATCCCTTGCTCTACTTCATGTTCTGGTCGGAATCACAGAACCCAAAGAAATATGGGAAGAACCAACCAACTTGACAGAAGGGTAGAGAGTGAGGAGGGGCTGCCTTTCCTCTCTCACTCCTCTCAACACCTCTCCCAATGGCCTGGGCTTTCTCCGATTCTAGGAAAAAAATATTCTGATCCTTTAAAAAATTTCTGTAGCTAAGTTCTCATTTCCAACTCGTAGGGCCCAAAATACTTTCACATTAGGGAAATCAAAGAACCATTTACTTCTTTATGGAAGACATCATGTAATATTCATTTTTTTCTTTGCTCTGTCCCTGGAATGCCTCACTTAGACCCTGGCAAGTAGGAGATAGTTGATTAATACTTATTGACTTGAATTTTTGAATAATAGTTTTAAAAATATATAGATTGCAAACATATAATCCAAGAGGATTAATCAGTAGCAAGATAATTTTTAACAAATTATGCTGCTAGCTTTCAGCTTTAGTCAATGGACACTGCAATATCCCTTTGAAGAGAACACTAGGTCTCCTGCTTTAGACACTCGCTGATGCTGATCTTCCCTTGTATCTCCTGCCACCTGACAACATGCAACAGAGGGTGAGTCCTTTATTGAATGACCCTCAGATGGTTAATTTTGTTTCCTGATGGCAGATACTGAAGCTACAAAAAAAGCTGCTCTTGCTTTTCAAAGAGGCTTTTCAATTTTTAATTTGACATGGAGAGGTACATGGTCTACAATCCATGCAGACCAGCAGTTATCTCTCATTATCAACCTCTTTGGTGCGTTTCAACCCATCTTGGCTGAAAGCAGCTCTATTGTAGGGACTTTTCTGGTCAAGCATACACATGTGCTTTAATAACAAGATTCCTGATAAACTGGAACAGAGAGAATGAGGAAACAGGCTTTTAAATGATAACTGACCATTAGTTTCTCTAAGTTTGATTTCTGCCTGACAGACTTATTAAAGAATCACGTAAGGAAGACTAGGAATATGTCTGCCAGCTCCTGGTCAAATGAGAATCACAGACTCTGTAGAGCTGAAGACACTTTAGAAGTCATCTCCTATGGTTTTGCCTTGTTAAGGTAAGGGAACTGGAGTTCACTGATGAAATGACTCAGCCAAGGTCATGCAGCTGTTAGGACAGGGTGAGGATTCAGCTCATTTAGGGTGCTGTGGCTGCTGATATCTTTGCTGACTTACATTGGGGAAATCTAGAAATAAAAAGAGCTGCCCTAGTTTTTCAAGAGCTTTTTCTAGGAACACCATTGTGTGAGCGATTATTTCCTTGGCTAAATCAACGTTCTAAGTGGGGAAGAGGGTATAGGCTATGAATTTGGACTTGGGCTAGGGCTCAGTTTATAACCATTGCAGTCATTTATTCAGCATTACATGTTAGACATTGTGCATATGTTATTTTTATCTTCATAATGGATCTGGAAGAAACCCTATTTTGTGGATAGAAAGGCTGAAGTTTAGGAAGGTTAAGTATCTGTCCTAGCGTCAGGAAGTTGAAACACTTGCAAGGTGTCAGAAAAGGTCAGAAGTGGATTAAATGTTCTAGATGATAATCTCAAACTGTCAAAATAATCTAGTGGCAAAATTTAAATTGCAGGTTTCAATCCTGTTCCCTATGAGTGAAATAATTGAAAGTCAAAGAAAGTACTAACTCTCAGCATCCTATGTTTGAAATGCAGGTAGGGTTTCCAGAAAAATATGTGTTCAATGCTGAGGTAAAATGTTACCTCCATTAGACAGTGGATTTTTTTCCCTAAGTCTCCTTTATTGATCTTACCCTCTATGTTCTAAAAAGAGTGAAAAGATGCTGGCATATGCATTTAATAACTGCAAGTAGACATCAGAAATTATTTGACCATTTCTTGAAGCAAGACATATTCTTTTGTACTACACTTCTGAAATTATAGTCTAAGTATAAATGTAATTTATTTTATAAAAATTCAATTTGCATGCAATGTTTCAGAAATACATCTATTGTATTTAGCCAAAACCACTTTTTTACAGTTGATAGCAATCAAAGAGGTTTATATTAAGAAGATAACAATGAAATGAAAATACAAATAAAAAGAATAACATGCTTGATTCAGTCTCCCCAAAGAGAATAGAGGACTGATAAGGAAAATCAAATGGTTTAAAACAAGATCGTTAAGTTTTTAGATTTAGTAATTGGTTGACCTTAAGAAAAATCATTACACAAACTTCTGAATGAAAATGTGTGTGTTTATAACTGAAATATGAGCAGACAGCTTAGTTTAAACTTTCCATCACAGAAGATTCAAGAGAACAGTGACTTCCACCAAAAAAAATTCTGCACTTGTCTAGAATGTAAGTTGCAAGAAGGTGGGGTCAGCCATGTAGACCACGCGTTGCTTTTCCCATTTTATTAGCACAGTGTTTAGTCCATAGATAGTACATATTAAATAATTATCAAATTAGCAAAAACAAGGAATAAAGTCTAATCTGTAGTAGAAGAAAAGTTTCCCAAAGAGCTACTGAATGAGATTTGGCTCAAAATAAGCATGATATAAGCCTAAGAATTCCAGAGAGTGCAATGTGAGTTAATGCTGATTTTTCTTTGGGTAAAACAAGATGGAAAAATCTTCCTCAACATGTCTTATATTGCAACATTGCCTACCTGATGCCTAGCATCTTTTCTATTGGATGAAAAGACTCTACCATTCTTCCCCAGGGAGGAAAATAAATTCGGCTGCATCAAGTATTTTAAAATAAATTTCTAGTAAAATATTTAAAGACCCTGTCTATAAATTAGCCACCACTGAGGAGTTCTTGGGCAAGTTACTTGATGAATAAGAGAAATGGAAGGGACTCTGGAAAAGTAAGTGGTATTCCAATATTTGCTTGAACTATATTTGCTTGAACTTAACCTGAAGAACTTTCAAATGCAAATGCCTCTACTGAATTAATCAACATGTATTCTGCAATTAAAAATATATTTTCACTATTCCAGTGGAACAATTAGGTTGAATAGCTTAGTTTAAACTTTCCATCACAGAAGATTCAAGAAGACAGTGACTTCCACCAAAAAAATACTGCACTTGTCTAGAATGCACTTGTCCATAGATAGTACATATTACTATCACAGGCTTTGCCTTTATAAAAGTCTTCTTCACTCAAGGTAGTGAAGCTACTCTGCCTCAAGCATGTAGCTGCTGCTGGAAATCAATCTAGTCTTTGCAGAGCTCAGGATTATATTGAGATGCAAAATTTAAGACCTCTAATATGAAATTCTCGTTTTTTATATGTCCCCAATTCTCTCTTCTATGTAGCAGGTGACCCCTATCTTTATACAAAGGAATTGCCTTGATTTTCTGAGCACTTTATATTACATCTTGGGGATGCTTTGGCTTGGCATAAAATTCTGATCCTGTCCCAAACTTGCCTCCATCAAGCTCTAGATGAAATCTCGGTAGTTGTGCATGGCTCTCAGGCCCTCTAGGGCATCAGCGAGCAGGTGGAATCTTTTTTTTTTTTCCCCAAAAATGCACTTTTAAACAACAGTTGCAGAGAGGAGAAGCTCCAGACCCAGCCTCAGAGAAGCTAAGTCTCATTCATTTTTCTTTGGAGGAGTGCATGGACCTGGGCATAAGAAAAGAGAAGGAGGAAATAGCTTATTAAAAAAAGGAATAACCTCTTGCACTAGAGGAGGTGATACAGAGAAAGTCGTCCTGGTGACACACACGAGTAAGTTATTTACTCACACGTGGCTGTAGTATGGGCCCAGTGCTTTTCAATCACTCCTGGGAATTCTTACTGGGATTGTTGTTAACGGGAGCAGGAAGAAACCTTCCCTGGAAACCATGGGAATGTTCAGTGTCATGTCTCAGTTTTTAGGAATGTTCATTGTGTTTCTCCAGCTAGAATATAAGGTTTTTGAAAGAAGGAACATACCGTGTCTGGGGTGTGGTAGTCAGAATTCTAAAGTGGACTCCTGATCTCTGTTCCCCTGCACTGTGCCAGTATGCCCTTCTTTTGCATACGGGATCTTGACTTCTAGTCAATGGAGGATGGCAAAGCAGATGGGATGGAGAAGAGGGATTACTCCTCAGGTTTTGAACAAGCAAAGGGCTATGTTGTAAACGGCTTCACAGCAGGAAAGTGCAGGCCGCCTCTGGTTCCTGAGAGCAATCCCTAGCCAGTTGTCAACAAGCACAGATAGGATTCAGTCCTTCAGTCATGGGGGTGAATTCTCCTGACTGTTGGGGGGATCTTTGAAACAGGTCTGTCCCTAGTCCAACCTCCAAGTGAAAACACTTTGATAGCAGCTGGGTAGGATCCTGTACAAAGGGCACAGTTTTGCTGTTTCCAGACTTGTGACCCAAAGAAATGATGAGATAATAAATGTATGTTGTGTTAATTTGTTTCATAGCAATACAGATGGGGAAGTCAGACTCTTCAAAGGGCTTGCAGCTCCATCCCATGGTGAAGACAATACCCAAGGGACTGCAACCTCCATGACAGGACAGAGTGGGACTTGCATGGGGGTGGATGAGAGGCTCACCTGGTCAAAGTGCCTGCCAAACACTTATTGGAGTGCCAGCTTCAAGCTGGGACAGCCACCTCCCTGCCCTATATACAGGCCCAAAGTGGTGGACCATCTGATCCTTGATCCTCCCTAAGCCCACATCCAGGCCCTTTCTGGGGGTAAAGGATAGTGGACGTTGCTGGAAGAGGAGAAGGTACAACAGAGCAACAGGAAGTAGAGGAGTGAATGTCTAAAAAGCCAACTCAGGGAAAGTGAAAGGCAGCAGAAAATAGGACCAGGCAGGCACAGCTAAAGGTCCAAGTCCCCAGCACACACTTGTCCCATCAGACCTTGCTGACAAAATATAAAATCAGAGATAAAAGTAATTTGAAGACAACAGAGCATTAAATCCAAAGCGTAGGGCTATTCTATGCATGGGAGCCTGAGTACCTGCACTGGTCACAAGCCCTTGGAGCCACCTGGCTTGAGGCGACACCAGCTACCAGGGTATGTGGGGCATTCTCTTTGCTGATTCTGATCCTCTCTACACAGTTTCACTGGGAACAACCCCCTTGTTAACTTTCTCTACCTTTCCTCTAGCCACAACTTTCTATATGCTCTTGGAGTTGGGAATGGAGTCACAGGAGGCCTTCCTACAACTTGTGCTTTGAGTCTGCTTTCTGTGGGTCAAATGCCCTCTGCGTACTTTGTAGTAGTGAGACTCTTCCCCTGGGGAAAATTATCCTTCATCGTTTTGCTAAAATGGGACAAAAGTCCTCAGGTAAAAAGGAAATATTTGTCATGAAAAGCATAATTGCTCAGTGTGTAGAAATTAGTCTTTCCACATGCAGGAGTCCTATACTTGACCATGATAAGTTTGTGTGTGTGTGTGCACATACGCACACACACACATGCGCATGCTCTTGTGTAACAGGCACATTCATTTATGCAAATGAAGGGATTTGCTAAAGAGATCCGGGAACGCATGGTAAACACACATTTAAATGCAGACTTTAATGTCACACAGAATAGCTTTTATTGATATTTACTCCTATTAGGGAAGTCCTTGGGTGAGTCCGGTAAGCCACATTCCATTCCCTATCATTGACCATAATAATGTATTTCTTTAACAAACACCTAATTCCAACAGGACTAAATCATGGTTCTCTGTCCACTACTTCACTTCAAGCAAAAAATGTTTGATAAATAATCAAGGAACATGATTTGATCTTAAAAAGCCATTAAGGAAGACAGGCTGTAGTATAATTCTGTTAATATTTCTGCTATTAAGATATCTGTTTCTCATATTTGGAATACCCAGAAAGAATGGAATCTAAATATTTAAATGTCTCACAGAAAAGTATCTGACAACTGGAAAATGTCTTAAAAGCCTATGCAGTCTGGTGCTGGATGATCAAAATTCATTTTTATTAAAGCATTTATAATGATCAAGTCAGTGATGCGTTTTAACACTATAATGGCATAATATCCTTTCCTTGAATCTTCAGAGACACAAAATGATCACAGATTAAGCAAGTTCAACTGCACACAGTGTTTTCCCAAGCTCAGGAATATTACTCCATAAGAAATACTTCTGGTAACAATGATGAGATTTTGAAAAGTACAGTTCTGGTGGAAAATGATCTGGTTTCCTGTGCCTATAAATTTCCTCAGGTTTTTCTAGATTCCCTTTCTCCTGATGACAGAGGAAGTTCTGTGCATGAAAAAAAATGAGCCAAGTGATGAGGTGAAGGAGAACTCAAGCCTACCTAGTTCCTTCCCTGCACACCATTTTGTCACATGTGATAAGTGAGAGTGTGACAGGAAATAATCCACAGAGAGGCACAGACCCTTGAAGAAAAGAGAAGGCAGTATTTGCCTCCAAGAAGTCATTTTAATTTTCAGCTTTCATTCCAGCCCTCACACTCATCTTCAAGAGGATGAAAAAAGAAGTCAACTGCCATACTTCACTCTTCTCCCAAGAACTGAGTAATCCAAGGACCCGGTAAGGTGACCCTTCAGATAATAGATGCTGGAGCAATGTGATCATCATTACCCTGAGGGGGGTCTGACTTCTGTGCACCACATAGAGGACCACATAATAATCTCTAACAGAAATGGGTGTCTTAAGCTGGGTGCGGTGGCACATGCCTGTAATCCCAGCAATTTGGGAAGCTGAGACAGGAGAATTGTGAGTTCAAAGCCAGCCTCAGCAATGGTGAGGTGCTAAGCAACTCAGTGAGACCCTGTCTCTACAGAAAACACAACATAAAACACAAAATAGGGCTGGAGATATGGCTCAGTGGTTGAGTACCCCTGAGTTCAATCCTCAGTACCAAAAAAAAAAAAAAAAAAAAAGGATGTCTTAAAGAGACTCATTTGCATGGGAAAGACCAGAAGCACTTCTGTATACAGGTCAATGGTCTATTGGCACCTTCTTGTAAATTCGATATACTGGCAAATAATAGGAACTCTTTTTAGGCTGTGGAGGACAGACTCAGCATTTTCCCATCAAGAGGTAAGGTAGTAAATCCTACCATTGCTTCATACAAGATGGGGATATTGAGCAAGTCACTTAACTCCCTTAAGGTCTGTTTACTCATTTGAAAATATTATGACTACCTAGCTTAAATTCCTTATAGGATGTTGCAATGTGTAAAATCAAGAATTCACGTAAAGGCCTAACTCAGTGCCTGGCACCTTGGAGGGACTCAATACAAGTTAGCTCAGTATTATGACCACAAATGATATGTAAAATAATTCATGTGTTTCTCATGATAATAAACCCAGTGAGACAGAGTTCTGGTCTTTTTACATGTTTTATAAATTGAGCTGTATAACTCTGGTGATTTATAAGTGACAAAACAATACCAATGCCTGTCTGATCACTTCCAAGCAATAACCCTGAAGTTGTCATAGGTGGAAAGTCATTGCAAGCTCAGGCTTTTCTTGCAATCTTAAGGCCCTCTGGCTGATTTTGGCTATAGTAGGTCCTCCCATGGCTTTCCACATTATTCCACCTCTAGGAGCAATAGTCAGCAGCTGGAGTCACTACCAGACCTGATGATTAGCTGTAGGACCCAGATGGAAGAAGCCTGAAAATGTTTCTGGCAAATATATCCATAAGCTGGTTTGTGTGTGTGTGTGTGTGTGTGTGTGTGTGGTGTTCCTCCCTTTTATTGGCACTTGAGTTAAATGCCCAGCAGCCATTTCTTGGCTGGGTTCCATTTAAACTACAGTTGGCGCCTGTAAAAATGGCTTTGGCTCCAATATCTTCTATGAGGCTGTCTATCATGAAGAATTTTCCCACTGCTGATGGCTTCTATTTTTATGAATACTTGAAAATACATGTCTCACATTAGAGTTCTGACCTCCTTTTATCTTTCCAGTGGAAATTCTTTCATAAGGAAGTGTCATCTCTTTTATACAATTATGCTTTGTGTGGGGCTATTTATAGCACTGTGAAAATTAGAGAATATAAAATTCCTTTTGACTTTCAGAAAAATTGTTAAGCATCAAATTGCATGTCAAAGGAAAAATGATCTCATGAAAAAATTAACAGGCTTCGCCATCTTCTACTATCTCCTCAGAGCTCCCACTCCCCAAATGCATACAGAGCAAGCAATCATTACACTCCACAAAATAAAACTAGCATACAAGATAAAACCATGCTTTATCTGGTTTGATGCCATAGATATACTGCTGAAAGGAGGACCTTTAAAATTCACTAAGAGAACAAGAAGGTTTGCTTTCCAAATGCAAGCTCGTGGTAAATGTTTTCTGAAAGAAATGATTCTGAAGGTGACCAGAGCCTGATGTATGTAGGCTTTGATTGGGATTTTTCTCATGCTGTCTTTCCTTGAAGTTAGAGTCTCTTCTAAATAAAGGTGAGATATATTTCATGATTTCAAAAGCTCTCAGGTCATCCAGGAGCACCCTCTGCAGATATTTTCTCACTTAGTTGTCACTTATGTGATTTTTTCAGAAATAACAAAATTTCCATCCTACCTGAAAAAATGGAAATATACTAAACCAAAAAAAGAACTAAATGTCTCTCTCTTGGGCCTTCCATTTAAATGTTAAGAGCATATTCCACACTATACCAATTAGGAAAAGGAAGAAAGACACTCTCTAGGTATAGGAATCCTAAAATAGGTTAGGAATAAGTGTTAGGTCTGTTCAGGGTTCAGGGTGTCTGGTTAGGAGCGGCCAGGGCAGCCATGAGAATGACTGCATGCGCAGAGGAGCAGCCAGCCAGACGCTGACGTAAGCAGTAGTGGCGCCTTCTGTCAATCAGCGGTTTCTTCCTGACTTATCCGGGAAGGACTCTGACCTCAGCAGGATCTTCTGACCTTCTTTTCCTGCCTTAAGCCCTCTCCTTCCTGGCCAGGCCTTTTAAAATTTTCTGTACCCCGGAACACATGGACGATTCTCCCGGACACACTCTGATGGACGGGAGAGTTCAGCCCGAGAGCATGTATTCTCAATAAAGCCTTGCCCAGCAGTTTTAATTCGCCTCCTTTTGGTCATCTGGCTTTACAATAAGTTTCCTTTAAAATATTGCTAAAGCAATGAGTAAATATTACAGATTTGCTGCTATTTATTCATTTGTGCATAGAAACTTAAGTAGTAGGAAATAAACAGATATCAAGACCTTCACTAATGTTAATTTTAAGAAGTTTTATGTAAAAATTTTAAGTAAAAGATGTCTCCCTATGGGGCCCGGAAGAGCCAATGTGCAAGGAATATCAAGGTCAGGTATGGGGACAATTCATTCTATGGAAAGAACCCAGTGAACTTGTTTAGCACTCATCCTAGAATCGGAATCTGGAGACAATCTCTGATTAATCCTGATTCAAATTCATGAATAGGTATAGTGCTTTATTTGTAACCTCCAAAAACTACTAACCACTCAAATGTTCTTTGGTGCACAGAAGGATAAACCAGGGTTCATTCATATTACAGAAAAATACTCATCAATCAAAAGGAATGAATTATTGGTATGCACAGCAATATGGATAAATCTCAAATTCATTATGTAGAGTCAAAAAGCTTGTCACTATATGACTCCTCTTATAAGGCATTCTGGAACAAGTAAAACTCTAAGGGTAGGAAACAAGACTAGAAATGTCGGGGGTCAGGAATCAGGACTGACAACAAAGGAGCATGAACGAACTTTTTGAGATGATAGGACTGTTCTTAATTATAATTGAGATTGTATAATTATGTTTGTTAAATCTTGCAAGAATATACACTAAAAAAGCTGAATTTTGCTATACATAAATCACAACTGAATAAAAATGTATTAAGAATCCATTACATTAAAAAATGAAACAATGAATAAACAAATGATAAGATATATATATTTATAAAACACATATTTTCAATATATTACAACAGAAGTAAATGATTAGGCTTTTTTTTTTTTTGAGGGGGTACCGGGGATTGAACTCAGGGCTACTCAACCACCTAGCCACATCCCCAGCCTTATTTCGTGTTTTATGTAGAGACAGGGTCTCACTGAGTTGCTTAGCGCCTCGCCCTTGTTGAGGCTGGCTTTGAACTCACGATTCTGTCTCAGCCTCCCAAAGTGCTGGGATTACAGGCATGCGCCACTGTGCCTGGTGAATGATTAGCTTTTAAACCAACCAACAAACAAATAAATAAATAAATACTGATTCAGGACTTGGTACCCGGCTTTTAGCAGGCAGAGTATCTCATTCTGATGTCACTGGTGGTAATGACACCAGGTCTGTTGCAGTTTGTTGAGTATTTTAACCACCTAGACATTTCTTGTACTCTGAGTCACAGAGACAGACTTCTTTGTAAGTCCAGGAATATCTAGGCACAGTTCCAAAGACTAGGAAGGATCTTGGGCCACTATGAATATGGCCCAAGTTTCCATATTCAAGGTTAATCTGATCACTCAGGTTTGGGAACCACTGGTTCTAATCAATTAACACTAATCCTAAAATATGGGATGCCCAGGAAATGCATAAAAATGCACAGACCTTACCCTGAACAGGAAAGGAAGACATAGACAATACTCTAAGGTCAGAGTGTCTCAAATGTAGGAAAGGAAGTGTCATCCACTCATTGACAGTGTCTGATCAAGCCATGCTGAGATACGAGGTTATGTGCAAATGTGCATAGTATGTGTGTGTGTGTGAACACTCAAGCACCAAGCCATCTCTTAATCCCCTCAAGGATTAAGGCACCTCCTTAAGACACTAACCTACCTTTTGATACATAGCTCTTTCTGTATGTCCCTTGCTCATAATGTGATAAGCTAAGCCAATTTTCCTAAGCTTTTGAGGAAACACACTGTGTTCTGAACACCCATCTCAGGACTTATCTCTGAAAGGCCATTATGCACATGTCCCTGTCATGTAGAAAAATTGTGGTTGCAAAGATGCCACATTGGCATCTTTCTGCCAGTAATATATATTCATTCACATAGATACAAAAGGTCTTGCAAATTGATGAAGTCAGGATTCCTCCTCATGGCAAATCTAACAGCTTCAGAAATCTAACTGGCAATGGCCTTGGGAAACCCCTTTCAAGAAACCTTTCTAATATACCTGGCTAGACAGGCCTCAACTTCCCAAATCAATAAACAACAACAAAAATAATACATAGTCTTCTGAAAATCCTGAAAGTGCTTCAATGGGTAGATCAGTGTAATTTGTAATTAGCTTGGTAATTTAGGGGCATGCATGCAAAGTGGATGCTGCTAAAGTGATTTTTAATGTACTCGAAAAACAGTTTGCCTTTCCCTTGAAGCAGGCTGAATAGTTTTCTTTTCAGTCCTGTTGACACTATTAATTTGCTTTGCAACCTTCTCCCCCCCCCCACTCCCACCCCCCAGCTCCACTTTTTTCCCATCACTATTGCGAACAGAAGCAGAAAAGCAAGGTTTGGAGAGCTCTTGTAGAGAGAGTCATTTGCTTCAGTACAAGCAGACAGCAAGGCCAATCAGTCTGAAATCTGAATTTTTCAGACACATAATAGACCCTTGGCTTATCAAAGCCTCTTATCTGATTGAAAAAAATCAAAGGTAAACTTCAGGGCTCATGGAATTAAAAGACAAATGAGATGTCATAATTATCAAAGTGGCTAATTTAGAAAATTAAGCTGTTCACGTAGGTGACATAATTGCTTGTCACAATCACTCTTTTTCTCATTAGCTTCTTCCATTCAGCACCTACGCGCTGCAAAACAGTCCTTGGCCTTGCTCAATACGATGGGTGTTTGTGGTTTAGCATCATGTTCTTCTCTCATGTCCCACCACTGATGCATGGATTTATGAGCAGGTTTATTCAAAATACAGTCCCAGAAAATCTTCATTTTTTTATAATCTGACATTTGGACATATTTTAAATTTGTTTGGAACCAAATATTCTTTGGAAGTAATTAGCTAATTATCAAGAGAGGATTTGAGAGTCGATGTGACATATTAAAATTCCTTGGGAAATGTTAAGGGTTTGGATATATAGTAATAGTAAGAAACCTCTGAGGTTAAATTTGTCTACACAAATTCTGAATAGAAGGAAAAGTAATATATTTTTAAGGCATCTGTTTGTTTTATTTGCCTTATATTTTATTATTTGATTTCTATAGTCCAGCCTAATGTAAATAAATTCCCTGTAAGAGCGTTATTTGTAAAATTGGCCATAATACTATTTATCAGCAAGTTCAGAAATTATTAAGAATAATGTGTAAGAAGGAAAGTGAGTCTTGTTTGCTGTGTGTTTCAGAAACGCCACTGTAAGCAGGCAAGGTTAAACAGTTGGATTTAAAATCATGAGTACGAGATGGACTCAGGCCCTACTGTCTTTAAAGCTGCAGGACATGGCTGACATGACTCACAGAGGGACTGCATTGACATTATTCATTTCAAGACACAGTTCATCCTGAATGCATACCATGACACTGCCATCTGGATGTTTCTGGAATATTCATGTAACTATAGAGTTTTGATTTCATTAACCTTGAATTAGTGAAGTGATTATGTAACGAGAGCTATTAGGGTCACATTCTAAAGGCCAAAAGCTCAGAAGGAAAACAAATATGAAGAAAAATTATTGAATCAAATCCTAGACATACATGGTTTCTATAAACTTTGCCTGTGCTAAAAAATTAACCTGAAGTGGTAGAAACCCCTAAGGAACTATTGACAAGTCCTGTTGTCAGTGTTATGTGTGGTACCTTGATACTCCCAGATGCTATATCTTTGGCCAGAGAATTGGCACACTAGATGCTGTAACCAGACAGGGCTGAAGAGTTAGACAGAAAAGAGACAGGATGGACAGCTTGTCTCAGCTTCCATTATGATGACATGTGTCTTGACGCAGGAAGAGGTAGAAGCCTTAGAGCTTTGTCTATTATGCCATGAAGGCTCCAATAAAATAGCAGAGCCCTTGAGCTGAGTTTGCCATGGGGATTTTAAAATAAGAAAGAAGCTGGCAAGGTGGCACAGACCAGATCACGAGTTCAAAGCCAGGCCTCAGTGACTTAGCAAGGCCCTAATAACTCAGCACGACCCTGTCTCTGAATAAAAATATTTAAAAAGGTCTGGGTAGGTGGCTTAGTGGTAAAAAAAAAAAAAAAAAAGCTCCTGAGTTCAATCCCTGGTACCTAAATAAATAAATAAACGAAATAAGAAAGAAGCCAGGCATGGTTATGCAGCCCTGTAGTCCCAGCTATCAGAAGGCTGAGGGAGGAAGATCTTTGGAGGTCAGCCTGGCAGTTTAGCAAGATCTGTCTCAAAATTTAAAAAAATACAAATAAAAAAGGTCGAGGATGTAGCTCAGTGGCAGAATGACCGTGGGTTCAATCCCTAGTATAAATAAATAAGGAAGGAAGACAGTGTGCTGGTTTATGGCAGAGGATATGAAGAGAGAATTCGTAGAGACCAGGAAAGGCACTGAGGAGACAGGAGATTTTCTTGCACAGGTAAACTGCTCTTGGACTGCAGTGAAATAGGATCAACGCATGGCAAACCTTAGATAGAGGTGCTTCCACAGAGATCTGAGAGCTAAGCGAACATCTGCCAATCACAGATGAGAACTACGCTTGACCATTTTCACCAATTCAACCTTTGCACTTTCTGTGGAATTGAGTAATGTTTTGATGCAAGGGTCCCATCTTGTGCTCTGTTGAATCCTGGGCATTTTCAGTCAGGAAGGCAACACAGACAAAGCTCTAAGACTTCCCTTTCTGCTTCAATCAACCCCACTGCACTGATTTCTGCTTTATACAGTGGGCTTCTATTTAAGGATGCCTTTGAAGTGAAGGTTTCATGTCTAAAAGTACTTAGTAAACTGCTGACCTGAAGAATAGACCAGTGTGTGGTAGGAACTAGTATGTCTGAATAGTAAAATAACAATGGCTCTACACAGGAAGTAACATTTCATCTATTTCCACCAGAGGACAAGTCTGATGTCAACTTAGGAAGTCACTCTTCCCAATATTCATTAGACAGATATGTATTGAGTTCTTCACTACTTATAACTGTGCCCTGAGATAAGCCATAGGGCTGAGACATCATGTGGGAACTTGAACTGCTCACTTTAGCTCTCCACTGGAGTTGCCCTTGTGTTGTTTTTCCAATCTGCCAACCAGAAAGCAGCTTTGACCTTTCCTGGGTGCATTGTTAGCAAGGCTTGGCCTCACATCTGTGAAATACTAAAAGGATGTCTCAACAGGAATGGGGAAAACTACAGTCTGTCTTCTGATGATGATTTCAGGAGCAGCAACAAAGAAAAGAATACGGAGACATCTGTTTTTCACATTTAGGAAATGGATCTTGTGCATGACACTAGTAAGATTAGGAAATGCTCCCACAATTCTGTTTTATTCTCTTATACATCATTAAGTAAGTAATTTTCTCAAGTTACAAAGATAAGTGACAAATGGGATCTAAATAATTCTAAAACCAAACTCCATGCACCACATTAGGAACACTAGCCTGCAAGGGAAAAATCCAGGAATTGGGAGTGTTTTAGATTCTTTCAGAGTAACTTGATAGGATGATTGTATACCCTTCAAATATAACAGTAAAAATCAGACTTATAAATTCCATCTTCACTGTTTTATTTCACATTTTAGTATATGTTTGTATTGAATTGTACAAAAGCATCAATCCATGACAACTTGGAAAACAAAAGCCAGGGCAAAAACTGACCTGCTCTATGGATCATTTGGAGGAGCATCGCAGGGCTCTAAACTGCCCCTAAATTTTTAACTCTCCAAATAAAATGAATGCAGTACAGAAAAAGAATGGCCCTAATCATTGCCTGCACCTTCTTACCTACCCACATGAAGGATGACAGGAAGCCTCAATGGCTTGGCTCAATTCTGCCCTTGAACGATTCTACGTCTCAGCATAAGAACTTTCCACAGCCCCCTCCCTGAGGGAGGCTGAAACAGCACCCAGGCCCCAGGCTCTTCTTTCTGCCTAATCAACTGTCTGGAGGCAGGTTTAATTAGCTTCCTTTCAGATTGGGTTGAATTAAAGAAAGCTTTCTAACTATCAATCCAGGGATACCCCAGAAGAGTGATCAAATTTATTTATGATGCCCTCTGGCTATTTGTTTGATTTCCTTTACAAAACATCACTTGAGTCTTTGAAGGCTAGTCTTTGGGTTCTATAACTAGCTTGAAGATGCATTGTCTTAAATGGTGATCAAAGGTGCAGACAATGCAAAATTGTGGATTTCAGGTGTGCTCTGTTTACATATGTTGCTTGGATCTTCCTTTTCAGTTTTTGTTTGTTTTTGTTTTTAAAGGGACATGTATGATAGAAGTTACAAACAATTCTACTGCACTTGAATAATGTACATTTTAAGTTGTCTCCTCTTTTGAGATTCAGGACTACTGTGACTCAAATATATTTGCTTATTTATTTGAATAACATGCATTAGAAGTTTAATTAGCCTAGTAAAGATGTATTGTTAAAATAAAAATTGTGATATGTTGTTAAAATAAAAAGCATAGCTACCTCATAATTGTATCAAATAATTAGAAACTAAAATCGGCCAGGCTTTTGTTTAGTAGGGATGTACATATGAAAGACATGTCTCTTTTCAACTAGAAATGCCTGTGTTTATTGTGAAACTTTGGGAGAAAATTGTTAAATTGTCTCTTGGGTATCCTTTTAAGTTGGGGGTGCCACTTGGACATTTAAAACGATCACAAGTAATTGTTTTTAAAGTTGTGCTGTTATATACATTTTGCTGTCTTCAGAAAGAAGATTGTTATGACCAGAAATAAGCATATCAATTTGTAAGGATCCTACAAAATTAAATCTATCCTCGGTAGCCCTTTCCCTGCTGCTGCTAGTTCTTGGAGTTATCCTGCCCAAGCATCGGACCTTATGTTATTTTCACAACAGAGTATTCTAGATCCTGATGGAGTGTATTATCTCTCTACTATAAACATAGGGCTTTTACCCACAATGAATATACAAACTAATGAGAGATGCTTGCCTTGACCCCAATGGTCAATGTTGTGGTTTTCTTATCAGTGCATTTTGAAAGAATCAAGGGTATTCTGTCATTTGCTTCTAAGTAAAATTGTACATCACTGGATTCAAGGGACCAAAATGTAGCCTACTGATTATCCAATAGATAATTTATTATTACATGTGTTCCATTAATTAGAGAGAGCATTCTTCAGGTGTCAATGAAAACAAGATTATAAAGGTGGAGATTTCACTCCAAAATAAAATCTTTGGCATTCATTTGACGATCTATATAACATTTCCTTTCAAACTGAGATAATAAGATTATATTGATCAGTCTAGATAGAGATGATGCCTTGGTTCAAAATGATTTCTTTTACAAAGCGAAAGCATTCAGAAGGAATTACCTGGGAATATCTAACCAGGGATGTAGAACTAGTGTTGGCACAAAAGAAAACCTAGCAAACTCCACAGGATGTGGCCAGGCTTTTGGTTGGACTTCCTCATAGTCCTCACAAAGAAAGAGAAGTCTTTAGTTCAGGAACTGATATCCTTGAAGTATGTAGCAGGAAATGAGGGTCAGGACACGGAGATCTGGAAATGACACTTTATTAGTAGTGCCATGGCCCAGAGAGATAGTTCCCAAAGTCTGTGTCCGGAGCACAGCAGGGTGTTGGCTTTTATACAAGAAAGTTTGGAGTACATCAGTGCAAGGGAGTTGGTGCTATTCTACTGGAGGGTGCATCTTACATTCCTTATGTGGGTACGAACTTGTCAACAGCCTAGAGACTCTTAGCTCATACAGCTTAGGGACTTTTACTGCACTAAGCCTAAAAGGGGATTGTTCTGTCCCCATTGCTTTGTTTTCTTCTCCTGCTACTGCAGTCATCTGGAAGGTACCTGTCAGCCACTGTGAGCCTCTATGGTTAAATGTCAGGATGTAGAGCTGCATGTGTGTCAGCATGCAAAACTACAGTCTGTCAGCTCTGAAATGGCTCAAGTTCCCATTTTGCTCTACCACAAATACACAATGGTAAACAGAGCAGTTGACTAAGTTCACATTTATATAGAAATATATACACAACACTTCTCATAAACTTTTAAAATTGTATTTCTACTTTGAAACGAAAAGACATTATGCCAAAAAATCTCTATTTGATCTTCTGTTTTGAGATGTCTACATGGGAATAAATGACTCTTTCCATGATAGTAATGCCTCTTAGGCATTACTATGAGGGCTGGCTAGACACTCACTTTAGTTCCAATTCTATTATATAAGACTCGTTCTCTCTTACCTATCACTGGTTGCTAGCTTGTGAGTCTTCTGCCACCATCCTCCTCCTCTCCTCACTTCATCCTCACTCCCTGAAGTGTAAGCTTTATAAATCAAACAATTTGTTGAAAATCTTGAAAACGTGCAGTGTGTGCATTGGTGACATTAAAAATGGAATTTAAAGGATTCAGTACCTGCCCCTCCCCAATTGTTTTATACACAATGTTTTTAAAAAATGAGAACATGTGCTAGCTGGACGCGGTGGCACATGCCTGTAATCCCAGCACTTTGGGAAGCTAAGACAGGAGAATCACGAGTTCAAAGCCAGCCTCAGCAACGGCGAGGCACTAAGAAACTCAGTGAGACCCTGTCTCTACATAAAACACAAAAAAATAGGGCTGGGGATGTGGATCAGTGTTTGAGTACTTCTGAGTTCAATCCACAGTACCAAAAAAAAATGAGAACATGCTCACATCCCCTTAATAATTTCCTAATCTGAGAAAAAACTAGAAGGTCTGTAATACTTACTATTTATATCATGTACTCAGGTACATATATGTAATTATTAAATATTTAGCAAATATTATCTAAGCACTGTATGCAGAACTTATTTTAATTGTGGAACTATGAAAGTAATCAAGACTCTGCCACTTCCTAATAAGGCCCTGAACCCATGACTCCTCCAAACCTCATAAAGTGCCAAGGTTTTTAAATTGTTCTCTGCCATGGACCTTTTTGACAGTTTGGTGTCATTTGTGGACCCCTCCTCAGAATGTTTTTAAATGCATAAAGTCAAATACATAGGACTACAAATTAAAACAATATTAAATAAATATAATTAAAATATAAAAGATAGATGCTTCTTTTCCAAGCCACTTTATCAGCACATAATATCACAGGTACTAAAAATATTGCTGTGATGTATTACATACATTTATAACTGAAGAAAGTTAAATATTACTAGGGCATCATGAAAATAAACATGTAATTCTTTTCTCATCCACGTTTAAGGACTCCCAGGATTCCAATTTTAGTTACATATTCCTGGTGTAAGTTAATGTCGAAGAAAGAGAAGTGAAGCTTAAAATGTTAGTCCTAAATCAAGATACATCTATGTTTTCTTCCAATTATTAGTTCTAATTTTGATGGATCAACCACAATTACACCACATTCTCTGGAAGGAGGGAAAAAAAAGGGAAAGATCTTTGGAGGAAAGAAATCATATAGGTAAAGGGACAATCTGCTGTTGTCTATTTATTTATTTATATCCTGCCTCATTCCAGGAAGGATTTAAGGTGGCTTGTTCCTGTCTAATTTCCTAGAACTTGGTTAATTAAATCTCCCTAAAATGTAAATTAAAAATGCAATAACATTATTTGACAAACGGGACCAAATTATTATCATCTTTTGAATAATTATGTGATTGGGAATGTCTACATCATATTTATCTAATCTGCAATTAAATCATTTATATCTGCAATTAAATCATTTATATCTGCAATACATAAATTTGCCTCATCAATAATGGGAAATGTGGCCAATGGCCAAGTGTGCTGCAAGAATGGAATGGCCTCTGTCAGGAGGAAGGGTCACCAATGATGTTCTAATTGAAATGCTGGCAAATTAAACAAGGGCATAACTCATCCTTTCAGCCAGAGAGTGGCACAAAGATGCTCACACTGAACTGACACTATTTTGTTTACCCTTTTCTATATATTCTGTAACACACTCTTGCCTTGTGGCAACATCATTGTTAATCACTAAAGTAATGGCTTTCTAGATGGTTTCTAATCTCTGCTGGGGGAGTTTCTACCTGATTATGTAAACTCCAATTAGCATTGCCACCATAAATTTCCAGGTACAATTTCACACCAGGTCAGAAAACATTTACTAAGCACCTAACATGTGCAAAGTACCTGCTACAGCAGGTAGTATAGCAGTAGGATGTCTGTCTACAAATTGTATGATCTGCAAGGCAAGTCTCTCTTTTTATAGTATCTAAATGAATTCCAATCTGACCTTGAGCTCTCTACCTAACAAAGCAGCATTAGGGCCTGTTTTAGTCCACTTTTTCACTGCTGTGACCAAAAAGCCTGACAAGAACAATTAGAGGAGGAAAAGTTTATTTGGGAGCTTACAGTTTCAGAGGTCTCAGTACAAAGATGGCCGATTCCATTCCTCGGGGCCTGAGGTGGGGAAGGGGAACATGGCAGAAGAGTGAGGCAGAGGCAAGAGGCTCATGACATGGCACCAGGAAGCAAAAAGAGAGCTCCTCTCATCGTGGGCAAAATATAAACCCCTAGGGCACACTCCCAATTCACCCAGCTTCTCCAGCAATACCCTATCTGCCTACAGCTATAACCCAATTAATCTCTATCCAAGAATTAATCTACTGATTAGGTGAAGATTGTCATAATCCAATCATTTCACCTCAAAACTTTCTTGCATTATCTCACACATGAGCTTTTAGAGGACACCATATATCTAAACCATAATAGGACCCCCTTTCCATCTCTCTTTAAGTCTCAAAAAACCAAATGGTTTATATAATGCCTAAAACAGCAGAAACATCTAGGCCATCAAACCACCAGCCATCTCCAAGTTCATGCAGTCTTTGAATTCTGGAAGCAGTCTATTCCCGTGGGTTTTTGTTTGTTTGTTTGTTTGTTTGTTTTATTTTTGTGAACACAGAAGTCTTCAGGGAGAAAGGAGCCCTAGTCTGAGTTCTGCATCTGGTCTTCTGAAGTGTCTACACAGCACTTCCTCAGAGAACCTTCTTTTTTTTTCCAACAGGAATAAGCTGAGCAATATGTGTGGACATTGGGAGCAGTCAGTTCTCTTCCTGCAAACTCCAGAACTCCTGGTCTTCTCAGCTTGAAGAAAGTCTCTCCTCCCTTCTCCCCTTTTGCAATTCAAGAGACATGTTCTCTACTCTTGCCCTCCAAGACAGATAAGTGGTGTTCTGAGGACTTTAGACTTGTACAGAGAATGGAAATGCTGTTGACTCCAAGTAGTTTCAGTTTTCTCTGCCCATAACAATGCAGATCCCTTCTCCATCCTCCATAACAGGGGACACCAAAGCTGCTTAAAGGGAGAGAAGTATAAAAATACATTCAGAACAAACACAAATCAATATCTCAAAAAATAAGTCAGCCTTCATAGATGTGATTTCAACCCTTAAGGAGCCAGCAAACTAGACTTTAAAATCCAGACATTTTTGCACAGTGCCTGGTGCTTATTAAATTCTCAGATAAGTAGGTGTTTGCTCAATACTCTTTGAGGTTAATAATGAAAAGTTATAGATAAAAATCTCAGACTACAAATTTTATTACTGTGGTTAATAAGATTTAACATTTAAGCCTGTGTAAATGAGAATGTGTAGGTAATTTTTATATATCAAAACTATAGTTGAAAGTAATTGTTTTTCCATTTTTTAAATGTAGGGATACATAACAAATGTTTCTGTATTAGAATACTTACAAAAGCAAATAAACTTAATGTTTCAGCCTATGCAACTTTCAACCCTTAAGGAGCTTTATTACAGAATAAATATGAATAAACCCTTAAGGAGATTTATTACAGAATAAATCTGTAATATCCATTGACTTTGAAATATTGAAGACAGTTTGTGGATCCTATGGAGGAAACCAGATTGAGTACTGTTTTCTAAGTGTTCATTGTGGGTTAGCTACTGTTCTAAATGATTTACAGAATTTTATTTCATCCTTATTGCAATTCCAACTTTTCAGATGTAGAAACGGAGGGTAGGGAAGGTCATACCACTTGCCCACCATTGGTGGTGAATTAGCTGCAGCATGAAGACATGGAGGGTTGGGCAAAGGCAATTTACTTGGAAAGAATGTTGAGGATTAGTGGGAGCCAGAAGAGTCATCTTAAAGCTGCACTTTCAGGCAGGCGTTTGGTTTCTACTGAAAATGAGAGGCTTACTTATTGTGGCAATGGCTAGAGATTACAAGACGATAGCTGTGACCACCACCCAAGTTATCCACTGGTATCATGATGGTTCACAATCAGAATTTCATTCCAAGAGTCTGACTCCAGACATGTGCTCTGAAGCCCTGTGGTGCGTTGAAAGACAGGGCTTAACAGAGGTCATAGGCCAGTCCCTTACTTCACAGCCTCAGCTCCCCACCACAGCGCTGATAACCTCTCCACTGTACCAGGCATTGTGCTAGGCCAGGTACACAGGGATGGAGAAGGAGACTGTGAGAGGGACCTAGAGTGAGGCCTTCTGGGAACCCCCAGCTCCTCAGATGGGGCTCAACCAACTCTCGTCCTAAATTCTGGGTCATGATGAAATGTATTAAATCATGATATTTTAAACGGTTCGTTTTTCCTTGTTGAGATAGCACTGTGTGGAGGTTAATGGAAATTCTGGAGCAGATTTTCAGGATTCCAATTCCAGCTCATTACTGACCAGTTGAATGACCACGGGCAATAGACTCAACCTTCCTCGGTTTCCTCATTTGCAAACCAAGGACCACAGTGCTACCTACCTCCCTGGTCCTTATGTGGAAGAGCGATTCAACTTAGGACCCAACTTAATGTTATTTGCTTACTAAATAAGAGGGAAAGAAAAGCAAGCAAACTAAGTGCTGTATTTACCTAAGATAAATATTAGAATTCAGCACAAGAAATATACACCTTAAAGTCTTGATTATTTACCAGCAAACACCAAGTCAGATACAACAATATAAGACCAATCCTTGCCTCAGTACAATGGCACCAAGAGCCTCTTCATACAATGTCTGCTTGTATTCCTTCAAATAATATATTTTTCATGACTCTTGAGAGTTGTATGAATAATCATATAAACCTAAGTGGCTCGGACAGTTGCATATCCAAACTTATTTTTACAAGTAGAAAGTGACATCTTCTCTGACATGTGTTGAAAATGTTGGCACAAACTTAGGAGCCAAACCACAGACCAGAGAAGAATCTCTCTGGGGAAGAAACACATTCTTTAGCTTTCAGCAAGACTAGTGCAATGTGAAGCAACAATTTGCCAAGAGTCACAGGAAACAAAGGGTGAAACTGGCACTGGCACTAAGACAGAGCAATAATAGCCAAAATCATTCATTCCCAGATTCATTTTAAGTTCAGTGCCTATAGCAAATTTCCATAGCCATCTTTGTTTTTGCTTCAACATCCTGAGTTCATTTTTTTGAAGCATAGGTCAACTTTCTGTGTTGCTAACTATATCCAATCCCAGCAACTTTTCTATTTGTAAATAGAAATTGAAAATAAAAAATCAGTCTTATAGTTGTTGCTCTATCTATGTATACTAGATATTTTAAATTTTAGGAATAACTCCTGAAAGAATGAAGCATAAATGAGCAGTTTGGGCAGCTTGCTGGTAAACACTTGTTTTATTCTCACATTGTGGAGTAGAGGGGAAGGTCAGAATCAGGGAGGGGGTTACCACCTCTTGGAGAAGCAAGGAGCCACAGAGTAATAGCTCAACCCTACTAGGAGAACTTACAGTCAGAGTATCAGTGAAAAACCATGACCATTGTAGAGCCAACACAAATATATTGTCAGTTTCAAGTATCCAACAATGATAAGGTAGAGATGAGGAGTTAAGCAAATGCAAAAATTGATCTTACTTTATTCAAAAGGAATAAAGTAAGATGGGAAGAAGGGGAAAGGCTACTGAACAAAAGGTCAGGTTTGAAAGGTGATCAGAAAAAAATGGCAAGAAGAGAAAAATCCTCCTTATATAGTTTTGATCAAAGAAGTGTCATATAACTGGTAATGCTCAAAACCAGCCAACATTAGGATTGGTTCAAAGAAGGGACAGACTGCCCAGGGAACAAAGATGATGTGGAGATTCCTTCCTATCATAATGATATGACAGTGGAAATAATGAGGGTTCACTGGTCTATACAGGTTCAGGTGGGTAACATTGTAAGAAAGTTCTGAAGGAGATATTAGCCCAGAGTCAAGGGCAGAGTCAAATAACCAAGAAAGGAAGAGGGCAGAAGAGGAATTATATTAATATGTTAATCTAAACATGTACAATTGAGAAGTTCTGTGGTGCCTCGTTCTCTGACACTGTTCAGGCAAGTGGAAGATGACTAATCCCATAGGATTAGGACCAGATACTAAAATGTTGCATTAATCAAAACTCACTTCAAGATCCTTCCCTGCCTATGGCCATCAATACCAAGCTATAGTGTCATAAACTGATCCCAATCCCAATTGATTTCCTGTTTAGAAATCACCCAGCTAGGACCCTATAATCTTAGAAATCCTCTCCTTTATCTTTGCTTGATTAAAAGAAGTCAGAACTCAGTCGTGGTGAGCTTCATGTCACTGGGTGCTCTCTCCTGGTGCTGGAGTGTCAGGCTGGGTTAGAGGGTCAGAAGCCAGGCAGGTTACATTAGAATGCCATGTCTTGCTGGGACAGAGGTTTTCGTAGGTCTGCATATTGTGCCAGCTGCTGGAGAATTCTCTTACAAAGGGCTTGTAAAGTTTTCAAAATATAATCATGTTCCAAGAGTAGAGTCCGTGATGCGGCACATGTGGTTTAATCCCTCTACAGGAAGCCCACAAGCCCCTACCAGTGAAGGGTGAACGCAGTTCCAACAGAGGGGCAAGGCTGTCTATCGACCTTCATGTCAATGTCTAACAAGCCAGCCATTTGGACTCATTCCTTATTTAGATGTGTCAAGAGTTTCTCTTTGGGTTTCTCATTATCTACTTAAACTCCCTTGTTTCATAAGGATACTGTAAGCCTTAGGAAGGATATCCTTATGAGATTACTTTCCTCCTCAGAAGTTAAAAGGAAAAGTTAACTTCCCAAGTGAAAAAGGAAAAATAGTTTAGGTAGGGAAGAATGAGGTGCTTTTTCAGAATAAAATTGGGAAGCCATGCAGAGGCCTGCGGGAGAGGAAGCATCAGTCAGGCAGGTGGCCCAGCTGGCAGGTAAGCTGTTCGCCTCACCATGCTAATTGATAGGAATTACACCTGTTGTTGCTATAGTTTCAGTAACAGTCGATCTTAAAGAGATGGGAGCCTGCATTCATATTAGGATAATTCAATGAGAAACCTGGAATTGGAACTTTGGCCAAGTTACAGCCATAATTTTCGACCTTCTAGGGCTCTTTCTTTGGAGAACCAAGAGCATGTCAAAGGCACAAACTCAATCAGGAAGAGGAAAAAATACCTATAGAGTTAGTAATGTGTACATTCTTTGAGGCAGAGATAACTATTCTAATGCTTAGCATAATGCACAATCCATGGCAGCTATTCAATAAATTATTGTTAACAAATACAGTTTGTTTTTGCAACTTGGTCTCATTTTAGTGGACTGATAAAACTATAAGGGGGAAAATTACTGTATAAAACTTTTCTGTGACTCAGTGGAAGTGTTAAGATATAACCGACAGCAACAGAAACATTTCAATTAAGGAGTATTAAGAACCTGGGCACATGAACTGGGAATGTCTACATGACATGAGGGCGTGTAAAGGGATTGTGGAACTGTCAGTTAATCAGAAACAGACTGCACCTGTCACTCAACTTTAGGCAAGAGTTCTGTGAAAGGTAGGCTACAGTTCAGACAAGATTTTGAATGGTAGAAAAGCAAAAAAAAAAAAAGAAGGTATCACTTGATCCAGGGCCACTAAACAAACTGATCCTCCTGTGTCAGACTGAGGGTGGGGCGGGTGACAGGAGAACAGTTTGTGCTTGGGATGATAGATATTTGAATGAAAATGAATTGAACACATTGCCATAATTACAGCCATAGTCACCCTTTGAAGGCTCTAACCATGTGAGATAATAGTGTTAGACTTGACTTGGAAGACTCTCTACTTTTTAAAATTTGAAAAGTCCAAGACAGAGGAATAAAAAAAGAGAAAAGAGTGAAATAATTAACCCACACATTAAAATAAAGCAAAAGGTTCAGAATTACAGGTGTTTTCAAGCTGGAGAAAATTCTAGGATTGCATCCTCTTGTTGGTGATTGA
Organism: Xerus rutilus; assembly: GCA_028644305.1. NCBI lineage: Eukaryota > Metazoa > Chordata > Mammalia > Rodentia > Sciuridae > Xerus > Xerus rutilus. Next base: position 71,456,964 of record CM053407.1, read on the forward strand.
CCAGCAACCAAGCAGCATGAACAGCTGACTTGTCTAAGGTCATCTGGTTTCATGACCTGCAGGCCTAGAACTGAGCCAAGGACTGCACAGAAAGAATGCTGGGAAAGTTACCCCCAAGTAAGGCATTTGAAGGGAAATTAGCCATGTGGGTTGAACTCAGTAAGATTTCAAAATTTGGGAAACTTCGACGTTTTACAACAATCCCTCATGTTTTACAATTGTTCTCCTGCCACCTTCCTCACCCTCAGTCCGACACAGGAGGATCAATTTGTTTAGTGGCCCTGGATCAAGTGATACCTTCTTTTTTTTTTTTTTTTGCTTGTCTACCATTCAAAATCTTGTCTGAACTGTGGCCTACCTTTCACATTTTAAACAAGCATCCTTGTGCTTGTTTAAAATGCGAGTGGTCTTCTTATTGGGTAGCATTGATTCTGGTGGACCACACAACAGCCTCTTTTATGTGATAAACTCCTAGAGATTAGAAATCTGTCTACTTAGCTTTCTTTGCCATAGCCTAGCACACATTACCCCCATACAGATCTGTACTAAAAAATCCATGTGTTGACATCAAAGGCACCCAGGGAAGAAGCTAAAATGAGCATGGTTACAGATCTGGGGGAAGATGTGGGTTGCTGTTTTTACTTTAAGGCATTCCTATTGATGAGTTATGAAGAGATATTAATCTCTCCTGAGCACACAGGACACAATACCCAGCACCAGAGCTGCACTTTACAAATCATTTTACCATTAGCCCGAGCAGCTCTAACACATCAACAACCAGTGCAAGTGCATTTGCTTTATTTTAAGGTAGAATATTTATTTTGGATAATGGATTATTAAATAGATATGTATCATTTATCTCTGCAAGTCGTTTTATTGAGAATGATTTATAGCACATCAACAGCCATTGCAAATGCATTTGCTCTCTTTTGAGGGCTGCTCATTTTATTATGAATGGCTTACTGAGCAGGGAGAAGCCAATTGCAGCCAACCTGCTTTCTCGGGGCTGTGATATTTTACAAGGGTTGCCTTATAAATATTTTGTAAATTACTTATAAATCTCCTCTTGGCAAAATATTCTGAAGCCCAATTAATGTTCCAATTCTATGTGGCCACTCTGGGAGAGAGGGGAATCCAGGAAAAGGACTCTGACCTGCGGCATCCTTTACATTATATGGTCCCTGTGTACCTTGGAATGATTCTATCAAGGAGCTTTGATTTCTCATCTGAAATGTCAGTGCAAATTACACTATTTGTTTATTTGAATTTGGTGACATTAAGGAGATTCACAGCTGAGAATGTGAGGAAAAGAACTCCTCTGGCTAATCTCTAACTTTTTTGTTACCGCTGCCAGAAAAGGTCATATTGTTTGTATTCAAAGAGATGAGGATTCATAGTGTATGAAAAATACAGAAATGGGTGTGGAATGAAATCTTGATAATTATTTGGATTTTAAAAAAACTTGACCATTAAATGTGTCTTTAATACCCTAATGTACATCTGGAGGAAAAATATGGATTCTTGGCTTCAGTTTAATAGTGTCAGATTTTTAATTTCAGAAAGGGTAAACACCGCCAAGTTTTGAAGGTCCACATCAAGGATACTGACATAATTTTCAAAGTCATGAGTAACACCACAGCACCTCCCCTAAACATAAAACCCAGGGGGTTGACACCAGCATATTGCTCCCTAATCTATCCCGTGCATAACAATATAGCCACCGAGCCTTTCTGAACATTTGCGATGGCACAGGCAGAAGTGGGTTTTGCAAATGAGGTGGGGGTGATATATTTTATTGCTGATACTGTTTCACCTGTATTTAGTTCCACTGACATGGCAAACCCTGCGGCCAATTGTCCTTATTATAGCCCCTGTGTATTTCTCCCCAGCACACTAGCACGGGGGGAAGATGTGAGCATGGAGCGTACTTAACTGCCAAGCTGAATAGCTCTGTAATGTAGCTTCAGTGTGGCATAAATTAAGCTGTCATTTTTTTGGCAGCAAGTGCAGAGAGGCGATTTTCCTGTACTGTAACATTTGAAACAACAATTTTCTGGCTCCAGTACTGACTGACAGTTCTGTGTGATACATTCTCAACGTGTGTGCTTCAGGGCTGCAGCTGGAAACTGCCTTCAGGGCAAGGTATTGTCTCTATTAGCAAATCCTGGCTGCGGTTGCCCTAACGCAGACGTTTCCTGACTCCTGCTGCTGCCACTCAGCCCAAGGAGGCTGCCACCAGGCCAGCAAAAATGGCACAAGAGATCTATCAGCCTCAGCAAGGGTTTCAAGCATGTTTCTCATATACAAAATGGCTTTTTATCATGAAAATCAGATTGTATGTTTTCTGGTACTGGCTCTAACTGTGCAAAGCCTTTTGCATACTGGGAGATTTCCCTGAGCTGGGCTGAGGTTTTATGGGCAGGGAACACTGTGGGATCCTTGGAGGGGCTTCCAGGGGCTTCCAGGGTAGACTGGGAGTGTTACTGCCAGTCCCATGCTGCCGTTAGTTACAGTCAAGAGGCAGAATACTGATAAAGGTAATGAGGGGTGTTGGCAGGAGGGTCTCTGGAGGGAGCACAGCATGCTGCTCTTTCTTTAAATATCCTCTATCCCTCCCTTGCTCTCCCCTACCCCTACAGGTGACTACAAAGCAATATGGGCACTACTCGCCAACTATCTTGAATACGCATAAAGGGCAGAAAAGGTTACCCTGAAAGCACTCAAAATAATACAACTGTAATCACTTCAGTCAGGATGCAGTAGGGAGAAATAAGTTATGTTAACCCTGAACTTGCATCCAGAGTTGTTGCTGGTATCCTGGAGGCATGAGGTTGCTCCCCAGACCAAAGCCAAGACTTGAAACCGTTGGTGGTTAGGCAAGACTGCACCTAAACTAATCCAGAGAGGGTCATGGTCCTATCTCAAGAGCTCTTCAAGGAAGAGTCAATGACTTCCCAGAGTTGGCATAGTCAAGCTATTTGCCAAAGTAACTTGACAACTGACAGCATGTTCTCTCTTGTATGGAACTTAAATCTTTCCCTCTATTAGTTGCCCCCTATTCTACTTGACACTGTTATAAGGGAAAATAGATAATACATCATATAGTGTTCCTCACAAAATTTATATTTAGAGGCTGCTTTCAAGCTCAAATTTCTTGGTTTCTACAATGTCTCACTGCTCTTGTGAAGTCTTCATTTATTTGTTCAACCAGTAAATACTCAGTACCTATAGATGAATTAAGTACTATCCTAGGGACACCAGGATAAATTACAGATTGAAATTCTAGCCCTCTGCTCATAACCAGAGGCATACCCTCCTCACCTTACCCATCACTCTCCAGCCCACATCTGCAAGGGCAGCCACAGCCACTCCCTTCCAACTAGAGCCTGCCATATTTTCTCTTGCTTTCATGCTAGAGAAAGCTCAAATGGCTTTCTCTCCAAGAAAGGACCACTCCATCACCCTTTCTTCCTGGTAACTTTCAACTCAGGCCTCCTTCCCTGCTCAAATCCTAAGGTTGAACTGGGTTTAGGCATCTCTACTATTTGAGGATCTTATACATATATCTTTAGCAAATTTCGAATGTCTTTTATCTGTCTATTCTAAAGTTGTACTTTAGCTCTCTTAAGATGGGAACTGTATTTTTCTCTAATCCTGACACTATATCTATGTTTAATAGGTATTTAACACATACTGAAGTAAATGGATGGATGAATTTATCATTATTGTCTTCAAGATACATTCACAAATCATAAATCTCTAGTATTCAGGGGGAAAAAAACTTCCCTGATAATGGCTCATTTTTCCTTGGAGTAAAGGAATTACTGTATAGGCCCGTCATGTTGTTTCTTTCATGATACCTTATCAAAATCCACTTATCATGTTGCTTCAAGTTCTTGCATTGTTGGTCCATGTTTAGACCATGGTCAACTAGCTTCTAAATGTTTTCCTGCTGTGCATAATACTCCATGATTCTCTAGAGCTTATTTCTGCAATTTGCTGAGCTATGATCATCCATATTGAATTTTCATTTGGCTTACTCCAAGCCACATTATGAGCTTGTCAAAACCATTTTAAGTGCGCAAGCTAGATTTGTGTTTTCTCTGCCCGAGAGAGGCTAGGGCAAGGATAATATGTGTGAAGGAAGAAAATCCAAAACAAAAGTGAGTGTGATGCTCTCCAGGCTCTGAAGTCAGCCCCCGACAACACTGAGTTTTGCAGGGAAGAAGGGACGGGAAGATGGATTCTGGTAGTGAGTGCAGCATTTACTAACTGTATGACTTTGAGGAAGTCACAAAACTATTTCTGAGCCAATAACACTTATTCTACATACAGGAATTTTGTGTAATTTTTAGTTCTGTGATTATGAATATTTAAAAGACCTGAAAGTTAAGAAAGATTAAAAAAGAGTAATTTTGTTACTCTTGACTCTTGAACAAGAATACTGATCTACAATCTATAGAAGGTCTCTGCTAATTCTCCACCTTTTTCTCTATCACTTCCTTCTCCTCATGACCATCTCCATGAAATTTATTAATTACACACCTATTCTAGGAAAATCATTAAACCAACTTCTATGGCAACACCTTAACCAGCTAAACAAAAAATCTAGGGAAAACTCTCATGATATCTAGCCTCAAAAGACTTACAAAACACTCCCACAAGAAGCAAACTGAACACAGGGATCTGTATGACAGGTGCCGGGTGCAAATTCCTTATAATACCTGTAATGCTCAAGGATAGCATCAGGCAAAAGGCTATTTCAACCTACAGCTTGAAGTTTTGGTAGAATTCTAATCAGTGGAGAGAAAGAGAATTACTCTTCTTAACTGGGGAGATGGCATCTGTAAAGTTCAAAGGTAAAAATTGTACATCAATGTTTTCGCTAGCATTATTCTAAATAGCTGAAACAACCCAAGTGTCCGTGGATAGATGGATGGATGGATGGATTGATGGATGGATGAACAAAATGCGGTGTAAACCTACAGTGGAAGATTATTCATCTTTAAAAAGGAAGAAAATTATTTTACTTTTTCTATTTTTATTGGTGCATTATAATTATGCATAATGGTAGGATTCATTGTTTCATATTTATGCATGCACATAATATAATTATATAATTTGGCCAATGTCATTCCTTAGTATTTTCCCGTGGCATCTGTTCTTTTCTACCCCTGGTACCTTTCCTCTACTCTACTAATCGCCCTTCAATTTCTTTCCAGTTTTCCTCTTTAGCTTTCACATATGAGAGAAAATATATGACTCTTGACTTTTTCTAAGTTTAGCTTATTTCACTTCAGATAATGTTCTCAACTTCCATCCATTTTCCTGTAAATCACATAATTTCATTCTTCTTTATAGCTGAATACAACCCCATTTGATGGATATATACCACATCTCTTTATTCATTCATTTATTGATGGACTCCTGGGCTGGTTTCATAGTTTGGCTATTGTCAATTGTGCTGCTACACACAGCATTCATGTATCAGTATAGTATGTTGGCTTTAATTCTTTAGGATAAATACTGAAGAGGCATATACCTTAGTCATATGGTGGTTCCAGTCCTAGTCTTTTGAGGACCTTCCATACTGATTTTCATAATGGTTGTACTAGTTTACAAGCCCACCAACAATGTAAACATCTTCAAAACATAAGGAAATTCTGCCATATGCTACAACGTAGATAAACCTGGAGGATATACTGCCAAGTAAAATAAGAAAATCATAAAAGGACAAATGCTGTGTGATTATACTCACATGGAGTAAGTCTACAGTAGTCAAATTCATGCAGACAGAAAGCAGAACAGTAGTTGCCAGGGGCTGGGAACAGGAGAAGATGGGGAGTTATTGTTTAACAGGTAGAGAATGTCAGTTTTGCGAATAGAAGAGTTCTGCAAATGGTGCTGATGGTTGTAGAACAATGTGTGTGTCTTTCATGCCATTAAACTAGATGCCTTAAAATCATGTAGAGGAGAAATTTTATGTGTATTTCACCACAATTTTTTCAAAGCTCAAAGGTAGAAGAATAGAATTTAGAGGAAAACAAACAGTGGCTCAGGAGGCTGAGACAGGAGGACCACAGGTTCAAAGCCAGCCTCAGCAAAAAGCAAGATGCTAAGCAGCTCAGTGAGACACTGTTTCAAAATAAAAAATACAAAATTGGGCTGGGGATGTGGCTCAGTGTCTAAGTGCCCCTGAGTTCAATCCTTGGTACCAAAAAACAAAATATCAAAAACAAAAACAAACAAGCAACAACAACAACAAAAAGATGGATTTGGATGAAGCCCAAATTTTCATGTCTTGTTGAAGACAAACCTAGAAAAAAAGTTTTCAGTGAGTGCTAAGGACCTGTTGATGACAGGTCATCCCGGAAGGCTGTCGAGCAGGGAAGGACAGCATCAGAACCATGCTTTACCAAGTGTGGATGGGCAGTGGTGTGCAGGCTGGCCTGGGAAGCCAAACAGTGAAGGCAGAAGCCCAGTGTGACCAACGTGTTGTGCATGAGGACTGACAGTGTGGCAGCTAAATGATGATGGTGGGAGGGGCTTGAAGAGGACGGGTACCTGTGAAAAACAGTACCGTTGACCATTGACAGCTGGCAAGGTGAAGATGGAGTAGTAGGAGTAAACAGGTGCTTGGGAGGCTTGGACCTCAAGTGCCAAGATCAATAACTTGTTGGGGAGAGAAGGTTACAAATTCAATTCAAGACATGTTGAATCTAAAAAGATGTGACTTACAGAAAAGGAAATACCTATCAGGCATTGGTATACACCAAAAGATCAAGACCTGAGATAAATGCCCAAAGTCATCTCCTGAGAGGTAGAAAATGGGCTCCAAACAAAAAGGGCAGAGAGGAATGAAGAGTATTATTGAATGGCCCCACTAGTCCAGGCACCCTGGGGGAAAAATCCCTAGACCTCCATCTCACAACCCTGAGGGTTAGGTGGAGATGTACAGAGGTGGAAACTGAGGCACAGAAAGACCAGTTTGCCTAGTGTTTACAGGCAGAAGGACCAGAGAGCACTCACAATAACCTGACTCCTCCCAGACCATTTCATACCATATGTCTTAGAAGACACCAATCCTAGTTGTTGTTCTGCAGTAATTTGCTGTGTGACCTTTAGGAAGTATCCTTTCTGAGACTCGATTTATTTACTGGTAAATATCCAGATGAGATATTATTAAATGCAACTACAATTCCAAAGCTAAAGTCTCTAAGGTTTGACTGAAGACACAGGAATGAATAGTCTCTTGTGATTATTAGGAAAGAGAAGCCGAGGGAATGACCAGGCATAAATAACAGAAGGTAAAGTTAAGTCCACAGTTAGGAGTTAGAATGAGCAGAGAGATAGCAAAGAAGGCAGACAGAAGCAGCCATCAGAGACATAGGGAGAGGGTCAAGGTCATGTTGAGTTATCAAGGTCATGAAAGCAGAACTTCTGCAAGATGTACACAATGCCTTAAATGTTTAATTGAGCCAAGAAAAATGACGATTGGTACTAGACCATTGAGCTTGGCCACAGTGGAGCCAGTGTGTGCAGAAAGGGCACATGCAGCATGACACAGAGGACACTGGTCAGAGTGCAAGAATTTAGGAAGAAAGTAAACAGTGAGAAAGTGGAAATGGATTGTTTGCTTGAAATTTTTTTTACTTATTTTACTTATTTTTGTGACTAAGTTTTTGGAAAACTTTTGAAAATGTTTCTAGTATTAAGAAGTAAAGAAAAGCCTTTCAGTCAGGAGTTGAAACCTTGATTCTAGTTCTGTTTTTTTAAAGTAGATTTGTGCATGGGTCAAGAAACATAGCCCTACTGCGTTTCCATTTCTCTACTTAAAAGGCTCCCGACTTCTTAATAGGAAAGTTGCATCATAGGCTTAACGATTTGGTTTACTGTCCTGAATGCATTTAAAAATAATCACTTTGATTTTCTTAAAATCAAAGGCATAGAACCACTAGTCTACAAATCTGAAAATAATTGTGGCTCATACTGATGGAAAACTTTTGCCATAAGCCAGAGCAGCAGCATTGTCAGCACATTGCAGGTATTAATTTATTTAAGTCTCTCCCAATCCTCTGAGATTGGTTTATTTGTCAGTTCCATTTTACAGATGATGAGACCCAGGCAGAAAAGGGTTCTGAAATGTACTTGAGGATGTGCAGTTGGAATGCAGCAAAGGTTTGGTAATTCAAGGCCAGAATGCCAGTAAATAGCAACCAGGTATAAAGTCATACAACACTAGAATTTACTTGTGCTATCTCGTTCTAGGTAAGAAAAATATACACTATTATTTAAGGTGTTTTTTTTTTGAAATATTGAAATCAGTTTGAATTGCTTCCATTTTTACATTCAAATATGTCTAAGGAATAGACCATGAATCCCCTACTAGGAGTTCTCAAAATCCTTGTTCCTCAAAGTGTGCTGCTCTGCAGACCAGCAGCATTAGTATTACCAGGGAACTTGGTAGAAAGGCAGGAGCCCAGATCCCTCCCTAGACCTATGGAATCAGAATCTGAATTTTAACAAGATTCTCCAGTGATTTATGTACACACTGAAGTTTGAGTAGCACACATCTAAATCCTCTCTCCCTTCCAGCTCTGGAGTTCTGTGATTCTAGCAATTTTCTTTCCTGCTCTCTCAGCACACTGTCTTGTCCAGCAGAGTTCTTTCTGCAGAATTCATGCAGGATTATTTATTTGCCACCAAATATCTCATGCTTTCTTATCAACTGAGGGAGTTGAGTCATTTCCATTAAATAAATCTGACCTCTTCTGATTTTCGCAGCCCTGTAGTTCTGAACTTGACTAACTGTTGTCTCTTTCACCCATGATGTGACACACAGATCTCTAATGGAATAAGGCTATCCTATCCCTTGATTCCTCAAAGACATGTAATGGAGGTCATTTCTCATCACATACCTTCAGATATTTTGATGCTTTCTCATACCTTCATTTGCCTGCTAACTAAAGTACCACAAGTCCCGTCACGGGTTCTCTGTACATTTCTGGCATCAGGTTTGCCTGTATTCAAATTCTCCTCCACAATCAGACAGTATCACCTATTGCAATGCATACTTCCATCAACTCTTCTAAAGGTATTTGCTTTCATTTCAGACTGGTATTGATGTGGGATCTATGTAAGACACAGTGAAGACTTCATACTGCTAAAAGACAATGCCTTCCTGCTTTCTGGTTTGAAGGTAAAGCTCCCTGTCATGGTGTTAAGTCATGAAGCATCTTGGAGCAGAATTGAAGTCTTTCTCCCTTCCACTTGCTTTTAAAGCAAATTCAAAAGATGTGGCTATTTGATGACTGTTTATGTTACTCACAGGCTTCCGGGCTGCATTAAGGTGTTTTATGAACTAGCCCCACACATTTATTATATCCACATAGAGGAGCATCATTATAATTAAGTACCTGTCACAATTTCCATTACACACCCTTGTTTTAAAAGAACTAACACACAACCATAAAATGTACTCTTGACTGAAACTTGGCATGCCGGAATCTAGGACCTAATCCACCACTTTTCATTTTTAAAAAAGTATAAAATTATTTTATGCTTCCCAAATGCCAGTTTACTCATAGTACTTTCATGTTCAGGGGAACAGATATGCTACTTCTCCATCTCAAAACAGTCATCCATTGTTTTTCTAAATTAAAAATATGGATGTGGTAAACTTGAAGAAAACTGGGCTATAGGGCATAAGAAATTTCACAACATGTGATTGATTTATAAACCTGATGCTTTATTTTCAAGAATTAGAAACAGTGATTACATTAAATGCTATAAATTACATACTCATGTAATTGTATATAAATAGCCTAAAGAATAATGAAAACACATTTTGAGAAAATGTGTCTAATGCCTTTATGGCTTTTTTCTTAGTTTTGTTTTCAATGGGATGGAGGTGGAGAGAGAATATGAACATGTCACTTTTGTGGTTGAATTTCTAGATTGGGTAAACTATATCTAACAAAACTTGAATGTGAAGAAGACTATCTGTAATGAGAAATATTATTCAGGATAGAATTTGGTGGTATATTAAATAGAAGCCTATAATGCTATTCATACCCAGAACTGTCTCTATTTTGCCTTTGGGAATTTGCAATAAGCATCTTGAGGTGAGGAGATTATCTTAGACTCAGTGTAATCACAGGGTCCTTACAAGATTGAGGGAGGAGGGCCAGAAACAGAGCAGGAAAAGAGACACCAGAAGCAGAAGCATGGGTAATGGGTGGTTATCAGGTAAGGAATCCAACAGCTTCTGGAATGTGGAAAAGTCCAAGCAGCAGACTCTACCCTGGAGCCTCCAGAGGGCAGGCAGTCCTGTTTAGACCTGGATGGTAGGGCTTTTGGCCTCCAACAGTCTAAGAGAATAAACTTGTGTTGCTAAGTTTGTGATGATTTGTTACAGCAGCAATAGGAAACAAATACACATGCTTCTGGAAATTAAAAACACAAGGAAGAAAAGCACTGATGTGTCTATCAGTTTCAAACTTTTAGGAGCCATGAATGTCTTTCAGAAATATAAAAGGAATTGCTTTGGGAATTCTATTTGTTATAAATATTTGAACTGTTTTTATTTCTCTATGATTAATCTCTTAAACGTTCTATTACCATTACTGGCAAACATACTGTAATTGCCCTGATCCAGAAATTGTGTAATTTAGTTCTATTATGTATCAGAGATCTTCACCCCAAAGTAGTGGATGCTGGTTTGTACACCATGTTGCATGGCTGTTCTGGATAAAATACAGCTATATGCAGACTCTTTCATAGGGTAGGAGGATTTTGAAAGCATTTTTTAAGGTAATCAGTAGGTCTTTGCACTATGTAAAACCATGATGTTAGCTCCCACGTGCCTTTTAGGTTAACTGCTTCTGGTGATACATGTAAGGCTGAGCACATTTATTCAACTCTGCCCTCCCAGCAGCTGGATATTAGACTCAGAAGCCCAATAGCTGTAACTCTCTCTTTTAGCCAAGAGAAAATTCTGCCTTCTGCTTACCTGCTGAGAGGAAGAGAGAGAGGAAAGGCAAGCCCAGCTCTGACAGAACACAAGGGCGTAGGTCATCACTTTCTTCATCAAGTACTCTTAAGCAGTAATGGACTAGGTGTTCACTTATATTGTGACCAGGTCATAAAATTGATGAGTCTCTGGATGACCTTAACTTGTCTTTGGCCCCCAGCACTGCTTTCTCAATGTTGCATATTGCATTGGCAATAATACCAAATGGAGCTCAGTAAATTATATTCCTAAGCAGCTTGAACCCTTGTACTCCAGCTGCAGCAAGGAGTCATGGGGGCAAGAGTTGATGCTTCCCTGAGGGGTGCCAGAGCTTCTGTAGGGATGAATAATTATCCTGGATGTTCATCCTTGAAGCCTGCATCTTGAACATCCACAGTGGTAAGGATCCAGACAACAGATTGTGTGCAGGTAAATAAATAACCAAGCAAGGACACCACCACCACTTCATCCCAAATAGAAAGCACTGCACATTCAACAAGGAGGCATACCACTTTCATGGCTTTGTCATGTGTCTTTAAATTCTATAAGTGATCAGATTAGACTTCTACAACATTAAGAACATAATAGGACCATTAGATTATTTTTACTTGGCTTTATACTAAGCAGATCCCTATGGAGCTTTAAAAGATCTAAAGACTGACTTGAATACGGGGGTACTATACTTGAAAACCCTTTGCCCCCTTTGGACAGTATGTATGGATGGCTCTTATTCCTTTGTGGCTTGTAATGGTATTCATGCATGTGTCTAATCTCTACTCCTGGACTGTAAACATCTAGAGTAGGAAGATGGTCACTGCACAATAAACACTTGTTGCATGAGACAGAGGGAAGAGGGGTGGAGTAGGTCAGCCCCTTCCATTTGCCTTATACATTCCCACAGAAAACACAAAGTAAAATAGGAAATAAATTTCACATTTGCCTGTAGGAGCCAGGACTCCTGAATTTTCTGTGGTTGATTTCATAGGTCACCAAGATGTGGCGCCAGGAGCAACAGAAGAGATTAAGCGGGAAGGAGAAGCAAGTCTGGACAATGATGAGTTTATGGTTCCACTGATCATCTTGATGCATGTGTGGTGGCCCCTTGTGCTCCCACACATGGGTTCAGAAGCATCTATCTATTGATGGACAACTGGCCCTGATGGGTAAAGCTGGTAGACCATAAGGCTCTTTTGCTTGCTTCCATAGTGGCATGTTCCCCTCTTTAACTTCCATGAGTCATTTTTACTTAATATAATTAAATCTGAAATCTGATATCTAAGATTTCAAGCTTGTTATCTCCTAGCTGATAACTGCAGAATTTCAGCCCTTGGTCTTTCAGGGTAACCCTTCCCATTCAGGAATCTCTGGGGCTATCTTGCATGTGTTTGGAAATCAGACTGAGCCATTTCTCCTTTGAACAAGGGTCCCCTCTTGGGATTTGATCCCTTTGGAGGACAGTTCACTTAGGTTGCCTTTGTCTTCAGCTCCTCCCTGGTCTCAGCTTGATCCTCTGAGGTGACCATCGTGCTAAGCAAAGTTTCTGCTGGTTTCATAGATGCTCCTTCTTAACTCTGGGTAACCTGTGGCTGGCAGCTAGTTTTGCCAAGGCTGGTGATCATAAATGGAAATATTGGCAAGAGGAGCCAGCTGACTTCACACTCCTTATCTCTAGCTGCATCTTCATCTTTCATTGGACTTCATGGCTAGGTCTCTGTGATCTACACACCCGTAGATGGGGATCTCTGTTCTTATTTGGATCATCCTCCCACCACCCTATTGTAGGAACCTGGATATTGATGGAAAGATTCAAATCAAGTTTCGTTTTGGTGATAAGATACTGCAGTTGCCTGGTATACCTGGTCCTACGTTGTTCCCTCCTTTTGTTTGATGGCCATCCTGGACTTCCCATTCTCTCTTTTAGGAAAAAAAAATTCTTTTCAGTTATCTAAACTGTTTAAAAGGGAGAGTATCACAGTTACCAATTCCATTTGCATCTCTGTAGCTGATTTTTGGCCATATGACCTTCTACTAGGAAACTACTATCTGATACAAAACCAAAATGATGGTAGCCACTGAGTTTTAGCATTTTACCTTTGAGGGCTGGGAGGTGCTTGCTCTAATTATGGGGGCCTCCAGTCACACAGGACCATGCTCTAAGGAATGGAGTGGTGAGTTGCTCTAACCAGTGAAGCACTGGTAGGGACTCTGGAGAACCTTTCAGATGGCCTATAATTCCACTTTACCTCTCCTGTAGAAAGCAGGAAGACTGATCCAAAGCATTTTACTGCCAGGCTTGGTGTCTCATGCCTGTAATCCCAGTGGCTCAGGAGGCTGAGGCAGGAGGATTCCAAGTTCAACGCCAGCCTCAGCAACTTATTGAGGCCCTAAGCAACTCAGCAATATCCTATCTCTAAATAAAGTATCTGAAAAGGGCCGGGGATGTGGCTCTGTGGTAAAGTGCCCCTGGGTTCATTCCCCAATATGAAAAAGGAAAAAAAAAAAAAAAGCATTTTACTAAAGATAGACCAAATGGAACTTACTCAAGGCTGGCAAAATCTGCATGACATCTTGTCACAGGGTCCTTTCTGAAACAGGGTTTCTACCATATATGAGGACGCATGCTCTCCTGACTTCTGCTAAGTCCTAGGGTGACAGTTTCAAGGCTGGCCATACTTCTGAATACTTGTCTCACCTGTCCCTTCTTGTATCTGCTGATGCACCTGCATGAGTACCAGCCTGGCCTCCTACACCTTCTCCTACCCCATCAGAGGCTTGACATGCTAACCCTGTGTCCTAGGACAGTCAGCTAACATTTCTTCCCTCTTCTTCTGTTTGCTGAATGACCTTTCTCACTCCCTTAACCCAGGGATGGACACTCAGAATCAGGGTCACACTAAGCTTTGCCTAAAGAGGTGCTATCAGTATGGACAGGATTTTGGCCACATCTTCCAAGAGCTACCTCATCTTTTTCCAGGAAAAAAAGTTACTCTTTTGGAAATTCTGTAACCATGGTAGGGAACTTAAGGATTACTTTGTGGGGACCGCCCCCCTTCCTTGTATCTTTCTAGGGAGAGAAGAAAAATCAACATTCTCTGCAAGCACTAGAAGGCTATGCTCACTTTTTCTTCTCTCCTGACCATTCTCACAAGCATTCTCTATGCCTGAGGAGAGGTTTTAACAAACACATCAATTACTTCAATCCCTGGGGTTGTGGTTAATCCCTGGTGCAGATGGGCATGTTTCAGGGTTCGCATGACCCTAGAGGAGCTCTCAACATGTAGCTTAAACAAGCCCTGGCCTCACACAGGGTGGTTCCAATGTATTGTATTGTCATCAAATCACAGATTCAACTAGATCTTTAGTCCCCACGTGTGTTATTTTCAAACACTGATGCAAACAACCCTCTGAGATTCCTCCTACCCAGTGCAAGCTTTTTCGGACATTTCAAGAGGAATCTTAACATGCATTTATGACCCCACTGCTGTCTCTCACCTCCTCCTTCTTTGAATACTGTATGCCAGGGTCCTAGCTAGGCCACAGGTAGATCACAGCTTACTATGGCCACTACTACTGTGATCAGAAGCCCCCTCAGGACATCCCTTTATTTTGACAGTATGCTGCCATCAGGGCCACTGCCATTCTTCTTCATTCCCAAGTGGTCAGCACTGAAGGCAGCCTTGCCTCAATGGCACTATTCAGAAGGGGACTCATTTACCCTTCTGTATTATGCTCTGCTAAGAGGGGCCCACAACAGAAAGCTTGGCACCCTCAATGTTAGGGAGTGTGAGTGAGCTTCTTCTCATTTACCTATAACCCATAAGAGTTAAAATCCAGAGTAATAAAGACCTGTGAATACCTGTCTCACCTGTCCCCTCGATTGCTAATGTTAATCGAGAGCTTCCTATGCTTTTCCAAGCATGTAACCTGCCTTTGTTCATTCCATTTTCACAGAGACCTTGTGAGGTAGCTTCTGCTACTACCACCCTCACTTTACAGATTAGGAAACTGAGGCATTGCATAGTGAAGAATAGCTGGAGGTTACAGAGCTAGCCAGGAGGAAAGCTGGACTTGGAACCCCAGGAAGTCTGGCTGTGGAATGTGTGTCCTTGACACCATGCTATCCTGCCTTGCATGCCTATGTGCTGGCTGGCTGGACCAAGAAAAGTTTTGGTGAAAACCATCCACTCTCTTATAGAACCATACTCTCCTTGAGGAGTATGACCAGAGGCTGGGTGCCAGCTGCCAGGCCTGTCCCTTTCTCCTGGGAGCTCTTTCCCAGCACTTCAGAGTGCTCTCTTGCAGTGGGCTTCTGATTCTCCTCCCCAACGTCCACCTGCTCCATGCTAGAAGAAAGCCTGCATGCTGGAGCCTCAACATGGACTGGCTTGAAGGCTTCTCAGAGATGCTCCTTGTTCTCTTGATAAAACAGTAGGAGCACAGAGATGGGGGAGGCAGATGAGTGTTCCCCACTGAGGTGTATCTAAATGTCCACTCTAGTCAAAGACCTCTCATAAAAACAGGGTTTATTTCATAACATTTCCCAAAGAGTAGAGGGCAAATCTTTAAAGTCAAATTTCTGATAAGGATTTATTTTATGAGCAGCAAGTTTTTTCCTCCTCCTCCTTCTTCTTTTTAAGAAAAGTTGTCCAAAGCTACCCATATTCCCACTTTTGCACTCTTCTCATCAGAGAGTAAAAGATCAAGTATCTGTAAAGGACTTGGCAACACCATGGTCCAGTGCAGCTGGTTGCACAGAACTGATCTCAAATGAAATGGCTCTCCTATTGTTCCTTCATTAGTCACTTCAGATAGAGAATACAAGAGCAGATGACGTTCTTCTTCGCTGTAAGTGATTTTACTTGTGTGCAGCTTCCCCGCGTAGCCTCTTCCCGCCTCCGCAGCCATCCCTACTGCTGTCTTGAATTGCTTTTACCCTTATACCATTTTGCATTCAAGCACATTAAATGCAGCCCATGTTATACAAGCCATTATTTATTCTCGCATCAAAACACTGTAGGTCACCCACCACATGTTAAAGAGAGAAAACCCATCAACAAATAGGCCCTGTCCATTCAGCTCAATTGACATTTCCATTGTCTTTAACTGGGGTCTCTGCGTAGCAGTGTACACAAGGGAGGATGTGGCAAGAGCATCCATTGGCTGCTGCCTGGCTTTGCTGCTATAATTGAGCACCATTCGACCAATGCTGAGGGGTTTTCTGGGCGTATTTCCCTCCTTTGTCAATGTTAATGCAATGCCAAATGATAAAGATGCCCTTTGGCATTCCACACTCTTAGCCTTTAATAATAAACACTTTCTGCATCTCAAATTGCTGCTATACATGAACAGGTTTTAGTCAACCCCTGAAGCGAACATGCACCTTCTCATTACAGGGCAGCAGTAGTGAGAAAGCAATTCACTAAGCCATAGGGTTGGCAATCACCCATATTTTCTGCTATGAGTAAATAACTTCAATTGATTTAATCATAAAAGAATAACAGGAAAACTACATTGATTTCCAAATCCCTAATGCGGACATCAGACTCTATTGACTGGGCTGCGTACAAGGAGGTTGTAGCCATTTGTATGAACTCAAGGAACATCAATACTTGATCATTACTCCAACAAAAAAAATGACAATTTGGACCTATTTCAAAATGGATTGAAGTAATATTATGCAGGGTGATTGGGCAATCTAGAGTGATATAAGTGATAATACGCTGCAGTGCTCATTAGGTTAAAAAGAACAAAATCCATAAATTCTGGTGAGCAGTTTTCTTGTTAATTGTAATAAGTCATTCACCTTCTATAGTAACAGTAATAACACACTAGACCTCTCTTTCTATTAAAGTAACCAAATGGGGTTGTCGAAATTCGTCCATTGCTCATGTAAATTTTGCTGCTAAAACCTATGCACATAGAAAAATCTCTTTATAAGTGGAAAACCTGCAGAATTTTGTCTCAAACCATATTTAAAGGAGCATTAACTTCCCTGACATTGACCAGTCAGTTGGAGTTTAAAGGCAAAATCAAAAATCTTTAAGAGGAATATTTAATATAAAAATGCAAAAAGAAATAAATGTATTCTTTGTTTTAATGCAGGAAAAAGAATGCTGGATTGAGGAGTTGAGTAAGTGTACATATTTATGTCTGAATAGGGATCATACAAACTAGAGAAGAGTCTGAAACAAAAGGGTAGAATCCAGGACTATTCTAGGCAAACTGGGACCCAGGGTCACCGTGGAGTTAGGCAGACTGACCAAAAACTCTGCCTCTAAATTGCTTTAAAATTCCAAGCAACCCCTCATACTAGTTGTGTGTTTCATCTTCACCTGCAAAATGAGATCATTTGTAATCTCAAAGATCTGTTCCAGCTCTAAAAATCAGACTAATAGAAAATAGAACAATGGTTGCCAGGGCTTGAGGAAAAGTAACAAGGAATTAATGTTTAATGAATTCAGAGTTTCAATTTTGCAAGGTGAAGAAAGTTCTGGAAATGAATGGTAAAGATGGTTGCAATGACTATAGAAGGTAAAAATGACTATACTTAATACTAGTACTTAAAATGTGCTCAATACTTAAAAATGGTTAAGATGATAAAGTGTATGTGTATTTTGCTACAACTGAAAAAAACGCAACTTTAAACCAAGTGATTCAAGAGTTCTTTTAATACTTCTTACATTTTTCTGAGTGCTTCTTAACTCCTGATTATCTCAGGACCAGTATTTTCTCCTTTACAAAGTTTTACTGAGGCAAGTATGATTATTTTAATGAACTTTCTTATCTATTGAATAAAATACAACACATAGACTCTCATTCAAAAAACCTCCAACTCCTGATAATGTTTCAATATGCAAAATGTTGGTGAGTCCCACAGTGAGAACTCACCGTGCTCTGAAAATTCTAAGGAGTAGAGCCAGTCGAGTAACCTGACATTGTGCTTTGTGTGCACCTAGCAAGGTCCATTGGGATGTGGGAGTCAGGTAAAAAAAGATATTTGTTCTCAAGTAGTTTACAATGTTGTTAGGAGACTGAAATTAACACACACATACTTAAGAGTAAATAACTCCGAAGTTTAAGGAGTATGCTGGGATTTTAGAAAAGGCTGAAATCAAGGAGAGTTGGATTATTCTGATGGTGGAGCCTGTGACTGGAATGTGGACTGGCTCTAAAAACTGGATGAAGTCTGGCCAGATGGGAAGGGATCGGTGTGCTCTCTAAGCAAGCGGGTCAGTATGAGGATGTGCGTGTAGACAGGGACTATGCCATTGTCAGAAAGACATGCTAGCCATTTGTGGGATTACACTTAGGCTAGGTGAGATCAGAGACAGGAGTAGCAGAAAAAGAAATAGTTTAGGTGGTATGTGGTAACAAGGGGAAACATTAGGAATTGCTGCTTCTCTAAGCAGGAGAGGCTGATCAGAAGGTAATTGTAGGCTATGTGGATACCACATTAAGGAACACTGAACTGTTTTATGAGAAAGTTATTTCTCTTCCAATTCTTTTAATTATATTAGCAAGACTTCACCATCTCTCTGTTCCTTGTTATTTCTCTTTACAAAAAAAAAGAAAGAAAGAAAAAGAAAGAAAGAAAGAAAGAAAGAAAGAAAGAAAGAAAGAAAGAAAGAAAGAAAGAAAGAAAAGAAAAGAAAAAGCAGAATCTTTCGCTGGCAAAGTAATTCACCTACAGATTAATAACATCTTTCCAGTACACAAATTTTAAAGTTATATACCAATTCCATTAAGTGATAATGATGTTTTATTTTTTTATGACTGTGATACTTTAAAAATGTATTTTCTTTGAAGGAGCAGAACAATCAACAATGTATGAAATAAAAAGTGATACAAGCAGCACAAGGATTTGACAAAACTGCTGAAGGCTGGACGTTGGGAGAAAGTAGAATAAGTGCTGCCCCTTAAAGTGAAGGTCTGGCTTTGAGACCCACTTCTGTGGCTTATGGGCACTGACCTTCAGTTAAACACTGGCTGAACCTCAGTTTCCTCGTCTGTAAGATGAAGGGTTGGGTGAGATGAACTCTAAGGTCTCCATCCACTCACAGTGGTGTGATTAAAGGGCTATTGAGCAGACAGTGACAAGATGAAAGTGGCATTTAAGGAAGATTAGTCTGGCAGTGGCAGAAAGGTGAGCTTGGAGAGGAGAAAGCTTGGGAGGCCAGTTAGGTGGCTGCTTCTGGAATCCAGGAACGAGTGATAAGGGCCGAGGCTAGGATGATGGCAGTGACGGTATGAAGAGACGTGGGAGGCGTTTCAAAGGATGATTTGACAGTGTTTTATAACTAAGTAATGAAAAGAACTATAAAAATGACTTGGGGATTTTGAACTCGATGAAGTAAGAAAGATTCCTTTTTGACAAAATCTATATGTTGGGAAAAAAGAGCATGTTTGGTTTTTAAAATCTTAAGTTTAGGCTGACTGGCAAGATGCTGATCTTGAAAGACTCTGGAAATACGTTAAATATAGCACTGATGCTATATTTAAAAGATGATTAAAGATTATTTTAGAGATTAAAAGAATGATGTAGAAATATAAATTTAAGGGTCCTCTGCATTCAAATGGTAAATAACTTGCTTGAGAGAATGTAAAATACGAATAGCAGAAAAGCCTCGAAAACAAATTTTGGAGTCAGCCTATTATTAAGGGGATGAAGAAGCAGGAAAGACAGAGAAATGGAACAGAAATTGAATGCCTACAGTGCAAGAGAAAGAGAACAGTGTAGGGTTCTGCAAACCATGGGAGGGACCAGTTTTCAAAAGTCAAGTAAAGCCGAAAGGCAGACAATCATGCAGGAAGCTCTGAGACAAAGGCAAAGGCTAGACTGACTTCATCAATGCCCTCGGTTTGAGCAGAAAGCATCTAAATGTTAGCAGCTCATTAAGATTAAGAAGTGGGCTGGGATTGCATGCAGGAGGTAGAGCGCTTGCCTTGCATGCAGGAGGCACTGGGTTCGATCCTCAGCACCACATTAAAAAAATATAAATAAAATAAGAGGAAAAAAAAGATTACAAAGCCCTTTGGGAGAAAAAAGTTGATACAAAATATGGAAATTTGACAGAAAGGAAAGAGAAAAGACATTTGCAACAGAAAAGCTGCAGGTTTAAGGAAAGGTGATTTTTAAAAATATGTGAGAGATTAATTTTGATAACAGAAGAAGATCAAACGCTCTAGAAACTATGCCTACTCCATTATGGTAAAGTTAAAGCTATGAACATGATCTGGCCTTGAATCACCAAAATTACATCTACTTAACTTCAAAGAAAGTATCTCCACGTTTATTCCCTCTTCCCTAGCACATCTCCACCAGCTTTAGGTGCAAAAGGATCTAAAAAAAAGAGTTCAGTGTGTGTTAGTCCACGTTCTGTCACTATAACAAAATTCCTTTGATAATCAACTTATAAGCAAAACAGTGTACTTGGGATCACAGTTTTGAAGGTTCCAGTCTAGGATCAGTTGGCCCATTTACTGTGGGCCTAGTGACAAGGCAGTACATCATACTGAAAGTACAGAGCAGAGCAAAGAGCTTCATGGCCAGAAAGCAAAAGAGAGTAAGGAACAGGCCACAGTCTAACATTCCCCTTCAAGGGCAGTGCCCTCAATGACCTAAATACCTCCCAACAGGCCCCACCTCTTAAAAGTTTCCCCACCTCCCAAAAGTGCCACTCTGAGGACCAAGCTTTCAACATATTAGGTCTTTGGAGGACATTCAAGATCCAAACTATAGCAGCGTTGAAGGTCCGAGTTTTCTGAGACAGGCTTTCATGGCAGATTCACTCCTCCAAGACCTTCCAATCTCAGTTGGCCTCTGGGGTTAGGATGGACATGCACCAGAAAAGAAGTGGGTCACAGAGAGTTAAATAACCCGCCAAGGTTAAGAGGAAGAGTGAGGATTTTGTGATGCTAAGAGTCTACTCTTAACATGATACACCACCTATCACTGAATTTAGATCATAGATTCAGAAATTAAACTTGGGTATAAAGAAAAATAATCCATTCTTCTATTCTCTCTCTGTTTGGAAGATGGTATAAGCTAAGTCTAAAACCTTCCTATAGGTTTCAGAGCATTTTTCCCCACCTCAAATCTTTTCTGGAAGATGGGAATCCTCATTCTTTTTTGGGGGGCAGAGTGGGGAGGGCAGTGTAGCTAGTTGACACATATATAGGTTAGAACAGTAATGACACATGGTTAGCTCCAGGTACCTGTGTCAGCCACTTCTGACCTGATGGGCAGATGAATATAAATCCACAGTGAAGTTGGATTTGGGTAAAAATACACTGTCTCTGATGATTGGTCTACATGTTGCTCCAGAAGCCACATTACTGAATTTGTTTCTTTCATTCATGTGTCATTTGCTATTACTTATAAATTACTTGCTCCAGGCCTCTCTACCAAGTATGGGGATAATTTAAAGCTAAGTAGAACTTTTTTTTTTAATCAACTTTGTACAAGTGTACAATCCGCGGTAAGAATGGAGTAGCATTCCCAAATTTCAGACAGATACCTAATTTTAGAGATACAGAAACAAAAACTCAAAGTTATTGTTGAGAATTCTACAAAGCATAAGTTATTCTAAAATATTCCAGCATCGATTATGCTCTTTACTCATCATTACAGATATTGCTATGGTTTTGATCTTGAATTTGATTGATTGATGGATGCTGGAATTTGATTCCCAATGTAACTAAATTGAGAGGTGCTAAGACCTTTTTACAAAGTGATTAGGTTTTGGAAGCTTTACCTTCCTGAATAGATTAATATTCTTGTGGAACTGGATTAATTATCTTAAGAGTGGGTTGTTATCACAGTGGAAATCAGTATGGAGGTTCCTCAAAAGACTGGGAATGGAACCACCATAAGACCCAGTTGTACCACTTGTTGCTATTTATCCTAAGCAATTAAAGCCAGCATGCCATATTGATACATGTATACCCATGTTTATAGCAGCACAATTCACAATAGCCAAACTATAGAACCAGCCTAAATATTCATCAATGGATGAATGTGATAATACACACAATGGTATATGTACTCAGTCATATAGAAAAATGAAATTACATCATGCGTAGGAGAATGGATGGAACTTGAGACCATTATGTTAAGTGAAATAAGCCAAACTCAGAAGGTCAAGGGTCATGTGTTTTCTCTTATATGTGGAAGCTAGAAAGGAAAAAGGAAAAGAAGGTATGAGGGGGGTTTTATGAAAATCAAAGGGAGATCAGCAGAGGAAAGGAATCAAGGGGTGGGAGGTGGACAGGGAAGGGGAAGTGTTGGGAAGTGATATTGGCCCAATTTATTGTTGTATTTTGTGCATGTATGAATATATACCAACAAATCTTATCATTATGTGCAACTATAATGCATCAATAAAAAAATGTGGAAAGAGAAAAATAAAAAAGTAGGTTGTTACAAAGTCAAGGCCACTCCTCCTATTTTCTCTCTTCTGCACATACCTGATTGCCCTTCTGCTTTTTCTGCCATGTTATGATGCAACACAAGGTTCTCATAGGATGTAGCCACCCAACATTGAACTTCCAGCCTCCAGAACTATCAGATAAACATAATTGCTTTCTAATTTAACCAGTCTCAGGTATTCTATTATAGCAACTAAGAGTTTACTCAGACATCTTTAAAAAGTTATTTAATAACTTTACAACTCTCAAAGTATAAAAGCTTTGTAAGAAGGCTCTACAAAGAAGTGTAGCCTACAGAAAACACTCAAATGCTGGAAAACATTGTGACCTTTAATAGACAGGATGTGCATAACATTAACATTCTGATCTCCTGGTGAAGTTGACACCATCACATAGAACCACATGTGGACAGTGTCAGTGTAAAACCTTAGTTTGCTTTCAGATTTTTTAATTCTTGGATATGTTATTTCATAGGATTTGATAAATTTACTAATACTTAGCAGCAAACAGAGCCACCATCACAGGACATAACTGGAGTGGGGAGGCTGACTGATTAGATCGAGCCGTTCTTCCCATCATCCTCATCCCGGTTTTCACAAACATTCACCTGAATCTTTTATTCCTTCTCTTTGTGTTTTCTGTTCTAGCTTTTGACTTGAAGCCAATAGATTCCTTCAACCCAGTTACATATGTTGATTATTATCCTTTAGTTCTTGAAGGAAGTGTTATAATCCATTCTCCTAATTTCTCAACTGATTTTTCTCAAAATTTGACATTGGGGCAAATACAAATTTCTCAAGAAAATCCACAAAGGTATTTCCATGTGGAAACTCTGGAGTGCACTTAATTAAAAGGATAAAGCCACAGATGGCTCATATAGGAAGGGGATCCACAGAGGGTGCCTTACCAGAAAGTTCACTAAAGCAGCTTTACAAGTCCCTTTACAAGCTTTGCAAGTCTCCAACTCCCTCCAACCTTTCTGAAGACTTGAAGAAGCAAGGATTCTACAATGTGCACACACGGTCAGAATACATTGTACTGTTTCGTAAGTAAAGGATTATTTTGGCATCCTTTTATTAAAGATGGCCTCCTAATTGTATAACTTTTGACCCCGCAATATCCGGATCCATTTCTAGATGCCGTGGGAGGCAGTAATAATGCCTACCAAAACCAAAACTCAGTTTCATCAGTGGTTCCTGATCTCCCCAGAGGGATAAGACAGATGTCATCTAACTAAAAAGTGGGTTACAAAATGGAAGTTCTTTCCAGAAAGATTTGTATCTTAAAAGAGAACACTCATGAACCAAAATCCACTTTAAAGTTATTGGGGGATGTAAAATGAAATGTATTGCCCAACTTGCAGATATTTGGGGGAAGCAAGAAATCTTCCTCGATCTCCTAAATTCTATCAGAGTCTAACATGTGCTAAGGATCAGAGCTGGCTGCACGTCATTCATCAATTATTTTATTCAGTCTGAAAATGTTCAGTTTATACCATGTGCTGTGCACAGAGCAGGGTGATGGGGGTGAAGAGTTAACAGGCCTGGCAGGTTGAGGACCTTTTTATTAAAGAAAGTAGATTCATAAGTAGGCTATTATAGTACCCTCTCAGAGTCCCAGCATTGAGATTCTTTTGAAGGGGCTGTAGATCCTTGTCCTGCTTTTATTAATTTCCCTCTTCTTCCCTTTCCCACCCCAAAGGTCCTCACTCTCCAGACCCTGCTTCCCCCTGTTCTTAATTTTCAGGTGTGACAAGGTCTACCTGACCCCATGGGGCAGGTCTATGAGCACTCTGATTTCTGCAAGCCCTGAGGAGTTAGCAGCTGGGCACCAGGAATCTACCCTTCGCTCCAACCGCCTTCGGCTTTCTAACCTGCAATCTGATTCCCACTGCTACTCCTTCTAGAAATCTCGTTTGCTTCTTCCTTTGCCCTATCTCTCAGGTTGTTCTGCCCTTCTTTTGATTAGTTGATTCCATTGCTACTTCTTGTATCAACCTGCCAGGGTCATGTCTTTTTATTCTGTGTGTCTTTCAAAGTGTGCTTGTGGTTTTGGTGCTAAATGAATGTTGATTTAAATGTGTTGAGCCCTCCTCCCTCAACCTCAGTTTGTAGAAATCCTATGCATCTTTTGCAGGACAAAATTTAAGGCCTGCCTCCACCAGGCATCAGCCTTCTTTGATCTCCTCAGCCTCAGAGGATGATGCCTCCTTGCTCAGAACATGTAGGGCCTTGGGTCTGGACTACTCTTCCTGCCCTTCTGACAGAGGGCTTTGCCTCATAAACATCATGTGCATATGTCTCATCTCTACTGGCCTATGTCTGAAGCACAGAGAGTTTCCTCCAACTCCTGCTACCCTCCATACTAAACAGCACTGGTGTTGCCTGGAGTGGGATTTCTGTGAGTCTGTGCTGCAGCAGCACGCTTGGACAAATGGATAAACCGAACAAACCAAAAGGTCAGGGCTCAAGGAGGAAAAGTGTAACTGATTCCACCCAAGCACTCCTTTACGTATGCTTAGATTTCAAAATTTGTTTTAGTCAGCTTTTATGCTGCTGTGACTAAAAGACTTGTCTAGAACAATTGTAGGGGGAACAAAGCTTATTTGAGGGCTCACAGTTTGAGAAGTCTCCATCTATAGACAGCAGACTCCATTTTGGGGGCTTGAGGTGAGGCAGAATATCACGGCAGAAAAGTGTGGCAGAGGGAACCAGCTCACAGGATGATCTGCAAGCAGACAGAAACTCCACTTTCCAGCTACAAAATATAGACCCCACATCAATCACTTCCTCCAGCCACACTTCATCCACCTCTGGTCACAACTCAGTTAATCTCATCAGGGGTCTACATTCACTGATTAGGTTAAGGCTATAACACAATCATTTCTGCTCCAAATCTTCTTACATTGTCTCACACATGAGTTTTTTGGGGATACCACATCTAAACCATAACAATATTTTACATGGTGAATTTTATGTCTCATAAGTACTTATTAAAATGATGATTGCCATTAACTCAATTTCCCAAGTAACTAAGAAATACAAATCCTTTCAGGTTAATCCTCATTGAAGTCAGTCTTTATGAAAAAGGCGTGGAGAGCTCATTAGGATGTTAAATCATTATGTAGTCTGTGAAACATTGACTCTTTAAGGGCTATGAAAGTGTTGAAAACTCCTTCCTTATATTGAGTTTTGAAGTGGTTGTACTTTTTTAAATTTTTTACATCATCTTTAACAGTCTCCCTTCTCTTAAATTTGCTATTACTATTGCTATTACAACTTCCAGGAGGCTTCTCCCTTCCTCTCTCTTCAGATCAGTTTTTTTAATCAACAATTATTTATTGAACACCTATTATGTAGCTTTAAATCTGCTATAGGCCTAAAAAGCAGACAACCCAGCTTGTTAGCAATAGCATTTTAAAAGAGAAAATACATATGAAGGAGGAATCATTTATTAGTAAAACAACCACACTTTAGCGCACGGATTCTAGAGAATATTTTGATTTAGGGTGAACAAGTGAGCATCTCACTCTCGGCTATATTTAGAGAACAGAGTTGGCTGAATAATTGAATTGAATAATTGAGCAGAGTTGGTTGAATGAGTAAGATATGACTGGATTGGCAGCCTCTGGAAGGGCATTGATATCCAAATCAATGAAGGGCTTTACCCCTTTGGGCTGTGATGCTCAGCTGCGATTCCACATCCTGCCTTCTCTCTTCTTCATTTTGCCTCTAAAGCACATGATTTTCTCAGAATACATCACTGAAGAGGTCATTGGAATAACAGAGGAAAACAAGACAGTATCAAGGTATCAAGGAAAGAACAAGAAAACACCACCTTACCTTACAAAGACAAATGGCATAATTGAGCCAAGAAATGAATTTTTGTCATTCCTTTATGGCAAGAAGGGAGGGGGGGGAGTGACCAGTTAGCACACCATTTCTCATGAATATTTTTATAGCTACAGATAATTACAGGTAATGTAATACCTCCACAGTGATAGATTAGAGATTTATCTTATCTAAAATATAACAATAGCTCACATAAGAGTTTTAGGGTAATAAATATCTACATCATTAATTTCTACTCAGAATTATGAGTGATTAACTTTCCATCTCTAAAAACCCATAGACTCTAAACTATTGGAAATGAAAATAGTGTGCCATTGATTCAAGTAGGCTTTTAGAAATATAGGAATAATGATCTGAGGGATTTTTAATTATCTAAACTCCAGTAAGAGGCCCTGAGAGCTTTTCAAAAAAAATAGAACATGACCCAATATATAAAACGTGCCTGAGAAAATGTGATGTGCCTTATGGCAAATATGGAGTCTATAGCAGAGTGTCTAGCATAGATGTTCAGAACTGAGTCCCTGGTGCCTCAGAGCGGGCTGGAGGGAGAACTTCCTGGAAAGGCAAATGTTCCCTGTTTACAGGGATTTTCATACATGAGTAAATAATATGCAGACATCATCGTGCTTACAGTTTTATTATCTGCATGCACCCGAGTGCTGTTGAGAGTCATAAATGCACACACCAAATGACACGAGAGACAAGTGTGCGCACAGGCTGCCTTTTCACCTCGCATCCATTTGTGTGTTAAGCAGCTGATGTGATGGGCTTTTTCCCCCTCACACCTATAAGCTGAAGTCATTGTCCTGTCAGAGCGTAATGATTTTTAGTATTTTGGAGTGCTAGCCGCAGGATGTTTCCATTGCATAATGAATGGGTCCACAGTTGTATCCATAGTCCGGCATTAATGGGGAGAACCGGGGCGAGAAAAAAGGAAACTGGGCTCAGGACAAAGCAAAACGGAAACCCTCCACTTGGAACGCGGGACTTGTGTCCTTCTCAGTAGAGAGCTCTTGGGCAGTCCTGGGCGAGCTATTTGATTTCTCCTCTGATGCTTTGCAGAGCCCCAGGGCTGAGCGAAACGGCAAGTATTTTTTCAGTGGGCCTCTCGCCCCTCAAATTTCTGAGAGCTGAACCTGCAGGGAACTGATATGCTCACCTACCTTCAGACTCCACTTACAGTGTTTTCGTAAGCCAACTTCTGTCTAGCGTCTAATCCATTGGGTATTAATGTTAATCTGATATTTCTGAAGTGCTTAACGGTGCTTGTCTATGAAAGGGAGCTGTGGAAAGCAGACTGATGGATTGGCTGCAGATTTGACAGGAACTCGAATTTTGAAAAACAAACCTACTTATCTGAAAGTACCAAATAACCATCATATGTTTCCCTAAAATAAGAGCCGTATATAAAGAGTTTTATAAGATGGTGACACTAATTTCCATGTTTGCTGCACCATTTTAGCACTCCCATAAACCTGTAGTAGCTTTAACAGAAATATGGCTAGATGAGGCATATTTTATTCTTCAGCATGCAAGTCTAACGAATAGAAACTTTAACATGGTCTTAAACAATCCCTGCCTCCAAACTTGGTGAAGTATTTAACAGACATACAGCTCACATTCTGTATTTAATATTTGGAGGGAAAATATAGTATCTGGCTGTGTTTTACAGGATCAGGACCGTGTGAGAAGCCAAACTGCAATTCTTAGGGTGAAGGATTCTACCCAAATTGCAGCCCAGCCATATGGAATTAAGAGTTGGACAAATCATCTGAGTTCCTATTTTGTACCAAACATGGAAATTTTACCAAAGCAGTTTTTTCTTTCTTTCTTTTAACCCCTATCTTAATTAACTTCCAGATGATGCCCAACTCTACATGTTTGGTCAAGCTGTCCTGTGTCCTTTCTGGGGATTGTTAAAATCTCCATGTTAAAGTTTGTTTGAGTTCTTCTTATTCTCAGAAATGAAACAGGTAGATTAAGCCCAAAAGGGTCTCATATTAAGCTAAATTCTATGTAGTCAAGGCTGAAGTATGTATGTTAAAGCATGTGCTTTTAATATTTTAATATTTTATTCTACTAAATTTTAAAAATAAGTTATTTCTAATATGAAAGCAATATTCCCCTAAAGAGTGGGAACGTTCAAACAAACATAAAAAGGAAATGTGGGGCTAAGGATAAGGCTCAGTGGTAAAGGATTTGTTTCACATGTGAGAGCACCTGGGTTCAACCTATAGCACCTCAAAAAGAAAGAGAAAGAAGAAATATGAAGACAATCACATCTTTTGACATTTATAGTAATAAAATTATATATAACCGATAAAGAGGGAAGAGTATACAGTGAAGGTATACTACCTTTAATGTAAATACATGATTTTAAATAGTAGTGATGGTTACACAATAATGTAATAGTAATTAAGGCCTCTGAACTGTATATTTAAAAATGGTTAAAATGGTAAGTTAGATGTGTTTTAACACAATCTAAAAAAATACACATCTTTTACATAAAATGAGATTCTAAAGGCTGTGCTATTCATTACTTGTTTTAAGCAAATATATTTCTACCATCTAGCCAATCAGCACAATTCAAGAGCCCCTCCCCTTTTTTTTTTTTTTTTGGTACCAAGGATTGAACTCACAGATACTTAAAAACTGAGCCACATTCTCAGCCCCTTTTATTTTTTATTTTGAAACAGGGTCTTGCTAAGTTGCTTAGGGCCTCACTAAGTTGCCAAAGCTGGCTTTTAACTTGTGATCCTCCTGCCTTAGCCTACAGAATGTGGGGATTACAGATGTGCACCACAGGGCCTGGCGCTTTTTTTTTTTTCCTTGCAGAGCTGGGATGGAACTCAGGGTCTCTTGATGCTAGTCAAGCATTCTACCACGGAGACCACTGAGCTACATCCTCAGCCCAACAGCATCATTTTTAACAGCTATCAAATCCTCCACTGTGTGAATATGTACTTTAGATTGTTTAAGTCAGAGATTATCAATTTAGCTGCACATTATATTCACTTGGAAAGCTTATAAAATATAGATAACCAGGTCTTCCTTCATGAAAGTCTGAATCAATTGGTTTAGGAAGGAATTTGGGCATCAGGTTTTGGGGGTTTTTTTTGTTTGTTTGTTTGCTTTTTTTTAAGTTTCCCAAGTGATTCTAATAGTTTGTGAATGATGACAAACACTGATTTAAATTACTTTTTCTTAGTTAACTCATTTCCTAGTTTTTACAATTACATGCAACTTTGAAGATTAGGTTCAAAAGGATTTCTGTAGCACACCTCCATAATTACATATCTATTGCTGTGTGTGAGAATCACAAGCTTTATCATCTGAACCAGGACAGTTCTGAGAGTGAAAGAGATATTATTGGTTATTCCAAAACAGCAGATGTGCAAACCAGGATTATCTATTTTAAATTGGGTCAGACATGGTTGCATTATTCAAAACGAAGACATTTGGTTGTTGTTACCTAAATGCTATCCAAAAACACTATACCAATTATATCAATTGTTTTAAAAAGTACCTGTATCTTGAAATCCACAATGACATTGAAAAGTATCTTCATTTCTAAGAATATTTATTGAACAACTACCATAGATAGATAGATAGATAGATAGATACATACATACATACATACATACCAGCTATGGCAGACATGACAGATTACTGTAAAGAGAAACCAACACATAGTTTCCTCTCCATAACTGTCAAGAATTACAGATATTCTTAAAGTGCATGATGCTATAAATATTTCCATTTAGTTTCATCTTCATAAATAGTATTTTGTTTTAATTTGTCTTATTTTATAACTATTGAAGTTGAACATATTATTTATTAATTATTGGTATTTCTGCTTTCATAATCATCCAGTGACACCTTTGCCCCAATTGCTATGAGATGTGTTTAAGGTAATTTTCTAGTGCATTATTGATTTTGAAATGTGTTTATGATGGGTTTTCATAGAAGATTCAAACTTTTGAATAGCCATACTTGTCCATCTTTTCTTTAACAATTTCTGATTTTAGTATTATAATTCATTTAACTCATAATTAATAAATTTGATGGAAAAGAGTGAACTTCTCTTAATAAAATAAATAATTAAACAATTATACATTAGCATTTATTTTAAAAAAATATTTCACCAACTAATTTAAAATGCTATCTTTAGCATGCAAAAAATATATATACATATGATATATTTATCATATATATACAGATCAGTTTCAGAAATTTCTATTATGTTCCTTGGTCTTATCTGTGCTCATAATAATATCTCACCAAATTAATTGTTTGGTATTGTACTATGTTTTAGTATCTGACTGTGCAAGCCTTTCTATCATCTTCTTGTTTTTAAATATTTTATTGGTTACTCTTTTTCAATGAATTTTTCCAGATAAATTTCAGGGCATATTGTCAAGTCTTCACAAAAATTGAATTGAAATATGATTGTTATTTTGTAATATATAGACACAGATATAGATAGACAGATACAGAGATACATTGATTAATTTAAGGAGGATTAACAATTTTACAAGATGGATATCTATCCAAGAATTTGATACATGTCTCCACTTATTCAAATGTCCTTTATTTTTCTAATCCTGCAGAGTTTTCTTTTTCAGCTATCCTGCTGGATTTATTTTTACATATTGTTTGTTTTGCTTTGCATGTATGTGCATGTGTATGTTTGTCAAGGGAATTTTTGTTAAAACCCATTTGTATGTTCTAAGTGCTTATTTCACCCTACTGATTTGTCCAGTCCTATGTTAGAATACTGTCATGCTATGTAAGAGAACAGACGCCAACAACATACATAAACATATCCCTCTAAGTTGGGTTACTTTGGCCTATATTTATTAAGAATGTTTTATGGCTTACTTCAGGCTCAGCCTCTGATAATTAACATTGTCCCTTCTTTCCTTCACCAGATGTCACTGAGACCCTTCTCTACTGAGCTGGGTAGAGATGTGATGGTGTAAAGATGTATGGAAATGATGAATGAGCAGGACGAGCAAGGCACACACGCAGGGGATCCAACTTAGCGCCAGTCAGGCAAGGATCCCCTGAAAAGAATGGCACCTAAGCTGAGGCTTGGAAGTTGCATAGGATTTAAGCAGGTAAAGAGGAGGAGGGAGAACAGAGAAGGGAACTGCAGGAAAGGGTTCTGAGCGCGGCCAGTCCAGGAGGAGGCAGGAAGGTGGCCCTGAGGTGGCTTGTGCACCATGAGGACTAGTGCTACAGGGGTGTTCAGGACACCTAAAGCTTTTGTATTTTAATTTAAGGGGAGTGGAAAGCAAGGAATGATTTAAATAAGGAAGTGACTTAAACACATCTCCACTTTAGAAAGAGAACTTGGGGTTAATGTAGAGAACAAACGTAAGGAGAGCAAGAGAGTTTGCAGGAAGAACAACGGCCAGATTTTTGGAGGAGTCCAACTGAAAAGACCAGGTCCAACTGAAGGATGGCATTATGAGAGCAGAGAGGTAGCTGAAGGTAGAAACCAAGCTGTAGAATAAGGAGGCATCTGGAAGACAAGAATGATAGGATTTGGACATCGTTTGATATGGCCCGTTGGGGTAAGGGAGAAGTTAAGAACAACTTTCAAGGCCAGGCGCGATGGTGCATGCCTGTAATCCCAGTGGCTGGGAGGCTAAGTCAGGAGGATCGCGAGTTCAAAGCCAGCCTCAGCAAAAGTTAGTTGCTAAGCAACTCAGTGAGACCCTGTCTCTAAGTAAAATACAAAATAGAGCTGGGGAGGTGGCTTAGTGGTCGAGTGTTTCTGAGTTCAATCCCTGGTGCCAAAAAAAAAAATTAGAATGACTTCCAGGGTTTTAGGCTTGAGCCTTACGTTGTTTGAAGGGCTGTCTGTGAACTAAAAAACACTGAAGGGAAGATTTGGGAGTAAAGAGAGGTTTTAACTTTCCATTTTAGAAGTGTGGAGGTTGTAGTACGTGTGAAACATTTAAGTAGACACATCAAATAAATAGTTAATATATTGGGATGGCAATTATGAAAGCAGTTTGGAAAATATAAATGTAGGGAATGTGTTAGTGACAGAAAACTTTTTTTGCCACTGTAACAAAATACCCGAGATTAAACTACTTAAAAGGAAAAGTATTTGTTTTGGTTCACAGTTTCAGGCATTTCAGTCTGTGGTTGCTCAGCCCTGTTGCTTTGGGACCTGTGGTGAGGCAATACATCATGGCAGAAGCACCTATCACGAGAACCCTGTTTACTTCATGGCAGCTGAAAAGCAAAGAGAGAGGAAGGGGCTGCCCCTTCAAGGTCATACCACCAGTGACTTAACTTCCTTCTACCTCCTGAAGGCGCCACGTCCTGAAGGTTTCATCATCTTCCAATAGCACCACAGGCTGGTCACTAAGCCTTCAACACAGGGGTCTTTTGGGGACACTCCAGATCCAAACTATTTCTGGGATCACCAACACATAGATGGTAGTTGGGACTCTACAGATGAATAAAATTGTCCAAGAGTGAAAAGTAAGCATTGGAAAGGTATAGATTCTGAGGAATTTCAACATGAAATAGTCAGATGCAAGTTAGGCTAAATGGGGAAGAAATCACATAGCAATGATTTTAAAAGTTTAAGGGAATTTGAGAACACGAACAGGGAAGTGCAGGCTTATAGAATTTAATTTGGTGATATTCATTGTAAAAATCTTAACCATTTTATTACATTTCTAAGGTATTACACTGAAAAGAATAATTTTCTTGCAATTTCTCAACAGAATGCTTTAATTTCCCTTGGCACAATACAATTTCCCAGCCCTCAATTGTGATAGACTCTCAAGCTGAATCAGATGTATGAGGCTGAGTTAATTGCTTAGAGACCCTTAAACCAAATGACCCTTCTTCATTTGAAACTCTTGGCCATGATCTCTTGGACTTCTCTCCTTCCAGGGGAGGGGATGTGCTCACTCAGAGTTGCCACCACAGGGCAGAATTTAGGAACACACCTGAATCAGCCCACTGGTGCCAGGTAGGCACTTCCTTTAAGTCAACGAGGCACATCACTGAGGTTTAGGGGTTAATGCTATTACCTGGTGATTTTGTTGAATGCAATTTGTTGGATAGGCACAAAATAATGGTGCCTTGGGGTTGTTTGCAAAAGGATCAGTGGGAAGTAAACGGTGTTAAAGTCAAACTAGTTAAAAAAAAAAAAGATGCATAGCATACTCTGAGAAATGGGCTTCCTCAGAGCCTGTCTATGCAATGGGTCTCCCAATAACAGAGGGACAAGAAGAGCTGGCAAATGCCACAGCAGCTCTGAGCCATTCCTTGTGGTGATTACAGTTTCTTGGGCTCATCTGGCCATTCCTTTATTTAGCAAATGGTGATAGTTTGGCTACTGTGTGCCAGGCCATGTTCTGGACCTCAAGGGTATAGCAGATGCAGTGTATACTCCAGAGGTAGACAGATAAGAAACAGGAAAAAATGACACATCAATCCTCAGGAAAATAAAATCAAGTGGCAGGAGTGCGAATAGGTTGAACAAGCTTCCTAAACGTGTGATTATGACACAGTCAAGGACTCCCAGGAAAAACAGGGCCCCTTAGTATTAAGGGATAAAATCTCTCAGGGGACATATGACAGCCAAGCTCACTCCCATTCTTACTTCCATTCATACCAGAAAATCAGGAATTAAAAGTGAACCAGTTCTCAAGGCTACAGGAGTAACACAACACTCCAAGAGACAGAAGGCTAAGTCGGCTCAGCTTTGGAGATTACATGTCAGCAAAAATGCCAAGAAGCAGGAGCGACAGCAAAATCACCAAGACAAGGCCACTGAAACAGGACAATCATCTGCCCTACTTCAAAAACTTTCTCAGATGAAAATGGGCAAGTTCCAGATGGTAAGAGGCAAATAAGTGTGTAGAATTGTCATTGATGTAACTAACCCATTACCTTTGCCTATTAGCATAGAAAAATGAGGAGACGTGTCATGTGTGAAAAAGAATGATGAAGAAGAACACAGGGGCAACTAACCCCCACATCCATGATGACCTCCAGAGGCTGAGCCCCTAGTACCCCATAAATGCTGCAAAGCTGTATGCCTGTGCCTTTGCTTGAGTGAGCCCGACACTCTCAGTCTTGCTGTGTCTCCATTCTGGCTAAAGCAGGAACATCCCGCCCGCCCCTCAATAAAGCTTTGCCTGTGTATTCACACTCACTTGATCCAGTTTCATTTCGATTGCCACTAGGCCAAAAAGTCTCTCTCTGTTATCAATTAGATCTTTACCTGATAAAAGTATTTACCAAAAAAAGGTGGTATCATAGGAGCAAGTCCCACCCAGCATAGAGTGAGTCTGAATTCCACCCTGACCACTTGCGCCAGACATACCACCTTAGACAAGTTGTTAAAATCTCTGAGTTTGGCCAAAGCTGTTCAGTTCTCTGAGTTTCAGCTTCTTCAGATCTTACAATATGTAGATTGTAGGGCATCTAGGATGATCACAATTCATAAGCCTTATGTCATAGTTCATAATATGCATAATTTTACATTTTTTAAAATTTCCAAAGTAACATAATTGCTAAATTCATAGGATTTCTAAAATTACGATCCCAGACACCTGATAGTTGCACTGACTTTTAAAAAACTACGGCATTGCAAATATACTTTGAAATACCAGAATAAAGAAAGTTCAGCTTAAATAAAAGGCTAACGGCAGTGTTTGAGAGTCCCTGCCTGGTAGGAGAGGCACAGGCACTTCCAATAGTTTGCTGCCCTCCAAAGACGCCACCAACCCACTGTCAGGAGAATAAATTCTCTTGGTTGCATTTATGGGAGCAGTAATAGTCATCTGAATAAGCACACATTCTTTTCAATCTACCACTGTTTATTAGGGGAGTTGGAGACTGAAGTTACTATGACTGTGACCCAAAATGCAGGGATATAAACAATACAGAGGTTGATTTCTCCCTTATGAAACTGTCTCAGATTTAGTATTCTAGTCCTGGTCTGGCAGTTCCACAGTTTGAACCCAGGCTTCCTCTATCATCTTTGGATATTTGCCTCCATCTGCCCAGAAGATGGTATCTGGCAGTCACAGTATAAATGCTGAACTTGACCTCACCTGCAACACATTATAGTCACCAAAACCAGGGGAACCTTCATCCCTAGGTTCATTCTTATAACTTCCTCCAACATATACATTTTTTACATTATTTTTATGATCAATTTGAATTCTTTCCTGTCTTTAGTCTTTGCTTCAAATAAACACAACCCCTTTCTTGTCCAAATAAATTCAGACTTACATTAAAATTTTTGTTCAACATCTTCTCTGAGAAGTCATCACAGTTTCTTCCCATTAGGGCTGGTTACTCAGCCCTTCAGGCTCCCATAGCACTCTGTGGACTGCAGAATTTTAGTACTTAATGTACCATATGCTAACTGTATACCTCTACTAGAGAGGGCTTCTTGGTCCTCATTCTGATCACTTCGCTCACCCTTAATGCCTTCCACGTAGTGACACTCACCAATGTTGGAGGAATTTATCAAATGTGCAAACAAATGAGAATAAATCCATAGGAAAAACTCACTTTGTGCTTCCAGCCCCTATTTTTCTTATTTGTTGTTCTTCTACAAAACCTGGAGATGGCATAAGTGTTTTCTGAAATCTTAATGATTCTTTGCAATACTGGGCCAGGGTTGTGAGGTGACTGGAGGAGGGATTGGCAAGTCCTAGGGAGAAAGTGTGCTCAGTGAAGCGGGATTTAATGCTATGACTGCCCAACATAGCACCTTTGTTAGGAGTTCACGTTTTATACAGGTTGGACTGGAACCTCTGTTCTGTTTTGTAAAGGCTGTCTCTAAAAATCACCATTTGCATTTCATTAGTGAGCAGCAAGGTAAAGAAAAAGAGAAAAGGTGAGATATAATTTTATTTGTTCTGGAAGCAGAAAGGACATGACATGCTAACATAGATGTATTAACATGAAAGTTTAAGATGTGTGACTATGTAATATTTTTAATAAATATATTTTGTTGCTGTCCAATTTGAAAAAACAGATCCCTTTCCCAAGAAACTGTAAATTCTTGATTACCCTGCTTATTAAGATCATTAAGAGTGAGGAAAGTCAGTACTTGAAAAGTCCTTGAAACTGTTAAAACCAAAAATGACAAAAGGAATAATTTTAAGTATTGGTGTACAATCTAACTTTACGATATAAAGAATATTATCACAAACACAGATGTAAAATAAAATGGACAGGAAAAACTATCCCCACATAACATCTTTTGGTGCAACTTTTAAATTTCCTTGACATGCCATTTCACAAAAGAAATGTTCTGGAATACTTTTGTTGTAAAAAAATTATTTTTGCACTCAAATTGGAAGAGAAAGAAAAATCTTAACTGACATTTTTTTCTGAAAGAGTAGGACTAACTCAACAAGGGTCTATCGATTTTTTTAAAAAAAAGCTTAAAACATGCCCAGCAACTTTCTTTACCATTTTCTCAATGGGTAAGCTATTTCATTACCTAAGCACAATTTGTAGATCACTATCTTTCACCTGGAGACGAAGA
This sequence comes from Xerus rutilus, assembly GCA_028644305.1. Classification (NCBI taxonomy): domain Eukaryota; kingdom Metazoa; phylum Chordata; class Mammalia; order Rodentia; family Sciuridae; genus Xerus; species Xerus rutilus. The sequence goes on from CM053407.1 coordinate 71,493,799, forward strand.
ATGGCGACTAGACAAGTGGGGGGTCGGGGGGTGGGGCTGGAGGTAAATCTTAGGGTAAGCCAAAAGGGCCCTTTTTACTTCCCATTTTTCCTCTAGTTGTCGGCGAATATCAGTGAAGTGTTACAAGCCTCCACCGCAGGAGGACTGAGTGGGAATCACCCTGACTGAGCCGGGCTGCTTTTGAGCACGAGGAGATCAAGGAGTTCATTTGGTGTTTACTCATTTGAGAATCTCCCCCAACACACCACCTTCGCAAGTTGTAAAGGAGGTGGGGGGGCTGGGGAACTCGCTCACAGCAGGGAACCCCAAAGTTTTACCTGTCTTTAATTTATGCAGCATTTTCCAATTGTGCCATCCCGGCAGGTGTGACCGCGCTTTTGCGGAACCTCGGTGCTATTTTACCTGCTTGAATCTGTCAAAAACCCATTTGTCTGCGCCCGGCTAATGTGCTAGAAATAAAAGCCCCGACCTGTCAAGTAAACTCTGCACCTGTACCAAGCAGTTAAATTGTTCCATCTGCCATTATCGCGGCAGATCAAAGGCCCTCCCGGGGAGGGGGCCCAGGAACCAAAGCACAGGATGGAGCTGCTGGTCTTGGAGTTTAAGAAGAGGACGACGAGGAGAAGAACGGAGAGGGGGGTTAAAACCCGTAGGAGAAAAGAGCCCCGAAGCCAGGCCGGGGCTGGCTACCTGAAGGAGCCTTTGTTTGGCCCGGGCGCGCCGGGAGCGCATTCTTTCACATTAGGAACCGCAGGGGAAGACATTCATTCACTCCTCTTTTTTGGTGACGTAGCTGGGGTATTCATGTGTTTTTAACCTTGAATAATTTTTGTCTCTAAGCTCCAAACAAGTTTTATCCTGTCCACAGGTCAGTTTTGTTACAGAGGCCAATTAGCAGCGCTACCTTGGCCTGCGGCAAAAAGCCAAGTAATGGTGGGGCAGCCCTACGGAGGGGTGATGAATAACTCCGGAGAGCTGTAATTTGAAAGGGGGGCCTTTGAAGCATTTACCTTACATGGGACGCCATTGTCACTGCAGGGTGTTTGATCTTAAAATAATTTACTTAATGATCTCACCATGGGAGCAATTGGCAGAGCAAGATTAGGCTGTAAGGCCTAATGGACATGGGAAAAGTTAAAATTGCTCCAAGAAAGGTATGTACAGCGCTGAGATCCGTCCCTCTTGTGTGTTCATTACTTACAGGGGGTGAAAAGCCCGGCTGACTGCCATCAGCTCTGCATAGCTCATCAGAGAAAATCATCAGATGCAGCCTCTCTTGGGATGTGGGCCGGGCATGGTTCCTCTGTCCTGCATCTCAGCGTTTGTGGGAATTAATGATCTTACTTTGTTTTTAGGATCAATGATTTTTTAACTTCTGTTTGCCACGGAGGCGCTACTGGCTTGGCAGGCACACACAGGGGCCGAATGGCATCCCCAGGGCAGGTCTCTGAGCAAGAATCAGTTGAGCAGGTGAAAGTATGCTACTTTTTGTCCCTTTCAGTGGGTAAAAAGGGCAAGAAGATGACAAGGGGGAATTGATTATTTGATAGCTAGTTGAACTGGGTCTAAGTATGGTTTTTTTTTTTAAATATTTTTTATTAGTTGTTGATGGATCTTATTTTATTTATTTATTTATACGTGGTGATGAGAATCGAACCCAGTGCCTCACGCATGCGAGGCAAGCGCTCTACCACTGAGCCACGACCCCAGCCCCTAAGTATGGTTTTGTGCTAGAAAGGGCATATTGTAAGTGAAATCCCCAATTTGATATATTTAAAACTGTGTATAGTTGGTTTTTACGCACTCAACGACTATGCTTTTGTGGCCCCTGGAAAGACTGTCTTAGGGTTGGATTCTATCAGTTTTGTGTTGACAGAAAAAGCATTTAGAGTTTAAATCTCCTCATACTTTGACTCTTTTAACTGTTCAACATTTGCTTACCACCACAGCCCCTTGTTAAAAACATCTTATTTTTCATAATGATGGAATTGGAACAGACACCTTAATTGAATAATCAGTACAGTGAAAAAGCCACCCAAGAACTCCTATTGTATGTTTGATGCTACAACTAAGGAAGTGTTAAGTGACAGAATATGAATAATAAGTGAATGAATTTTCTAATGCAGATTCCGATTGAATCATAGCAGATGGCCCATGCAGCACATTATCATTTGTGTGTGTGTGTGTGTGTGTGTGTGTGTGTGTTTTGGTGCAAGGAGGCACAGCTTCAACCTAGGGAATGTATCTAAATATATCACCAAGAAGATTTAAAGATAGCTTAGTTGGGTAAAATTGAAAAGTTCAACTTTGAGCTCAGTTTGAGTCTGATTCCCCAAATCTACAATTTCTGCATGTGTCTGATAGGACAATACAGTGAAATATTCATGCAAATTGAGTAATTATGAACATGAGTCCTTGTTTGCATGTGCACATTTGAGGGACTGCAAGTGGTCCCTGCAAATCTCAGCTTTACTTGAAACTCAGCTTTGTAATCCATTTCTGATTAATCTATTGAAACATACCTGAGCTTTTCTACCTACCAAAGTAGAGTAGATCTCTATTGCACTTGTCTTTATCTCTTACCTGTACTGGCAAATCAACAACTTATTAATATGCTTCAATAATTTGTGCTCTGACACATGGAATTAATGGAGGCTTAACTAAAGATTAAGCATGCTTTGTTCATATATCGTACTTGTTAAATTACTTGGTAAGTGAGCATGAAGCTCATGCTATATGGGGACCAAGAATATCAGCAGAACCTATGTGTCTTAATATTTTTCAATAAGCTAAAATAAGATGCCAATTGTAAAGTGAGACACTAGGCACATAGTTAGTGTGGGTATAAAGGTGAGATCATGTATAGAAAACACACAGGACCAATACAGAAAATAGAAGCTCAATAAAATGTTTCACCCACCCTGTGCTCTGGAAACAACTTTAAATCTCCATAGTTCTCCATCCTCCCCCATAATTAGTCTTTTCCCTTATGTCTACTTGTGATTCAGTATATTATTACAGTTAAAGCCATTTAAATATTAAGATTATTTATGAACCTCTAGACTTCCTGGGAGAATTGGGATTACCCAGGCCATCTCATAGCTGTGAATAGGAACCTAGGGTCTCAGTTTTCTGAGTACTGGGCTGTATGTAACTGAAATAATCCTGTCCTCTATCTTTCTTTCTTTTCATTCCATTTTTCCCAATACTACCTTTAAAAAAAATTAATCTTCCTGGAATTTCAGTTGTGTTCATCATGAGTAGTTGTATTATGTTATAGAAGCCAAGAAGAGAATTATGTTATCCACTCCAAAAGACAGAGTATCACTGATTAGAAAAGAATAAGAGAGGATACCTAAGAAGAGAGTTGTATTATGATGTGAATGTTAACATTTTGAACATCATGAGTTATCCCTCAGCTAATCCCGTTGTCATGTTGCCCCTTCTCTTCCTCCTTTGCTCAGCTCTTCCATCTCCCTTCATCCCTCTGTGTACCTTTCCATTCCTCCTTCTCCTCCTTCCTCTCATCCTGCCCGTGATAGTTTCATTCTGTCTCCTCCCCCAACTCTCTTTCTGAGTGCGTGTCTCCATCTCAGTCTCTGCCTCTCCTGTTGTATATCTCCACGTCTGTTAGCTCTTTGTCTCTACCTGCTGTCTCTCTCTAAAAATCCAGCATGTAAATTAAAAGATCAACTCTGAGTATGTAAACATCAGCTGTTTTTTTTTTTTAAATCATCAATCTGTAATGATGTGCTCTTCCAAGTTAAAGCTGCAAATGGACAAGTTCACTCTTAGAATCTCACAATCTGCCAGGGACCTGGAGGTCAAGGAGCACTTGACCATCCCACACACGCAGCAAATGCTGAGCTGTCTCCAACTTGCACGCAGCCAGGAGGTAACTGCTCTGTGAGTTGCAGCATTTCAGAAGGAGAGGGTGAGAAGAACAAGGTTGAGGTCAAGCTGCTCCACCACCTCCTCCCGCCCAGCTTTCCTCCCCTCCTGCACTGACTGCTGTGCTATGGCAGAGGTACTCCCACTGGCCTAGAACCATCATCTCATCCAGAAGACACATAAATTCCACCCAGGTAGTTCTAAAATCACCCAGCTGATCATTCAATTTATATACAGTATCAAGTGTTCATTTCAGAGCTGCTATTTCAGTCCCACTGACCTACAGGTCCTTGACATGTGCTTTGCCAGGGCCCTTCAAAATGTAAGAGCAACTTTTTAGCACTTGCAGAGAAAGCAATTGAAGTTCATTTCTCACAGATTACCAGGCCCTATCAGAAATGAAAATATCGTTGAGCAGGCATCAGACAATTTTCAAATGTCCATTGCTGTGGATAGAAAGAGCCAGTTGTAGTGTGTGACGGATCAGACCAGTAATGAAGTACTTGTTCCTGTTTCTTAGTACACTGTATTCTGTTGCAATAACGTCCCTGGATGTTACCAGTTTTTATTCGTTCGTTTGTTTTTGTTTTTGATTTTTTGCTTTTTTTCCCTTCTCTCATATCTCCTTCCAGATTTCTCATTTTATTTTTGCACAAATCAGTAGGGGCAGTGCTAGTTTCAGAGGGGAACTGCTGATGGCATAGCCCCAGCTTGCACATGCTTTGCAGAGGAATGGAGGTGGACAATATCTGTGATTGCGTAGGATGGGAGTATCTTTCTTAATCTAAGAAGAGGAGCAGGAGAGAAGACCTGCTAGGAAAAGGATTTTGCATTATTCGTGGCCCTAATTAAGGTCACCTCAAACTATGGTGCCTTCTGACCTGTTCCCATCCCTCTTTCTCCATCCCACAAAGGACATTCCTGCAGCTTCTGTTTCCTAGTACCCCACCCTCTGTCCTCGGCTTTACCCTCCTACTTAATTTCCTCCCATTGTTCTCTGTCAATCAAGTTTCTTCTTGGGAACTTGAAAGATGGATGTTTTGATCAGTAGCCCAAGTTCATTTTTAAGACAATAAGCACAAACGTGTTGAAGTGCTATGACCAGTATTTTCAGAAATCTGTTCCCCAAGATGATAGGAAGGTCTGTCCCGGTCATTCTGCCTAAAAGTTCAGGAGAAGGTGTTCAGAAACTCCACAAGCTTGAGGATTGCTACAGATTTGAAGAAATAAAAATGAGATGTGTCGTGATGTGTTTTTATTTCTAGTGCTTTTTAAATAGTAAAAGTAGGAAGACCCGGTGCTTCAAAGATCACTAGAACTTGATTGGGTTTTATTGTTGTTATGTTGTGTTTTGTTTAGTTTTCTTCTTAAACAAAATGACTGACAAAGACAACATCAAAATTTCCAAATTCTACAGTTCTCACCCTGCCTCTTTCAATCACATTACCTTTGAACAATCTGTCCTTCAACTGTCATTTGCCTCCTATCTCTCAAGGACAAACATCAGAAGTATTTGGCTTCAAATGGAAAAAAAAAAAAACCAATGTTTCTAATGGATGTTTCTTTGTAGATAGTTTCCTTAGATATGGAGTGGGAAATGGACTGTGTAAGAACTTTCTAAGGAGCATAAGCAGCAAGACTCCTACTGAGTGGTCCCATAACTTCTGGTAGATCAGATTTGGAATGACAGGAAGAAAGGAGCTAGTATTTGACCCCAGGCCAACAAACAATCATATGCAAGATCTGGGAACTGAAAGCTTGTTCCCTCTGAGGGGTTCTAGGTTTTTCTAATGTTTCATTCTCCTGATATAATGTGTTCACTGGCAGCGGTAATGATGTCCTGCTATAGCAGACAATGTAGTCCTGTAGTCGTAGCCCAGAGCTCACATCCTTCTTAAGACAGCTCTCAGCTAAACCTCTGTCTAGAAAGTTTTGTTCTGGGCCTAAAAGAATGAATCAGTCGAGGTTAGCCCCCACATCCGAAGTGTGGAAGACATCCCAAGTCTTCTGGATTTGGGGACATGAAAACTGCTGCACACTTAACTTGCAGATGGTTCTTTTCGAAAACAAGGAAGTGTGGTTTCTGATTCTCTCATTTATCCCTTAACCCCCAGGCATGTAGGAGTGGTAAGGACTCCAGTTGGTATCTGTAGAGATAAAGATGGGTTGAGGGAGGGGAAGTGAAACAGTGGAAGAGGAGGAACCAAGTATGAATTCAAATTTTGGCTGGAAAGGAAGTGAGATGGGAAGCCGAGGGGAGGAGTACAAGGGGTAAGGTTTGACTCAATGTCTTGCCTCCCCAGGCAACTTGTGTGAGGCTCGGAGCTATAGGAAGGGATGCTGCTCCAGAGCTCCCCTTGGAGCTGGCTGGGGCTTTTCTTGCTTCTGTATTGCAGTTCAGTTTCTCCCTCTGCACATTCCTGTTTTCTTCACATCCCCAAAGATTTTATTCCCAAGAGACTGTCTAAGAAACTTCCTTCTTGCCAACTTCGATCTCAAAGTCTTTCCTAGAGCCTAATTTTTATTTGCAAAACATGCGCTTGTTTTAAAAAGCTGCTACATGCTACTGCTTATGGTAGCACCGCAAACAGGCTTGGGAAAGTGAGGGTTCTTTCTCAGGGTCACATATCAAGAAATGCTGCACCTGAGACACACTCTGACTCCTCATCCAAGGCTTTTATAAGTGCAATAAGTGGGAGCCCTAACTATTCCTAAAAAGTTCCCCCAAGATTACTCCTTGTTTTACCTTCTACCATTTGCTTTTATTTCCTTGTTTGTTTACCTTTTCCCCTCCCCAAAATTTGCCTTCCCCAGTCCTCCCACCTCCCCTTTACAATGCCTCCAATACAACAGTGAAGGCAGGTTCCCTCCCTTGCCCACACTTTGGCAAAACCTCCTTACCCTCAGTTTTTTTTGTTTTTGTTTTTGTTTTGTTATTTCCTCTGTAGAGCAGCCCAAAAGAAAATGGTGTCTGAGGGATGCCTCATGGACCCTGGAACACTTCCTTCTAATGCTCACACACTTGGTGTTAAAGCAAAATTTCATCAGAGCTGAAGCTTCAATGCTGTTTGCAAAGGGCAAGTTTTTCTCAGGCAAATAATCCTATAAGCAAAGGGGTGATTGGGACATCTGGCAATTCCAACAGACAGCTGGAATGTCCCTGGGTCCTTTCACCAGGTTCACAATACACTCTCAAATCAGCCTGAGCCCTTTTCCTGTCTTATGGTTCAGCCCAGACTGGCCAGAGCAGAAAAAGTACTTCTTTATACTCAACAGTGAAATGCCTCTGGAGATCTATTCAGTGCCTAGGTGTTCTGGAGCTTCCAAGGCCCCAGGGGATTTCCACCTCATCTTGTAAATCCTTTCTGACTGACTGGCAAGGCAACCCATCCCAGTTAGCTACTTTGTATAGCCCCAGGACAGGTCTTTTGGGAACCAAAGGTCCATAGGTACTGTAACTTGTTTTTAATCCTTGATTTTGCTCTTTTCTGTACTTTGCTTTTTTTTGGCGGAGGGTGGGGGGTTACTGGGGATCGAACTCAAGAGCACTCAATCACTGAGCCACACCCTCAGCCCTATTTTGTATTTTATTAGAGACAGGGTCTCACTGAGTTGCTTAGCACCTCGCTGTTGCTGAGGCTGGCTTTGAACTCACAATTCTCCTGTCTCAGCCTCCCAAAGTGCTGGGATTATAGGTGTGCACCACCACGCCCAGCTATACTTTGCTTTGTTTTGACAATATTTTCTAACATAGTTTAGTCTGTTCATATCCATCTGTTTTATGAAGACTTCAATCCATGTGTTTCCTGCAAAAGCCAGGTCTCTGGGTGTGAGCTCTGGTTGGAGAACTGTAGAAATAACCACAGATTCAGTGGCCCCGAAGCTCCTTTGTTTTTCACCTTCATACGAAATATGGCACTCACTGCTGCTTTGCCTTCTCCTAGCCCTACATAATATTTTGATCTTGTAAAAAAGTCCTACTCTCTGGGCATGGTGGCACACGCTTGTAATCTTAACATCTCAGGAGGCTGAAGTAGGAGGTTCATGAGTTCAAAGCCAGCCACAGCACCTTAGTCCCTAAGCAACTCAGTGAGACCCTGTCTCTAAATAAAATAAAAAGGGCTGGGGATGTGGCTCAGCTGTTAAGCACCCCTGGGTTTAATCCCTGGTATCAAAAAAAGAAAATAAATCCTACTCTAGCCTATTTACAGTGTACATGTCTGTTTTAATAAAATCTCTTATATGCTGAGCTTGATTTTAAGTGAGAAAAACAACAACAACAACAACAAAAACAAAAAACAAAAAACGCTAGACCTGCAGGGCACATTGCCTCATGCCTATAATCCTACTAACTAGGGGAGGGAGATCCCAAATTCCAGGACAGCCTCAGCTGTGAGATCCTATCTCAAATTTAAAAAAATAAAATAAAAAGGACTGGGGATGTAGCTCAGTGCTAGAGAACCCCTGGGTATAGTCCCCAGTACCAAAAAGGCTTAGCATTTACATAAAAGCTGAATGAGAGTTTTTCTAAACTCATATGTGATGAGATTTGTCTTAAAAGCATCTTTTATGTACCAAACCAACTTCAAGAGTACAGTTCTGCTCCTCTCAGATCATCTATTGTAAGAGGCAGGGATTAAAAGCATGGCTCAGTAGCTAGGTTCCTGAATTCAGATCTCCCTTCTGCCAGTCACTAGCTGTGTGACCCTTAGGCAGGTTACTTAACCTTTCTGCTCTTTAGTTTCCTATAAAATGTGGGTCTTGCTAATAGGTTTATTGTGAATATTAAGCAGGGAAATTGATGTTGAAGCTTTTACAACCAAGTTTGGCATATTAAATGTACTTATCCCTAATATTTTTATTTCTCCTCAGTCGGTTACAATCAGGAGATTTAAAAACAACTGTCCTTTGTGTTACCTGACTACATTTGTGACATGAAACAGAAATAGATCCTATTTAACATTTAAATATCATCCACCAGATAGGCAAGTCTTTCTGCATGTTAAGGAAGAAAAGTGGAAGGTAAGTGTCCAATGTTTTAAACTTGAAATAGGGTTTTGTTTTGCTTTATGAACAATTTGCAGTTTGCTTCAGCGTTTCATCATGGCTACTATTAATTGGCACTGAATGTCCAGGAAGGAGGTTAGTGTTCTGAATAAACCCAGCCTTTAAGTAGCTCACACACGGGGTCAAAGGCCAGGCGAGGCGCTCACTGTAATTCTCGTTTTCAGCTGAATTGGACATGGCAGCAGGAAAGCCAGCCTGAATCACATTAGGTTCCAGGAACCTTTAACTTTGCATCATAATGACCTGCAGACCAACAGAAGCAAATTGCAAGTGGTTTCAAAAGACAAACTCTAATTTATATTAAGCTAGCTATTATAACTTAAGCAGCTCGTTTTGAAAGCAAAACTAAAAACCTCATCGTTCACATGATGGCTCCTAAATGCATCCCTTTACATTTTACCTGTAAAATGCCCTGGGTTTGCTGACAGGTTAAATGTATACTATACACAGAGCCCACATTTCTCTTTGTAACACCCGCAGCAACCTCACTCACTTTAGCCGCATTCTTATTATTTTAAGCTGTCTCCATTGTCTTCTAAACACCATAATTAGAAGCTGAAAAGCTTACAGAAACCAAACCCAACAAGGTCTTATTATGAGCAAATTATTCTAGTCAGGCTCAACAAGTGACCCTATGGAGTCCACACCAGCGATGGCCTCAGGTGTACATAAAGTTGTTCCTTTCAGTATTATTGAACAACCCCGTGCAAGTTGTAGTTTCTTGGTCGTAATTATTTTCTCACTGGTGTCTTTGTTTCGTTTTTGAGCTCTCATGCTCCTATGGAGAAGTGTAGAAAAGAAAACTACCTGCTGCAGAGCTGAGTAACCCTAGCTAGCGAGCGAAGCCATGTTTTGTAAATGAGTTGAAGGACAGACTTTTCAGGACAGAGCTAAAAGGATTTCCTCCCATCAGAACACTGACTTGCATTTGGTGCTTGGCATCTTTTTCCATTTGACTAGTCTTCTTCAACTCTAAGGGTCAAGTCCTATGGGAAATGTAATGCATCAGGTGTTAACAGTCATTTACACCTGAATATAAATGAATCTCTCTCTTTCTTTCTCCCCTGTCCTCCCACAGCAGAAGAAAGCAGGGTTGGAGGAGGAAATTCAAAGAAAAACTAAGTTAGAAACATTAGAAAGTGAATCTCCGTATTTTTATGTTTTACCTGGGACCATTGCTCATTTGAACCCCTTGCTTCAAAGCACATTGCTGTGTCTTTTCACATTGGCTCTAAATCTGGGAATATTAGGTGGAGGTGGGGGGGTGCAGAAATGAAATGGGTCTGGTATCCCAGAGTGATTTCAGGAGATGCTTTTCCAACACCAAGCAGACACAGAGCTGCTTGGTTATGCAGTATTCTCATTTAAGCTAAGCGTGTGAAATGTGAAAATAAATCTTGGATTTCTTTATTTTATATTCAGCTGATGAAACAGAACTCTGAAAAATGGCCATGTCACAACTGCTTTTAATAAATCTACTTACTTGTCATATGTTTTCAAGGTTTCCTGACTGTTTGCTAATTATCAAGCAGTATTTCTCTTATTTCTCTAATCTTTAGAACACAATGAAGTATATCAATCAGCATAACAAGGAAGTCGCTCATCTCTTAAACCCTATCTCAGGGCTGGTGGACGTGGAGTCTCCTAAGCCACAGCATCCCACTGGGCAACATTCCTTTTCCTGTCCTCACTTTACACTGACTCTAGATTCAGATTCTCTTTTTCTTTTCTCCACTCTCCTCAAATACACACACACACTAAGTTACCATCAAACCTGCTTATGAAACCTGGGGGCTGATACTCACCAAATCAAAGAGAAAGTAACTTTGGAGCTCTTCTACCTATGGCAAGGCAGTTTAAGATTCAGTTTGAGAAGAATCTGGATGGAAGAATCAGGGGGTGAAAAAAAATGAGTCACTGACTTCTGGGGTCAGAGTCTGGGAGCTGCCTTTATAGCATTTTTTATCTCTTTTTAAAATTTGTTCTTTTTATCTATATGTAACAGTAGAGTGTGTTTTGACATATTATACATACATCGAGTATAACTTATTATAGTTAGGATCCCATTCTTGTGCTTGTACATAATGTGGAGTTTCATAATAATAATGGTGTATCCATATATGATTATAAGAAAGTTATGTCTGATTCCTTTCTTTCCTATTCCCATCCCCCCCTTCATTCCCTTTTGTCTAATCCACTATACTTCTATTTTCCCCCGACATCTTGCTGTGTGTTAGCATCCACATATCAGAGAGAACATTCTTCCTTTGGTTTTTTTGGATTGGCTTATTTCACTTAGCATGCCAGTCTCCAGATCCATCCATAACATCATTATTTAAGTGAAAATTCTCTCCCAAATAATGGACACATTATCATCTCTTTAGCATCTGAGCCTGCCCAGAGTCAGGCAGAAAAGGAAGAGAAAGAGGGTACTTTGCTGGATCTTTCTGCCCTTTCCATGCCATATATGGTGCACAGAGTTCCAGAAGCAGAGGTCAGCAGCCTTGGGGACTGCAGAACAGAGACTCCCAGGAAGCCCATCTGACCCAACAGCAGTGTCCTCTAGGTGCTCAAGGTGACAGGCAGAAGGAAGGACCTTCCTGCACGTCTGTTTTGCCTGGCCACAGGGCTCTGCTTCTGGGCCATTCTGCTTCTCTCCAACATATCCAAAGCTTGACAGGCTTCCTGATTTATGGGGGGAAAAGAAAGAAAAAATTAGAATTGCTATATGCTGATCAGGCTTATTTAAAAAAATAAATCCTAAGTTCCTATCAAACTCAGAGGCTCTTCTCTTTCCTTTTGTCCATATATTAGCCCCATCTTGATACTCATTTAAGGTTGTCCCCAAATGAGTCCCCAGCAGCAAAATCTGTGACTACAAATTTTACCTGTTTCTAGTTTGTTTCTAATGGGACAGGACCTGTGCTCTGAAGAACCAGGGCCAAAATTTCATTCCTTGATCCAGCAGAAGGGGACACAGAGAAGGCTCAATCCTGAGGCTCTCCTCCCGGAGATCTCACATTCACACCAGTGCCTGTTGCTGGACCTAACTTGTCTTGTTTGGCAGGAACTCTTGAAAGGCTGATGACCTCTTTCTTTCTGAAGAGAATGGTAGAGAAGGAGGCTAAGGCTCCCTGACTGGCGGAGCTGTGTAGAGCGGGACCTGCAGAACCTGCAGTTGTATCAGAGGTCTAAGTCTAAGATTTCCAATAGTTATTCCTGCCAATTCCCAGTCCCTGTCTCTTTCCATCTCTCTTACAGGCCACAACTAGGCCCAGCCAAGTTTTCTTAAATCTGTCCTGTCCCTACTTCCCAGGAGTACTGCTGTTTTAAGATCATCATTCATTGCTTCTTCTAACTTGACCTTTCTGTCACAAGTCTTAGTACAAATCAGACCAGGATCATCCTTGGAGTTTAAAAACCCTTGTGCCACCAATATAAAATTCACCCTTTCCACATTGCTTCTAAGGTTCTTAAAATTTAGCTTTATCGCTCACCAACCACACACCTGTAAGCCTTACCTAACTAGTTACTTTCTAGAACTCATTGTGTTCTCTGAGGCCTCTCTGCATGAGCACTTGCTTGCCTCTAGAAAACTTTCCCCTCTCTTCCCTCCACCCCACAACCTCTTTGCCAGTTTTTGACCAAATGAATAAAAGAAATCATAATCAAGTGAAGGCCAGTAAAGAGCTATGCCAAAGAAAACTAGTTAGTTCTACCCCTGGAGCAAGACTACATAAATAACAGATTTGTCTGGAAACAGAAGGCCTAAAAGTAAAGAAGCACTGATAGTATTCACTTGTAAGAAGCATGTATCCCAAAGACCCCTCATCGCTTTTATGCTGAGAATGAGAACAAAGAAAATAACAAAACACAAACTCAGATTCCAAGAAGAAAACATCCTCCCAAACTTTTGTACATTTTCTGCAGTGTTAAAAGAAATGAAGTATTGGTCAGTGAAAAGATGAAAGCCCCTGATCTTTATTCACAGAGCCACATAAAACAATAGTCAATCACGGGACTAGATATTTGTATAGATTTTTAAATACCTTTTCCAATTATTGAACATACACTGGTCCTCTCTTTTCTGTTCTTCCTAGGGCTTTGAGCCAAGAGATCTCTCAGATTCTTTTCTGGTCCTGACATCATGTGATGCTGAAGTCTATTCCAATTTAAAGGCCCAAAGTACATTTTAAAAATTCTAATATAGGGTTCAGTGGCCAAAGCTATCCTGCCTGCAGGTGTTGCTATTTTGAGAGGAACCTTAGAGTGGTTCTGAGCATCTTAAGTTTTTGTTCCTTCCTTCTTTTGACAGCTACTCCTGTCAGGTTCCCAAGGTTCCCATGTTACCAAATCCAGGCCTATTTAAGTCCTTGTCTTACTTGACCGCCAGTCACTTTGGACAATGACCACTCTCTCATCCCTGAAACCCTTTCCTAGTGTCTTTCTTATTCTCCTGTTTTTGATTTCTTATCATCTTCCCAACTCTCATCCAGGGCTTGTTTTAGAATTTCTTCTCTTTATCTATCCTCTCTCCCTAAGTGCCGTCCTCTAGTCAGAGGGCTTTGAGAAATATTTACACAATGATGTCTCCCAAATTTACCTGTTTATTCCCAATGATATTCCTGAGCCAGCTCACTGGGCTCTCAAGAACAGATTGTCTACATTTCTTCCCAACTCTGTACTGAATGACAGTGACTTCACAGTGCAACTAAAAATTAGCCACGGTAAAGTATTTTTATCAAAGAAATGTGAAAACACTATATATTGGGCCTCTTTTGCTTTTACTTCCAGAGAGCCTGTTGTTAACTAGAAAACCATTCTTTTTTGACCTTTCCCCAGATGTGTGCATTCACATGTCTAGTTGGTAACTTCCTTTTGGAGATCTAACTTAACATGTCCAAAACTGAATTCTTACCCACCCTGCTAGGTCATGTTCTCCAGCTTTCTCCTGTCATTAAATAGCAAATCCATCTTTCTACTGCTCAGCTCAAAAATGAGTCATCTTTTGATTCTTCTTTTTTTATACCACATAGTCAATCCATTAGCAAGTCCTATTAGTTTTACCCTCAAAATATATCTGAAGCCAGGTATGGTGGCACATGTCTGCAACTAGAGAGGCTGAGGCAGGAGGATCATGAGTTTGAGGCCAGATTGATCAACTTAGTGAGACCCTGCCTCAAAATAAAATATAAAAAGGACTGGGGATGTGACTCAGTGGTAAAGCATTCCTTTGTTCCACCCCTAATATGTTTATATATACCTGATATTGCTTACCTAGCATGGATAAGGCCATAATTCAATCCCCAGTTCCAAATATATATATACATATACAAAAATACATAGTATTTATATTTATATATTCATTTATATATCTGAGACACTCATAATGCCCACTCAAAGTACTCCCCTGGATGCACGGACTTAGGTGTCTGTTCCCAGCGTCTCCTGAAATCCAAAAGATGGAAAACATGAGTTGCACTTCCTAATAGGTCTCACTCATCTAGTTAGAATTGCTTGCTGCTCTCCTCCCTTCTTAGCTTCTGTCCTCATGGGCTGACTTAACAGACTCCAGTCATGTGCCCTCTTGTGTCCTTGTTTCTCAAGGACATCACCAGCATGGACCACAGAGGCACAGATTTCATCAGTACCTTTCTTTCCCACAGACTTCCAACCACAGAGAAGGGTGTACAGAATTTTTTAAAAAATTTTTCAAAACCTTATTATTATATTTATTTTAACTTGTAAAAAAAGCATAAAAATTGTACATATTAATGGAGGATTATAGGATTTTTCTATACTTGTATACATTGTGTAATGTTTAAGTCAGATTAAACATATCTATCTACTCAAACATTTATCATTTCTTTATGAGGAAAACATTCAAAATCCTTTCTTCTAGCTTTTTGAAATCTACAGTTCTTAATTGCTGCCTATATTCACCCTACTGTACAGTAGTACACTGGACTTTTTGTTCCTGTCACTCAGTACCCATTGATCACCCTCTTCCTACCCCTTACAATAATGACTATCATAAACCTAAGTTCATGACTCACAAAGGCACAAGTCAATATGGATTTCCCATGAAGCTAATGAACTTAAAGCTTCAGGACTGCTCCCCACCCCTTGCCCATGCTCATATGAGTGCTGGGGAAGGTGAGATCCCAGAGCGTCCCATGTGGGGTGCAAACACCAGGCTGCCATCTTAAGGGAAGTACCCACTTATCAAAGTTGAATTTGCTGATTATATAATCTGTGAAGAAAAAGTTGGTCACAAGTTTTGTTATTATTTTTGAAATATTTAGTAGAAGTTTTAAAAGGCACTCAAGCCATCTCTCTGATATCTGACCAAAGGAGTTTAATCTCAATTTTATTTGGACCTTCCAGGGTCTACATTACATGGTTACATGTCCTACCTGTGTCACAGGTACATAGATAACTCCTAGTCAGAGTAAACTCAAAGCAATAATAGAGCAACTACTATGGTAAAATGTATTAATAGCATCAAACAGGACTTTAGAAACATCAATCATTAACATCTGCTCAATACCATTCTGTCTTAAACAAATTACCACTCTCTCCTTCCCAACACACACAAACATTGTAGAAGATTGTACTGCCTCCATCCATTCAGAAAAGGATAGAGCAGCCCCCTGCAGCAGAATATGGGAAAACCACATTAAGAACCTAAGAGAATAATGTCCCCCAAATAAATAAATAATAAACCCAGTTTTTGAACTTCTGGTTGGCTAACCTTTGAATGGATATAGTGCAGATGGGTCAGCTCCCTTCCATGTTACCCACTATCCTGTCAATAGCCGAAATAAACAGATGGCTAAAGAATGGGGGGTGGAGGGTGGAAGGCAAATGGGGAGGGAAGCCATACACTCTGGAAATAACTCAGCTCTTGGTTTGGCAAGTTGGATGTGTAGAACTGTGCTGGAAAAGTTCACAGGAGTCACACTTTTGGAACACTGTGAGATTGGATTACATCTTTAAAATAATTGTTCACAGAGATGGGCTAGCACAGAGAGGAAGCCTATATTGACTTGCTGTTTACCGAGAAGGGGGAGGAAAGTACCAAACAAGCTTTTCTTTAACTACAATGGCAATCTTCTAATAGCAGCACTGACTCGCTTCAAAATACAGGATTCAGAGGTTGATAATCATCTTTCGGCTCAGGTTATTGCATGCAATTTTTCACATTCATTCAGCTTTCTTCATATAGCTCTTAGTAAAGTAACTCCCTTAACAATAAAAGCTTTTATGGAGCCCATTACACTGGAGAGCTAACCACTCCTGGTTTTTTCTCTTTTCTTTTTTCTTTTTTTCCTCTTCATCTTCTTCTTTTTATTGGTTCCTTGGAATATTTATAGCTGCCTTTGTTCTCACTGCAAACTTCTACATCTGGCAGTGTGTGGATGTTTGTGTTGTTTTCACTGTTATTATTGGGTATGAAATGGGCAAGTGTGTGTATATATTTGAGTAGCTTAGTTTTTGCACATGTGTTCTGTTTTTATCATCTTGTTGCTGCAGCTTCTTCATTTTGGCCCCAGAATGTTCGCTCCTGGACTCTTTCCACTGTGAACTGCATCACATAAAACTTTCTGTGCTGCCATGCTACTTCCTGATAAACAGGTTCTTTGGAGGAGAGAGTCTTGAGACAGACTGAGCTCCAGGAACAAAAGCTCAACTCCCCAGGCTCGGCATGAACAGATTAAGTTCCCTGGTAAAGTGTTTCACAGGAACAAATTTATATAAGCATAATGAGAACAGCTCGGCACAGATCAAGAAAGAACAAAGGAGCTTGTTTTACACTCTGGCCCTTGAACACAGGCATCACGCACGTGAGAAGTTCATTTTGACTGCTTCGTTCAAGGATTGCATTTAGGCATTACGACATTGGCAGTCCTAACTCAACTCTGCCACCACAATTCCTCCTGCTAGTGAACCTGTTCTCTTGACTGAAAGATGACAGAGTGGTTGTGGCTGCTGGCTCCAGAGCCTGGGCAACTTGACTAACTTGCTGAGCCTCAGTTTCAGCACCTGTAAAATTGGAATAATAGTAGTATTTACACATCAGAGTTGTGCAGAGAATTGGAATAATGCAAATAAAATGCTTGAAACCATATGTAACCCATATTATAAAGAGCTCAAAGGTTGAATTTCTATTAGCCCCTTACTGGAATGTAAGCTCCCCGAGGGTCCAGGGTTGGTTTGTTTTGTTCACTGCTTTCTCTCCAACAACTAGAATTAGCAGGTGCCAGATAAATGATTGTTTCCTCACCAGGTTAACCAAAAATTGTTCCTTAATGGAATCAGAAGGAGGGCTTCTTCTGTCTAAAGCACAAGGAAGCCATGGGCCTCCGTGGGCACCTGGTTTCTGTCACGTGCCCCAGCCATGGCAGATTTAGTTGAGAGCACTTGGGAGGTATTTCACCTCCCAGTATTGCTCCTAGGTCCACAACTCCCAAACTCACTCCCCAAAAAAACAACACAGATGATTCCCAAACCCACAAAATCCACTTCTCTTATATGTTGTCCTTACTGAAAACACAGTGCCCTCCACCCCAAGACATCTACTACTTGTTAAATTCTAATTCACCACCAGGAACAGTGGCACTCACCTGTAATCCCAGCAGCTCAGGAGACTGAGGCAGAAGAATTGGGGGTTCAAAGCCTCAGCAAGAGCGAGGCACTGTGCAACTCAGTGAGACTCCGTCTCTAAATAAAATACAAAAAAGGAGTGAGGATGTGGCTCAGTGGTTGAGTGCCCCTGACCTTCAATACCTGGTAAAAAGTAAATAAAAAATAAAAAACTCTAATTTGCCTGCAAGCATCATTTACTATGACTACTCTATTCTGAGGCTCACTTCATCCCTTTGGCACAGAAAACCATAAACACTTAAGATCTTCTTGTTTACAATGCACTATAATCTGAATATAAAACTTTTTTTTGGGCAAAGAAATTTGAAAATTAAGATCTCTTGGTTTTGCAAAGATGTTTTTAAACCAAGCTACTTCTTCTTGTATGAATGTAGCAATATATTAACATGAGATTCTTTCTGAAGCAGTTTCAGTTAAGAACTTAAAGGTACAACACAATAAGTAGCAGGTGCATGTGTGAGGACAGGACAGACTAGAAGTTACTAATATTTTCTTTGTTTTTACTAAAAAAACATGTCATAGCCCTCTGGCCACATGTTCTAAAGAGAAGATACAGACTTAGTATGCGAGGTCTTTTTTGTGTCTGGAACTCTGAAGCACAAAAGATTGGGATTAGGCCAAAGGTGGAGGATGGCAAGCTGGAAGATTTGTTGACTAGAGCCACCAAGAACACACTTATGAAGCTAGCAGCCATGTTGAGTTTCTCACGTGCCATTAGGGACAGGGCCATGTGTGCTATTTGAATAAAGCTCACTGGAATAGCTCGAACCACCAAGGGGTCTGTTGAATGACCTGCCACACTGGACATTTGCTAAAGTTGTAATGACAGGGAGAGCTAGAGAAGAAAGGGCACCAAAAATATAACTCGGATGCATCTCTCTTCTACCATAAAATTCAAGCCTCTAGCCAGCTTTGTTGTAGCTCCCTTCTCAACTAAGCCTAGAAGATCCTACCACTGCATCAGCTCAGTTTTGAATCAAAAGTTCAATAAAGCTTTAGTAAAATATCAAAATATAAACTCCAAATATTATGATCTACAGAGCTATATAGTAATCTAATGCAGAACAATGGGAGTGAGTGGGTGTCAGCTATCCCAGATTTATCTTTCTTAAATAATGGAAAAATTAGGGTTCCTTTAAACTGAGTTAAATAAGCATTCCAGGTCTTACATCACACACAAAAGAGAAGGAAGTGCTCATCTTCTCTAATCCTTCCAAGATATATCCTTGATTGTTCTACTTTCTGGCAACAGCTAGTTGACGACTAAAAGTTTGACCATGAGTTAAGGCAGTGATCTCAGCCAGTAGCAGTTTTCCCAACTAGCCACATTTGGCAATGTGTAAAGGGCTTTTATTTTGTTTTGTTTTGTTTTTCAGTGCTGGGGATGGAACCACAGTGATACACCCCCAGCCAAAGAGATGGTTTTGATTGTCATGAATTGCAGTGGGGAATGAGGGCGTCATTACTGGGCAACCAGTGGATGGAAGCCAGGAATGCTGCTAACATACAGCAATGCACAGGACAGCCCTCCACAACAAATAATAACCCGGTACAGAATGCTTTTGGTATCAAGATTGAGAAACCCTGAGAAAGAATGTTAGAAGTTCATACTGTATTTCCTACTGCCAGCAGCATTTCATATTGTTATGAAAATGTCAACATAGTGAGTTATTGCAAGAAGAATTTCTCCTCCAGGACCTCTTTTGGAAAATGTAAATATTGTTATAGCAGTTTCAGCTTAAGAGAAATCTATTCTTTTTAAAAAATAAATGTAAATTAATTTTAATAAATGAGAATTCTCAGGGAAATTTGCCGGCACCTGCACCGGCATGAAGTGAAATCAGGATCGGCGAGGGAGCTATAGCTGAGAAATAAATACACAAACAGACACAAAAGACAAGACAAGACTCCAGACTGGATGGTCTAATGAACCCCTTTATTTTTCTCCAGCTACTCTTATATACTATCCTGGCAGAGGGCAGCAAGCCCCAGCCAGTCCAGGATGTTCTTGAAGATATCTTACAGTCCAGGATGTTCTTGTAGTTAATTTACAGGGTAGAAACATTCTGAGAACACAAAGCTTGAATCAGGAGCAAAAAACTGGGGCAGGTACCCAAGGTTACATCCTGCTGTGGCAGCACATCATGAGTTGTGGGAACACTTCAGGCCAGCTCTCTCCCACAGAAATTATTGGAGAACTTCTTGAAAGTGCAGTTATCCTTAATGTAAGAAGAAAGGCATGCCTGTAATTCCAGTGGCTTGGGAGGTGGAGACAGGAGAATCTTGAGTTCAAAGCCAGCCTCAGCAAAAGTTAGTTGCTAAGCAACTCAGTGAGACCCTGTCTCTAAATAAAATAAAAAATAGGGCTGGGAATGTGGTTCAGTGGTTGAGTGCCCCTGAGTTCAATCCCCAGTACCCACCCCCTTCCAAAAAGAAAGAATAGTGGAGAAGCTAGCCTCTCCAGCGACAACTCATCAGCCCACAGACAGACACCGTGGTATTTTTAAGTACAGTGTGTATGACATGCTGCTTACTCTCCTGTGGGGAGCAAATTGTACAACTTCTCATTGTAGTGCCCAGGACACAGATGTCAAATCATCCAATTCCATGGCATTCTTTTCTTTCCATTTATTGAAAGTTGCTCAAGAGGCACAGTATGCATGAATAGCATCTCACTTGTGTGGGGACGGATTATAGAGCGATGAAGTGCATTCTAACTATTACTCTATCATGAAACTTTATCCCATCTATTCAAAGGCCATCTTTCTGTTCTTTCTGGCACTGTTTTTTGTTTTTGTTTTGTTTTATTTTGTTTTAATTTGCTGTGATTATGTCATATCATGCTCCAACTTCTCTCACTCAGATTTTATCTCCCTTTCCAGATACAACACAAATGATCAGGAATAGGATCTTAGATAAATCTCATTTACCTTTAGTCTTCTTACATGAAATATATTAGTTGTTCAGAAAATAAAATCACTCTTGTATAGTATTAACCTGTTCTCATGAAGCTGCAATTTCAGGAAGAGGTGCCCAATAAAAATGATTCCTAGGAGATCAAATATACAAAGAGGCAATATTTATATCATGGGTTTCTGTGATATGAAAAAGTTAATAATACTTTTCAGACAAATGGTTACAGAATCATTAATGTTGGTTGTGCAGGTCTACTTGAAGTATGAAGAATAACAACCCTATTTTCTGAGAGCAGTGTATTCATCTGTCCAATAAATATTCATTGAGTGCCTTTCACTTTCAAGTATTATATTGGCACTATATGGGATGTAATTTCTATAATTAGTTGGACAAATTTTTACTTATGGCAATTAAATCAATTTATGATTGTCAGAATAAATGAATAAATTATAATTGTGTTTCATCCACTCCTTCAACATCTACAGTGGTCCCTTGGTATTCACAGGAGATTGGTTCCAAGACCCCCCCCTCCCCCTTCTACCCCTGTGGATACCAAAATTTGCAGATGCCCTTATATAAAATGGCATATGTTTGCATGTAACCTATGCATATCCTCTCATATACTTTAAAATCATGTCTAGATTACTTAAATCTAATAGCAATGAAATGCTGTATTTGGGGGGGGAATAGTGACTAGTGAAAAGTCTACATATTTTGTAGAGATGCAATTTTTTAAAAAATGTTTTTAATCCATGGTTGGTTGAATCCATGGATACAGAGGGTTAACTACATATGTAAAACACCTATGTATATGTGCTCATATTTACACTAAGAACTAAAAACACTTAAGTTATTTGTTACCATAAGTAATCCTTATTTGAGTAAGATAGACATAAAAGCTTTCCTAGCTCAAGGAAATCAACTGTGATAGAAAATGTGGGATGACAGCATCCATATCAACCTCCTTCTGATAATCCTTCCTGTACTAGAGACAGCTGGCAATCTAAATGTCTTGTTTTCCAGAATCCCTTGCAGCTAGAGTTCTAAATGCCAATGGGATACACTCACTACAGGCTTGGAAGACAAGGGCAGAGGAGGACATGTATCAGCTTCTTCACCAGTTTTCTGCTGGAAGTGTCATCATGGAGATGTTGGCTTCTTGTAGCAGTTTCTCAGTTACCAGCCACTAGTTTCATGAAGTTAGGAGGTAGATATGGTAGCAGTGGCAAGCAACAGATGGATTCCACGTATTTCTGAGTGTAACAATGCAGAGAGTTTACACAATGGGCCAATTCTGCAAGCTCAGATAAGAGTCCACATCTCTAGCCTTTCCAATGACTCCACGATGGCAGCACCTTAATGTGCCTGGAAAAATCCTTACATGATAGATTAACCTCTCCCGGAGCAATGGTCCCCATATTTTCAAAACCTTTTCCATAAATGTGGCTTTTAACTATGGAGTATAATTATTGAATATAGCTACATCGTTTGCAAGCATGATTGTAAAGCAATAAAAATAATGGTGTTGGAATAATTATGTTTTTGAGATTTCTGCTACGAAAAAACCCAGCAAAATCATAGCCCTGCTCAACCTTACTAGAAATGATGGGGAATAAAATAGCTTTCCCACTATGCTATGTAGTTTATGAGACTATCTCTCAGTAACTAATTTTCTGTTATCCTTTTATTATTACTGTTATTAGTATTTGGTATTGGGGATTGAACCCAGAGGTACTTTACTACTGAGCTACATCCCCAGCCCTTTTTACTTTTCTATTTTGAGACAGGGTCTCACTAAGTTGCTTAGGATCCCACTAATTTGCTGAAGCTGGCCTCAACTTAGGCAATCCTCCTGCTTCAGCCTTCCAAATCACTGGGATTATAGATGTGCACCACCACACCTGGCTCCCATTCTTTTTTATTTGTTTATTTATTGGTGCTGGGGATCCAACCCAAGGCCTCTTGATGATTAAACACATGCCCTACTACTGACTACACCCCAGCCCCACCCATTCTTTTTTAAATAGTCAGGTTTTTTTTCCTCTTCCTGATAAATGGAAACTCAGGAAATAGCCTCCATACTGGAGTCCAGGAAAAGAGCAGCCAGGCTTATGTATTAGCACTTGTGGATGTGTCCCATGAGACAGATTAAAATCTGTGGAGTTTGCTTCACAGGGCTGAGTGGCTTTCCACATCCTTAATGCAATGGAATGGGAATGGCAGGTGGTGAGATCTTGGAAAATAGGTGGTCTTTGTTTATCTTTGTATTTTCATGTCCAGCAAAGTTCATAGGGCATATTAGCCTTCAATGAGGTTTAGATGCAAAATTATGAGATTAGTTTTCTAGGAGCATTAATCTCATTGTGATGGCAGTCTATGAAAGAGAGAGAGGAGGCATAGGCATTACCTAAGCATGAAGTTAAAAGGATCTCAGGGAGCATGTGAGTTATTTGAAGCAAGACTTCAACAGGCATTAAAGACTAGGTCAGGCAAGATCCAACCAGAGAAATCGAACCAGTGGAAGATATATACTAAGAAACTGATTGCAATTCTTATGTGATTTGGAGGGCTGGCTAGGCAAGTCTGAAATCCACAGGGCAGGGTTAGGAAGGGCAGGCTGGAACTAATGGGTATAGGGGAAGCTGATGTCCACAGATGGAATCTGTCCACAGATGGAATCTCTTCTTCTTTAGGGAAACCTTGACTCTATAAGGCCTTTTTTTCCTCCTTTTTTAAAGTCTATTTATTTATTTATTCTAATTAGGTATATATGACAGGAGAATGCATTTTGATTCATTGTACACAAATGCAGCACATCTTTTCATTTCTCTGGTTGTACATGATGTAGCATTGCACCATATGTGCAGTCATACATGTACCTAGGGTAATGATGTCCATCTCATTCCATCATCTTTCCTTCCCTCATGCCCCCTCCTTTCCTCTCCCTCCCATTTGCCCAAAGTTCCTCCATTCTTCCTGCATGCCCCTCCTCCTTTATGGATCAGCATCCACTTATCAGAGAAAACATTTGGCCTTTGGTTTTTTGGGCTTGGCTTACTTCGCTTAGCATGATATTCTCAAGCTTCATCCATTCACCTGCAAATGCCATAATTTTATTCTCTTTTAATGCTGAGTAATATTCCATTGTGTATATATACCACAGTTTCTTTATCCATTCATCTATTGAGAGGCATCTATGTTGCTTTCACAGTTTAGCTATTGTGAATTCAGCTGCTATAAACATCAAAGTGACTGCATCACTGTAGTATGCTGTTCTTAAGTCCTTTGGGCATAGACCAAGGAGTGGGATAGCTGAGTCAAATGGTTGTTCCATTCCAAGTTTTCTAAAGAATCTCCATACTGCTTTCCAGATTGGTTGCACCAATTTGCAGTCCCACCAGCAATGTATGAGTGTGCCTTTTTCCCCACATCCTCGCCAACACTTACTGTTGCTTGTGTTCTTGATAATTTCCATTCTGACTGGAGTGAGATGAAATCTTAGAGTAGTTTTGATTTACATTTCTCTAATGGCTAGAGATGTTGAACATTTTTTCATATGTTTGTTGGTCAATTGTATATCTTCTGAGACGTGTCTGTTCAGCTCCTTATCCCATTTATTGATTGTGTTGTTTGTTTTTTTTGGTGTGAAGTTTTTTGAGTTCTTTATATATCCTGGTGATTAGCGCTCTGACATGCATGTGGCAAAAATTTGCTCCCAATTTAGGCTCTCTCTTTACCTCATTGATGATTTCTTTTGCTGAGAAGAAGCTTTTTAGTTTGAATCCATCCCATTTATTGATTCTTGCTTTTACTTCTTGAGCTTTAAGGGTCTTGTTAAGGAAGTTAGGGCCTAATCCGACATGATGAAGATTTGGGTCTACTTTTTCCTCTATTAGGCGCAGGGTATCTGATATAATTCCTAAGTCCTTGATTCACTTTGAGCTGAGTTTTGTGCATGGTGAGAGATAGGGATTTAGTTTCATTTTGCTGCATATGGATTTCCAGTTTTCCCAGCATCATCTTTTCTCCAATATGTGTCTTTGGCACCTTTGTCTAGTATGAGATAACTATACTTATGTGGCTTTGTCTCTGTGTCTTCTATTCTGTACTATTGGTCTACATGTCTATTTTGGTGCCAACACCATGCTGTTTGTGTTACTATAGCTTTGTAGTATAGTTTAAGGTCTGGTATTGTGATGCCTCCTGCTTCATTCTTCTTGCTAAGGATTGCTTTGGCTATTCTGGGTCTCTTATTTTTCCAAATGAATTTCATGATTGCCTTTTCTATTTCTATAAGGAATGATGTTGGGATTTTAATTGGAATCACATTGAATTTGTACAGCACTTTGGGTAGTAGGCTCATTTCGACAGTATTAATTCTGGCTGCCCATGAACATAGGAGATCTTTCCCCTAGCCCTTTTAATTTGTTTATTTTTTAGACAGGGTCTCACTAAGTTGCTTAGCACCTCACTAAGTTGCTAAGGCTGACCTTGAACTTATGATTCTGCTGCCTCAGCCTTCTGAGTGGCTGAGATTACAGGCATGTGCCACCACACCTGGCAGGATCATTTTTAGTAAACACTAAAAGGATAAAAATGGTGCAAAATTAATTAACCCCCTATCAATTCAGGTCAAGTGATAGTGATTGTTTGGCAGAATCAAAGAGACAGCAGGTTATAATAGTTAGGAATTTGACTTTAGACTACAACTGCCTTGGTTCACATCCCAACTACTTTATTATTAATTATGTGAACTTGGACAAGTTACTTAGTCTTTTTATGCCTCAGTTTCCCTACTGGTAAGAAAAGTATTTTAAAAAAGCCCATTTCATGAGAGCATTTAAAATATTAAATAAAAAACAATGCTTGTTGAAAATGACTGGGAGAGTTCCTAGCACATAAAAAAACCTCCAATAATCATGAGGTATTATTATCATCACACAGCAAAGTAGTTTTCCACCAAAATGTCAAAAGATTTTTTGTTCAGGTAACAATAAAATGCTATCCATGTATTTACTTTTATGACAATTAGTATTTGGTAATGTTTTATTCCTTCTTAGTGGCATGTCCATTCGAATTATATTATCCTGATGGCAGAACCATCATGTGCCTGGAAAAATCCTTATATGACAGACTAACCTCTCCCAGGGCAATGGTAAGTGTCCTCCACATCTTCAAAACCTTTTCCACAAATGTGGCTTTTAACCACAGAGTATAATTATTGAATATAGCTACATCATTTGCAAGCATGATTGTAAAGCAATAAAAATAATGGTGTTAGAATAATTATGTTTTTGAGATTTCTGCTACGAAAAAACCCAGCAAAATCATAGCCCTGCTCAACCTTACTAGAAATGATGGGGAATAAAATAGCTTTCCCACTATGCTATGTAGTTTATGAGACTATCTCTAGACAATTCATTAGTCCTAAAGTGACACAAAAAAATCAATTAATTTTAATGGTGGATAACAGATTACAGTATTTAATAGTTCATCTAATTTCATGAGCCAAAGCGAATTAGACAATGCAATGTAAATCTAATAAGAGCTGTGAAAGCTCGTTTGACTATTTGTCAAATGCAAAAAAGAATGAGCATAACAGGAATTAGATATAAGTTAAGCATTATATAAATTGTGTTTAGTTCATATACAGAATTATGTTATAAGCCTTAAGGAACATAAAACATCTGTACTCTGTTCTTCTTAAGCTTGCTCTTAGAACTTATTCATTAAGCACTAAGAAAATAGCTTGGACTAATCTGTGCATTCTCCTCTTCCCTCATCTTCTTTTGCTAAAAATAAGTAAAATAATTTGGAAATATTGGTGTTAAGAAGTTCTTCATGAAAGGCTGTTTATGAAAAATTGAATAGGTGAAGAATGAGGTTCTCAGTTTCCATTCATCTGTGTAGTATTAAAAATAGCCTATTTTCCCTAATAAATAATCTTGATTCTTAAATAAGCCCATTTAACTCACACAAGTAGCCACTTCTTCATAGGGTTTAACACAGTTGAGACTTGTGGCTAATAACCTCTCTCCTTCAAAGAACTCAATTCACAGCCCAATTTCTACCCCCAATAGAACAAACTGTACAAAACCAGCTTCACTAGAAAGTTTCTTTTTAAAACGCTGTTAAGTAGTAGCTTTGAAATAGTTGCAGTACTGCAGTAAAGGACTCCCCAGGTCATGGATGCCTGGTGACTATTGATTCTCCTAGTTAATAAAGAGTTAAACAGTGAACCACGGTCTTTTATTTTATTTTATTTTATTTTTAAAAAGGCATTTTGAAGGTGCTGGAGAGGGAAGGCCTGGTCCTAAGTGGTCATGTGGCTACCGCCATTCATCTTGGTAGTGACTATCTGTCAAAAGTGGCAAGAGTCCCTGTTAACAGCCCTGACCTGAGCGGTAATGAAGGGAGAGTGCACGGCAAAGTGTCCATTATCAGCAGGTCGGGAGCAGTAAATTGGAGCAGTTTGCTTCAATCTTTCTGCAAGCTGAAATGTAAGATAGGTGGGGATCAGCAAGAGGCAATTTTATCCTATGATCATTTTTGTCAGATCGCATCAGAGTGGCAACTTGGTTCGATGCATGATTTCAATTAACCAAGTCTGGTCATAATGTTTCCACTGCTGGGAGAAGCTCTTTTCTGAGCCTGGGTTCCTCATTATTTATTATTTAAACCCACCTGAGCACACACAGGTGAGAGAAACTGCAGTGTTAGAAAAAAGGAAGTGATGCTCGTGGATGGCTGCAGGTGCAAACAAACCTCACATCTAGACAGCAAAAAAACAGTGTCCTGGGTCATTTGAGATGCTACCTACTTGTCTGCAAATTTTCAAACTCATAAATCTATTTTTAATGACTTTCAAAGTTGGGTTTTGAACATGATGAACATGCATGGTGTTTACTCTTTGACAAAGGAATTCACCTTTGGGATGGTTGTTTAGGGAGTGTCAGTTCCCAAAATTCTATGACTGTGCTGTTAGGGGATGCTACTCACAAGCACAAGAAAAATTGGGGTGATGCCGAAGCTTCAACTCTTTGATGCCTGAGAAGTATCTACTTGACAACAGAAGTGCACACTGGGCTTAATTGTTCTAGAAAATGCATGTGTATGTTCACAGGCAAAGTCATATCAGCTTTCAAGGAATCTACAAATTCGGAAGATGCAATGAGCTTCTAGTAGTTATGATAAGAGTGAGGAGTGCCCTAAGACAGAAAAAGAAGTCCCACAGAGATATATGGAAAGAGAGATCACTTATTACAGGAGAAATTAGGACAAACATGAAGGAGATAGACATTTGCACTGGGTCTTGATGGTATGTGGGATATTTCCAGCTGAAGCTGGGAGTGGCTGTATTTTTCCTCTATTTCCACTTGGCATATTACCAGAAACAGCCATTTGTAAAACCACTAGCTTATTTTCTTACAGTTTCTGTAGGTAAGAATCTGGATTTGCTATGTCCTTTGCTCAGGACCTCACTAGGCTGAACTTGAGGTGTCAGCTGGGGCTGCAATCTTGTCTGAAGCTTGAGTTCCTTCCTTGGAGCTCATTTGGGCTGTTGGCAGCACTCAGTTCCTTGTAGTTGTAGAATAAAGTCCCCACTCTTTCTGGATGCCAACTGGGAGTAGCTGCTGGCAGTCCTTCTCAGATCCTAGAACACCTGTGCTGTTCCCTGGCATGGTGATCCTCCCTAACATGACTTTAGGAAGGCCCTGTTCTACCTCCTGGAGCCCTCTGTCCTCAGCCCCAATCTAGACCAGTTTCTAAGTCAGTGATGGAAACGTCTTTTCACTGTTCTTTATCCAACTCATGTTTCTTTACCCTACATCCCTTTTATTTGATTTACTCCTTATTTTGCCAAAGCACAAACATGCAGTAGCTTCTTAAGAAAGAGGGATTGAGCAGTATATATAGTCTGACTCCTTTCATTTTTATGGATACTGTTCTCATCCCTGATGGATTGATACCATGGTTGAGTAGAGAATACAAAGTTAAAGTTTGTTAAACTCAGAAATTTGAGGGTTTTGTTATTGTTTCCCAGGATTCCTTAGAAGTCTATCATTCAGAATTCAGATTCTTCTTATATAACCTGTTTTCCTCTCTTTAGAATCTTTCCCTTGTTCCTGGTATTCTGAAATTTAAATGAATATATATATACATATATACACATAAAAATGTATATTCTGTATACATATACACATATATACATTTATAGACTATATATGAATATATAGAATATGTGCATATATGTTTATGATACATAAAATTTTATTATATATAATACATATTACATAATTTATATTATATATGTATACATTTTTTTGTCTTGGACACTCCACTCAAGGTACTCTTTTAATCTAAAAACACCATTCTGTCAGTTGAGAATTTTTCTTCTATTATTTTGATTATTTCCACTCTCTCATTTTTCTTCATTCTGTTTTCCTAGATCAAGAATTATTTAAAATGTTGGGTTGGATTTCCTGGATCATTCCTCCAATTCTCTATAAAATTTCCATCTTTTTTCATTTGATCTAATTTCAGGGCAATTTTGAGTTTTGTTTTTTATGTGATCTTCTAATTAAAGTTCAAATTTTTTGTTACGTTTACAATTTTCAAGATTTTTTTCTGTTTTTTAAAACATTCTGTTCTTGTCATGATCATAAGTGTTTCTTTCACCTAATAATACTGTATGTGCATATATATACACATACACAGGCATAAATGTATAAAACGTGAATATGTACATATAAGTATGTATTTACACACATATATACACAAATATCTATACATATATATGTAAATTTATATTATAAATATATATATATCCATACATATGTGCATATATGTATATGTGTCTACAGGTACTTGTGTGTGTGGTGAAGGGTTTTAAATCATAGCAAAAAGAAAGGGAAAAAAAGCCGGGCGCGGTGGCTCACGCTTGTAATCCCAGCACTTAGGGAGGCTGAGACAGGAGAATCGCGAGTTCAAAGCCAGCCTCAGCAATGGTGAGGCACTAAGCAACTCAGTGAGACCCTGTCTCTACATAAAACACAAAAAAATAGGGCTGGGGATGTGGCTCAGGGGTCGAGTCCCCGTGAGTTCAATCCCCGGTACCAAAAAAAAAAAAAAAAAAAAAAAAAGAAAGGGAAAAAAGGCTGAATTTAAATTTTTTTTGGTACCTGGATTGAAC
>CM053407.1:71524032-71642099 GCA_028644305.1 Xerus rutilus
GAAAAACAGAGATCGGGTTATGTACTATGACTTGAAATGCATTTAAATAAAAAAAAAAAAAAAAAAAAAAAAAAAAAGAAGAAGTATGAAATGGCCTTCTTTATCCCTTCTGATTATCTTTGGTTTGAAGTTTACTTTATCTAATATGAGAATGGAAACCCCTGCTTACTTATGTGGTCCATGTGAGAGTTATGGTTTTTCCTATCCTTTCACCTTCAGTCTATGGATGTCTTTTTCTGTAAGATGAGTCTCTTGAAGACAGCATATTGTTGGGTCTTTTTTTAAAAATTCAATCTGCCAGTCTATGTCTTTTGATTGATGAGTTTAAGCCATTAATGTTCAGGGTTATTATGGAAATATGGTTTGTATTCCCATTCATTTTGGCTTATTTGGGGGGTTTAATTTGATTTGGTTTCTCCTTTGATTGGCTTTTCCTTTAGTGTAGTTTCTCTTTTTGGCAATTTTCATTTCCTCTTCATTAAATATTTTGCTGAGAATGTTCTCTAGTGCAGGCTTTCTCGTTGTCAATTTTTTAAACTTTTGTTTATCATGGAAAGTATTTTGTCATCAAATATGAAGCTTAATTTTGCTAGATATAAGATTCTTGGTTGGCACTCATGTTCTTTCACAGCTTTGTATATGTTGTTCCAGGATCTTCTAGATTTGACGGTCTGGGTTGAGAAATCTGCTGAAATCCGAATTGGTTTCTCCCTGTATGTAATCTGAACCTTCTCTCTTGCAGCTTTTAAAATTCTATTCTTATTGTGCATGTTAGGTATTTTAATTATAATGTCCCTTGGTGTGGATCTATTGTAGTTTTGTACATTGGTGTCCTGTAAGCCTGTTGTATTTGATTTTCCAATTCATTCTTCTTGTTTAGGAAATTTTCTGATATTATTTCATTGAAGAGATCATGCATTCCTTTGGTTTGTATCTTTGTACCTTCCTCTGTCCCAATAATTCTTAGATTTGGTCTTTCATGTCATCCCAAAATTCTTGGATATTCTGTTCATGGTTTCTTACCATCTTCATTGTGTGATCAAACTTTATTTTCAAGATTATATATTTTGTCTTCATTGTCTGAGGTTCTGTCTTCCACATTATCTAGTCTGTTGGTGATGCTTTTTATTGAAAAAAAATTTATTGCTTCCTTCATTTCAAGGATTTCTGCTTGTTTTTTTTTCAGTGTCTATCTCTTTCTTGAAGTAATCTTTTGCTCCCTGTATTTGCTTTCATATCTCTTTGTTGAAGTGATCAATGGTTTTCTGTATTTGCTCTCTAATCTCATTGTCAGATTTATCCATTGTTGCTTGTAATTGCTCTCTTATATTATTCTGTGTATCACAGATCATTTTAATTATGTATGTTCTGAACCCCTTCTCTACATTTCATCTACTGTGCTGTCAATAGGTTCTATTATTGTACATCTTGGTTTGATTGGGGCATTTTCTTCCCTTGTTTTTTTATGTTGTTCATGTGTCTTCCTCTTTAGCAGTGCCAATCTGAGATATTACAATGTTTACCCTATAAACTTGTAGTGTCCCTGCAGGTTACCAATACCTCACCTCTGATGTAACCAGGCCTGCTGGGACCTTGAGGATGGTCTCCCAGGTCCTGGCTGTTGTCTCTAGATGGAAGTAGGCTGGAACAGCTTCCAGTTGGTAGATGGGGGGCTGGGGTCAGTCTCCTCCTCCTCCTCCATGCATTAGGGATAACGAAGATTATTAAAGATAGAAGATAGCTCTCATCAGGAAAGATTAATATAATTGAGCCAATTAGTCATAAAACCTTAGAGTGGAAGGCATTTTAAGTGTTGATCCACCCAATTATTTCACCAGTGAGTCACCCTCACAACACCCTCAATGGAAGATCATTCGATCTTTGCTTGAAAAACTCCAGAGATGGAGAATCCACTAGGTTTTTAGACAGCCTATTTTATTTTCTTTGTATTTATTTATTTTAGTACTGGGGATTGAACCCAGGGTCACCCTATCACTGGGCTATATACCCAGTTCTTTTTATTTTAGTTTAAGACAAAGTCTCACTAAGTTGCTGAGTATGACCTTGAATTTGTGATCCTCCTGCCTCAGCCTCCCAAGTCACTAGAATTACAGGTGTGCAACACCATATCCAGCCTGAATTTAGACAGTTCTTGGTTTTCAATTGTGAAAAGTTGCCTTTGGAGGAGAGGATAGCTATTTCAGATTCACTTGCCATGGGAGTGAACTGTTGTTTCACCAAGACTCTTCTTCCCAAACCCTTCAGAATATAAAAATTGCAAGAAGCATTGTATTAGTCCACCAAAGGAGTCCATGAACCTCCATCTCTAGAGGTTTATAAGAACAGGAAGAATGACTCCATGGAGGGATTCAAGTATTCATATATCTAGAGGTTGAGAAGTATACCAAGAGACACTTGGTATACTTCTTTAGCACTTGATGACATTCTCTCTTGCTTTCTGAACTTAGATGTAACTTCTTAGAATTTTTGTTAGATGTAACGTTGTGATCGCATTTAACTATTTCTAATGATAGGTATATGATATAAGACATACCTAACAACATACCAATTTAAAAGATAACAGTATATTAAAATATACTGTTGCATATGTTAATATATATACATATGGAGATGTAACATCAAATATTCTAGACCATTTATTTGCTTTTTAATCCTTTGCATAGGGACAACCATTACCTCTATTTATAAATATAATTTTTATCTACCTCTTACTTTAAAATATATCATCATAGAACTCATGCACACATATTTGTATATATGTGCTTTATGTAAGAAAGCACATATTTTCTTTCACATATAGTACTTAAGCATAGAAAGAACTATCAGAAACAAAAAACTGCATAAAAAATTTTCTTCTGTTTTTAAACATGCTAAAAATCCTCAGTAACAGACAGGTACATGTATAAGCACAGACAAATGTATCTGAAAAATTATGATGCAGTATTGGGCTGAGAGGGAGGCAAAGCATTTCTTTATGCCTTAATCCAGCTCATAGAAAGACAGGGGAAAAGACCCCTGTCAAAATACTGCATGATTAAAATGAGTATTTAAATCCCACAATCTAATACAGGTTGAATACCCCTTCTCCAAAGTGCCTGGGACCAGAAATGTTTCAGATTTTGGATTTTTAAAAAATGTTTGATATATACATAATGAGATATCTTGGAGATGGGACCCAAACTGATGCATGAAATTCATACATGCTTCTTTGACCATGACCCATCATAGAAGATTAGGTGTGGAATCCTATTTGAAGGGTTGTGTTGATGCTGGAAAAGTGTCAAATTTTGGAGCACTTCAGATTTTCAGATTAGAGATTTTCAACCTATAGCATGTACAATATGAGAGAAAAATAGTAAAGAAGAGATGTGCTAAGACTTTCTGGTAGCTGAAATTTCCTTGGTTCTAATTGCTCCCTTGATAGCAAGTTACATAGTAGGTTCATATCTTTTGGGTCTATTCAAATAACCAGTATGTTGTAAAGAAATTATGACAAAACCCTTACCTTTTTCAATAGTTAGTCATGAACTGGATTCTGTCTTTATTACCCAGTCAAATGCTAAGCTAAATAAAGACCGTGGTTATACTGGTTTGCAGTCACTATATGACTAACTATATAACTATATAACATAAAGGTCACTATATGTTAACTTTATAATAAGATGAACATTTCAGTAAAAATTAAAGATTTAAAGGTGTGAATAAAACACTTTGAAAATAGGATATCAAAAAAGAAACTAGGGAGAAAAAATTGATAGATTTTTCCACATAAAATTTCTAGCTGGGTGTTGTGGTACATGCCTGTAATCCCAGTGGTTTGGGAGGCTGAGGCAGGAGGATTGCAAGTTCAAAGCCAGCCTCAGCAACTTAGAGAGGCCCTGAGCAATTTAGCAAGACCGTGTCTCAAATAATTTATTTTTAAGGGCTGGAGATGTGGCTTACTTGTTAAGTGTCCCTGGATTCAATCCCAGATAAGAGCTTCCCACCCCAAAATTTCTTATGGTAAATAGAAATTTACCAAAATTGCTTATGGTAAATAGTTGAAAGGTAAAAGTTTAGATGACAGTATGACTTTAATATAGAAAGGTAAAAAACGATTTAAAAAACAGGAGAAAGAATGGACAAAGGACATACTCAAGCAAGTCACAAATGAAATATGAAGACTAATAATTAAAGTGTGTACCAGTATAATCACACTTTTACATTATTAATCACATAAATAAAAATTAAAATAATAACATTTTCTCAAGTCAAATTAGAAAATGCATTCTTACACATTGATGTAGGAGTACATATGCAGAAATAATTTTAAATGTACATACTTTTTTACCCTGCAATAACCATTTTAGGAATTTATTCTAGGAAAGTAATGAAAGAAGTAGTTAAAAGTGAATATGGTGCACTCAAAAATATAGTTTGTAGTCAAACTGATGTGGAAACATATTATTCATAGAGCTAAATACAAGAGAAATGAAAAATGAATTAAATCTACATATATTAATGCAGACAGTTATCAAATTCATGATGATAAGCAAGAGCCATTAAGTGTAGAAAGATACAACGTAAAACCACTTATAGACATAAAAACACAAAACAATACTATACATTGTTATGGGTATATACAATAAGAGAATAAAAATGTGGAAGGATATTCTTCACTGCAACTTCAGAGTAGGAAGGGAGGTGAAAAGGAGCAGGGAGATTTAAAAGCATGCCTTCAACTGTATCTGTTCCTTATCACTGTGAAGCAAAATAACAAATGGGAACAGTTGCTAACCTTGGTGATGGAAACTTTTGTATTGGTTCTATTATGTATGTGTGTGTGTGTCTGTGTGTGTGTGTAGACACATACATAGACACACATGAAAAAAATTTGTAATAATTTATTTAAAAGAAAAAGTGAATGCTTATTAGCATGAGGAATATGTCAAACATATTAAAGATCCACTTGACAAGCAAGTTGTAAAATATTATGTGCAACATATAATAGCATTTAAAAATTTTTAATATTTTCTTTTGTACATAACTAAAGGTGTGAACTATAGTTGCCAATTTTAAATGTATATAACCATAGTTATGGATGAGTGGTTGGAGATCAACTTTTTATTATATTTTTTATTTGCATTTTATCATTTTTTAATATAAGCATGTTGTAGAAATAATCATTTTTTAATTAAAAGTTTGGGCAGCAATCTTCATTTTACATCTGTAGCAATGTTTATTGATTTTTAACCCCAAATTAAATCTGCGTTCCAGGCTTTTCATTAGAACCTCTCAGAAAGCCCCCACCCTGTCCTTAAAAGGATTACAAAATAGGCCTCTACCACACAGAAGACTTCATGTTTGTGAACTCTTTGTTACCTGAGTTATATTTACTCATAATTCTCTAATTTTCTGTGATCATTTCTTAATCCAGATTTTGCAGAATAAACTCAGAGTTTAAACATTCCAGTCTCAGATACCACTCAATCATTCTTGAGATTTTCCACACTGGTGAAGAAAATTACATACAAAATAGTCTTCCTAGAGCTAGCAGGAAATTATTTATATGGAATAGAAGATGAAAAATAACTATGGGAGTTATATGGGGAGTAATAAATTGAGGAAAACAAAGGAACGCTACATTCTAGTTCAGTGCAAATTTCACTTAACATGATATCCTCCAATTCAGTCCACTTTCCTACATGACAGTATTCCATTCTTCTTTATGGCTGAATAACATTCCATTGTTATTCCATTGTGTATATATAAAATGTTTTCTTTATCCATTCATCTGTTGAGGGACAGCTACTTGTTGAGGGACCCTAACTTGGCTACTGTGAATTGTACTGCAGTACACATGTGTATACAGGTATCTCTTTTTCTGTGCCAACTTGATTTTCTTCAGGTATATACCCAGGACTAGTATAACTGGATTATATAGTAGTTCTCATACTTTTGGTTTTTAAGGACCCTCCATACGGTTTTCTATAGTGGCTGTGCTAGTTTACATTTTCAACAACAAAGTGTAAGAGTTCCTTTTCCCCACATTCTTGCCAGCATTTGTTATTTTTCCTTATTTGATAATAGTCATTCTGACTGGTGTGAGATAGAATCTCAATGAAGCTTCATTTACATTTTCCTGATGACTAAAGATATTGAGCATTATATATATATAAAATATTGAGCATTATATATACATATATGTATATATATATATATATATACCATTTGTACATCTTCTTCTGAGAAGCACCTGTTCAACTCTTGCTTGTTTATTGATTGGATCACTTGTTCTTAGATTGTTAGAGTTTCTGTGTTCCTCATATATTTTGAAATCTATCAGATGAAGAGCTGGCAAAGATTTTCTCCTGTTCTGTAGGCTATCTCTTCACTCTGTTGATTGTTTTCTTTGCTGTGCAGAAGCTTTTTAATTTGATGTAATCCCATCTGTCAGTTCTTTATGTCCTGACCTATTGGAGCCCATTCAGGATATTGTTGCCTGTGCCAATATCTGGAAGTGTTTCCCCTAGGTTTTTCTCTAGTATTTATAAGTTTCAGGTCTTATATTAAGGTTTTTGACCCATTTTGAATTGATTTTTTTTTTTTTGTAGAGAGTGAGAGATAGTGGTCCAATTTTAATCTTCTATATGTGAATATCCAGTTTTCCCAGAACCATCTGTTGAAGAAGCCATCTTTTCTCCCACATGTTTTTGGGACCTTTGTAAAAAAATCAAATGGCTGTAGATGTGTTGGGTTATGAGTATGTTTTTATGCTAATACCTTTGCTGTTTTTGTTTCTCTTGCTCCAGAGTATAATTTGAAATAAGATGCTGTGATATCTCTGTAATCATTCTTTTTGTCCACAATTATTTTGGCTATGCAGGGTCTTTCATGCTTATATATGAATTTCAGGATTGTTGCCTAGTTCTGTGAAGAATGCCCTTGATATTGAAACTATATATTACTCTCAGAAGTATGTTTATTTTAACAATATTGATTCTCCCAATCTATGAACAGGGAAGGTCTTTTTATCTTCCTAGTATCATTCTCAATGTCTTTCTTGAATGTTTTATAATTTTTATTGTAGAGTTCTTTCACTTCCTTGGTCGGGTTATTCCTAGGGTGTTTTTCCCCCTGTTTTATATTTTTCCTTTCTTTTCTTTTTTTCCCCTGATTTCTTCTTCAACAAGTTCATTATTGATGTACAAAAAAGCTACTGATGTTTACATGTTTATTTTGTAAGATTGTTACTTTTCTAAATTTGGTTATCCAGACCTAAGAGTCTTTTCATGGAATTTTTAGGATTCTTTAAGTGTAAAATAATACCTTCTACAAACTGGGATAATTTGACTTCCTCCTTTCTATTTGTATATCACCCCCACCCCCACCCCCTTTTTTTCTTGTCTGATTGCTCTGGCTAAAATTTCAAGTACCATATTTATAAGAATGGTGAGAGTAGACACTTTTGTCTTATTCCTGATCTTAGAGGAAATGCTACATTGTCAGTATTTCCCTGTTCAGTGTGATGTTGTCTGTGAATTTGATGTTTATTCCCTTTGTTGTATTGGGATATGAAGGATCATCTTAGCTTATTCGGGGCTTTTAACATGAAAGGATATTGCCTTTCATCAAAGGCTTTTTCTGCATGACCATGTGATTTTTATTCTTGGTTCTATTTATGTATTGTATTGTTTACTGATTTAGATATGTTGAAACATCATTGTATCCCTGGAAGAAACCAACCTGAGCATGGTGTACAATGCTTTTAATGTGTTATTGATTTGGATTTACAAGTGTTTTATTGAAGATTTTTTTATTCTATGTCCATCAAAAATATATTTGTTTATAGTTTTTGTGTATGTATATATGTGTGTGTCCTTTTTTTTTTTTTTTTTTGGTACCATGGATTGAACTCAGGGGTACTAGATCACTAAGCCACATCCCCAGCTCTATTTTTTTATGTTTTATTTAGAGACAGGGCCTCACTGAGTTGCTTAGTGCCTCATCGTGGCTGAGGCTGGCTTTGAACTCATGATTCTCCTGTCTCAGCCTCCCAAAGTGC
Source organism: Xerus rutilus (assembly GCA_028644305.1). Lineage (NCBI taxonomy): Eukaryota > Metazoa > Chordata > Mammalia > Rodentia > Sciuridae > Xerus > Xerus rutilus. Next base: position 71,532,098 of record CM053407.1, read on the forward strand.
TGGGATTACAGATGTGTGCCACCGCGCCTGACTTATTCTTTCCCATCCTCTTGTGACTGTTTTTATCTTGCTCCCTGTTCTGGGGTGTAGGATTTCTTTAAATATCTTCTGTAATGTTGGTTTAGAAGTTCTGGATTCTTTTGATTTATGTTTATCTTACAAGGTCTTTATTTCTTCTTTGATTTTAAAGGATAGCCTTACTGAATATAGTAATCTAGGTTGACAATTCTTTTATTTCATTGATTAAAATACATTGATCCATGCCCTTCTGGTCTTTAAAGTTCTTATAAAGAAATATTCTGTTGTTCTGATATTTTGCCTTTATTAGTGACTTAATACTTCTCTCATGAAGCTTTCAATATTTTTCTTTGTTCTCTATTTTTGGTAGTTTATAGTAACTATATATTCTTTTTGAAGTTGATGAGAGCTAGAAGAGGTGCAAGTTTAAAGAGAAATTGTGAGCTGTGTTTTGACATGGTATGCTGAGATGCTTGTTGAACAACCAAAAAAGAATGTCAAGTACAAAATTTACCATACAGATCAGAAGCTCAGAGAACATTGGTCTACAGGTAAAAATTAGGACAGCTTGCACATATAGATCCTCCTAGAAGATGTGAACGAAGATAAGATCACCTAGTGTGTGAGAGTGAAAAGTACAAGGAGATAGGACATAATTCAAAACAGAACCCTAAATATCTCTAATACTAAAAGTTCAGGGAGAGGAGGAAGAACTCCAAAAAGAAAATTATCTGTAGGAGTTAGATATAGGGGCTTTAGCAAGAGCAGCTTTATGATGTGGTGGGAGCTGAAGTTAAAACAAAGTTAGCTGACAAATAATTGGTATGTGAATAGGTAGAATCTCCGTGTATGGAAAACATTAGAAGGAAAAGAAAAATACAGGGAAGGATCTGGAGAGAGCTTTAGGGTCTGGGTAGGCTTTTATAATTTAAATGAGATGAGAACATGTTTGATGAGAAGATCCCTTAATAAGAAGAAGGTTGAAAATACAATACAGGTGAGAGTGGGACTGAGACTTGAGATTCCTAGTGGTTTTAGGTCTCTAAGTAAAAGAAAAAGCAGGAGCACCAGGGCATATCTGAACTATTGGACTTGGAAGGAGGAGAGAGAGAGGAGAAGCAGGGGGTGAGGGGGTAAGGGAGACAGATATAGGTAGGATTTTACATGATAGTGAGAAGTTACCAGTATTCTCTTTTGGTGACTTCTCTTTCTGAAAAAGGAAACTTAGCCCAAGTCTCTCCCCTCACTTTTTTGCAGTGCAGGTGATAGGGGAATTATTAACTTATTTCATGAAAAACTAAAGTGACAACAATAATAGCTAAGACTATATTGAGATTGAATTAATTTCATTTCTTAAAGTTCCTGCTAGAGACTCAAATTGTTTGCCTAAAAATAATTGCAAACAAGGCTTTAAAAGTTAACCAAATGAATGAAGTTGATTATATGGGTCCCATTCTGAGATATGACTAGAAGGGGATGAGCTGTTTAGCTAATGTGGAAAGTAAAACTTTCCAATTCTGTTCTCTTGGCATTCTTTGAAATGATGTGTAAATCAGAACCAGCTGAATTAAACAGGTGATGCATAGCACTAGAATACAATGATTAATGGTGCCTACACAGTAATTTATGTAAAAATGCCATCGAGCTCAGACATTATCATGACCATTTTTACCACACACTATAGTTCAATACATATGTAAGAAGAGCACATTTTTTAAAAAAATAAAAAACAAATTTACATTATCTATTTTTCTTCACATTATCAACCTTAGTAGACAGACTTTCTAACCATTCCTTAAGAAGCATCATCTCAGTTGTGCATATATGATAATATGTCTTCACGATGCTTTATGTCCTCATGATGGAAGGAGGGAAAGAATTAAAAGGGTTTAAAATAAAGAAATTTGCACACTATTTGTACAGGTTCACCATTCTTATCTTTGGTTTGCCTAATTCCAAATTCAAAGATTGTGTGTGTGTGTATAATTATTTTTTAAAAATGGAAATACAGAATTAAAAATAACTAAAAGTAGTTTTCGCATTGCTGTCTGCTTTTATATTAACTTTTAAAAACAAGTATCAGTTTTTCATATGTGCTTTATGCCCCTTAAAAGACTCAGATTCATAATATACAAAGAAGTTTATTTGAGATACGGAGCAGAGCTATAAACCATATTTTATGTATAGCAGTGATTAAATGCACAGTTGATATATTTCACTAAGATGGAAACCATGTCGAATCCTTACATTTTGATAAGTTTCTTTTTGGGGGGCATTTCTAAATTATTTAAGTTGAAGAATAAAATGACTTGTTTGTGAATTTACATGCTCTTTTTAATCATCTTTAGGTAATGCTAATATGACAAAGACGCTAAATTACAGGCAGCAGTGGGAATCTACTTTATAAAAGACACAGAATCATTTCGTGTATGAGTCTATGAGGAATATTCTGTTCAAAGAGTAGAGACATAAGAAAATTTACCTAACTCATGAACCACACATTAAGAGCATGGTCAGCTGTTGTAAATGCGTATCCAACAACAAACCATTATGTATCTTTGGTTTAATTACATGTCCTTATTACACACCTGTACTGGAGAGTAGAGGCTGCTATTTGCATTACTTGTGGTTTTCTCTATCAAAACAGCATTAGCATTATGAAGCTTATCAAGGCTATATGCTGTTTCTCCAGCTTGAGTTGTTAAGTTCTTTTATCTTGTGCACACTGAACAATATTTGAGGATGAAATTAGAAACTAGTATGATCATTTTAGTAAAGAATTTCTAAATTTAGAAGTATAGTAAATTTTACAGACATGGACAAACATCAACAAATTACTAAGCTTTTGTAAATCAATTTGTTATTTAGGAAAGGAAGGAAAAAGTTAGATGAATTCAGCACTTTAGAATCCCATCTTAAAGACTAGTAAGTATGATAACAACAGTGTTATGTATACAGTACTTCTGAATAGGAGAAAATGCTAAACCTCCAAATAATTAGTAATAGACAGTTTTAATGAGTCACATTAAATGCACAGTCTAGGCAAAACTGCTGTTTGCAAGCAATGATGAGCTAAATGGAAGCACTAAAACATTTTTATGTGGAAAAGTACATTTTAAAAGTAAAAATGTACATGTGGTGAAAGCTACCACAAAAAACTATAAATGACTCAAAACAGAAGAAATTTATGGGCAATTCATTTTCACACATCATAACTTGTTACTTTCACCAACTGGATTCCCCTAATGATTTCGATATGCAGTATGCTTATTTTAAAAGTATCTAAAAGTTATTAGTTCCCATCTTTTAATTTCACCATTGTCTGTGGGTAAATTCATCTTTCCATGTCCCCCTTAATCCTGGGCTCCTTCCTTTCCAAAGAGAAAAAAGCAAGGTTGCACTAAGGAGGGCAACACATGTCCTGATGAACGTAATCCTATTATCATCATGAAAATAATACCATTTCAGAGGAACAAACAACAAATGGGGCCAATGCCCAGAGAAAATTAGAATTCTATTTGGGATTCCCACAGGGTCTTGGATCAGTCCCACAGATGAAGTTTGATAGCTTCTCAGGAAGACAAAAGCTTAGTAAAATAAGAGGTTTGAATCCATGAAAAATACAATAATAACAACAAAATAAAAAGGACTAAAAAATATTATTGATTTATGGTAGACACTAGCAAGGAGCAGATGGTGGTATGGAAAAAATATCACAGTTGTTTTAATAGATGCCTCTTAATATGGAGCATGAATTGTAATTTTTACAACTATAGAAAAACTACAAGTATCTAAAACCATAAATAAATTTCTATAAATATAAGTCTCTAGCAATCATTTTCTCTAATAATTTTTTAAAAATGAAATATAGGGCCAAATGTAAAGATAAAGCAAAATTTTTCTAGCTCTTACACACAAAGTCATATTTGAAGGGTTCTAAAACCCCTTCATTCATGGTCAGGGCACTAAAATAAATAGATGGCATTTTTAAATTACATTACAAGTTACTAATTTTGCCTCATTTTATTACTACTTGGATAGATTATCAACTGTTTTATTAAAAATAATTACTTTTGTTCAACTATTGCAGCAAAATTTTTTTTTGGAATTGCTTTTACAATGAAATCATCTGAGATGACTACAACAATGAGGTAATTGTTTAGAATTGAGATTGTCTCCCCAATATCTATTACACACTTTTGCAAGTCAGCAAATTATTTCATTTTTCTCTCCCTAGTATGGAAATTTAATCTAGGTATTTATTTCATTTTCGGTAACCCATTTGAGGAAAGACTAACTACCCTTCAGTATATGGTATTACATTATGCATTCAAAACTGATACTATAAATTATGCAATCTAACAAAAATTATTAATGGGTTGGGGGGGAGAAACCATGAAATCTCAACCGCTAGAAACAGAAAGTAATTTCTCTCTGTTTCCGATGAGTGAAAAAAAAGGAACACAGAGCAGCTATAGTTAAATAGTTCCATTGCGCCCATTTTCATTCACATGTGTCACTGTTATAAGGAGAAACAAGAGGAAGTCCCCAAAGTATACTTCAAGTCTATACTACAGACCACAGTTAATTAGCAGTAAGCAGAGACTCTTAATCCAGAGCCACAGATGCCAACACTTTTTTCTATTGAGGTTCATTTTTTTACGACAGTGCAATAAGGAATGGTTATTCTCCTGTCTTACATTGGTGACAGAATTTTCCAGCTAGCCCTCCTCTGTTTTTGTTACTAGTGCTCCCCCAAATGAAATGTTTTATAATGATTAAAATCACTGCATATAGATTGTCTGGCTTTTTTGTCCATTTTAAAATGAGCTGAATTAGAGAAGGGATCCTAGGAAGCCCAGATGAAGCCTTGTGTAAGTCCGTTGCAAAGAATGAAGCCTCCACTGAGATGCAGCAGCATAGTGGGGAGATGCTAGCCATGGTCCCTCACAGGCCCTCAGGTAGACATGGAAGTCCCAGATGCACCTTGGACTTCTTGGGCCATACATACATGCACACATTTGTGCCATCGCCCCTTTCTTCCCCACACGAAGCATCTACATTCTAACTGCTAATAAGGTTTTTGCAGAAATGGTACAGCAGAAAGAATTAACTCTACAGTGGCCCTGGGTCTAGGGCGGGTGGTCTAGGCTAGCACAGGCTTTGTAATGAAGTACAGGATGGAGGTGGGGAAAGCAAAACACTGAGAGGACACACACTTGCCTGCCCTTCCTTATGCCACCCACTTCATAATGACAGTTATCAAAATGCAGCTGGTCATGTCAAGCAGTGTAGATCTACAGGCCAATGTAATTCACTTTACAATATCCTGTTTTCTAGGAAATAAGTTAATTTCTAAAAATATTTTACAGAAAAAAATTAATCAGATATGAGAAATGCAGTAAAGATTAAGACAAGTTTTACTATAATTTCTTGGATTTGTGCTCACTGCAATTAAACTGTCTCAAAGACTCAGGAAGAAAACAGACTTTATATTACAACATCCTACCTTTAAAAAAAATGCTGAACTTTTCACATTCTACTTTGTAAAAGAACTCTATACCAATTCTATTAAAATTAGAGAATAACTCCCATGCTATGTTTGCTGTATTTTTATATGCATAGCAGTGTTTCTTATACTAAGAATGAAAATGCTCCCTTACCATAAGATACTCTAATTTGCATTTTTCATCCACATGCTAATAGATTAATACATCCTTAAATTAACACACGAAGACATCTTCTAAGAACTCGTGAACCTGCTCTCTGCCCCTTCTATTGTCCAGATTTAATTTAATGTTGATCTAGGGTCTTTCTATCATGTGGTAAATTAGGAAATGATTTTTGTTCTTGGTATTATTCAATATTTTGGTGTGGCCTGAGGAATTGCAAGTAGAATTCTTATAACATGAATGAAAACAAAACCGCTTTGCAATTTTGTTTAATTTTCCCACAATTATCCTAGTAATGGATAAGATAAATTATTATATACTGTACTGTGTCATAGGTAGTAGGGTGGGCAGAATTGTGTTCCCAAAAAAGATAAGTTCAAGTTTTAATCTCCAGTACCTGTGAATGTGACCTTATTTATAAATAGGGTCTTTACAGATAGATGTGAGCAAGTCAAGGTGAGGTCATAATGGATTAAGGAAAAACCTAAACCCAATAACTGATGTCTTTATAAGAGGAAAAAGAGACACAGGACACACATAGGAAGACCATGTGACAAAGGAGGCACAGATGAGAGTGATACAACTATAAGCCAAGGACCAGAGCCAATGATTGCTGGTAACCACTATAAATAAGAGAAAAGCATGCTATGAGCACCTTGACACTTGACTTCTGACCTCATGCATTGCAGGAGAACACATTTCTACAGCTTTGAGCTGTTTCATTTGTGTTCCCTTATTGTGGCAGCCCTAGAAAACACATACATACAGTGTGGACAAATGTGTAAAATAACTACACCTCAGGTGGTTTTCTGGCATAAGAGAGATCAACATTGGCCAGAGATCTTTCCCATGCTTCCAGAGATAGGGTGAGAAATACACACTTCATATTTGGAGAATTCTTTTTGATTATCAAAAGTCTAAGGACATTGATTTACTTTTCCTCATAATATGTTTAGTCTTTTAACTTTTCCACAGTGTCACCTAAAATAATTGACAGCTTGAAAGGAAGTAATTACGTTGAAAATTGGAAGCCAGAATTGTTTGTTGTGGAATTTAGAGTTTATAGGAAAACATTCATTTCATGATGGAGGCTGTAGCTTTTCCATCTCTGCTTGCCTCTAGAGTCATTTCTACTCTAATCAGGAATTGGTTTTTCTATTAAAAATGAATCCATTGATCATTCAATGATATGTTTATGTTAGAAATTTCCAAGGTACAACACATACAAACGTATACCTCTCCTGACACACAGACACACATTCAGGAAAAAAAAAAACAAAAAACAACCTGACAGTATGTATCCCAAAATGTTAACACAATTATGAATTTCCAATGTTCTTGGTTTGGGTTGTACAAATTTCCTACCTTTTCTATAATGAGTGTGAGTTCCTTGCTTAATAGAAAGAACAAAAGAAAAATTCATAGGGAGTTGCTTAGTGTGCGGTATGAAATTTGCATTTTTCTAGGTTGGATGTTTCCCTGACTTTATCATGGAAAAGGAGAAATAAGGCAATGGACCTCCAGGGTCTCATTGGAATTTTTTTCCTACCCACACACACCCACTACCACATATGCGCGTGCACACACACACACACACACACAGTCTCTCTCTCAACTAATAGAGGAGTGTTAGCTTTATCAGCAATGAGATGTAAAGGAGACATAAATCATGGATGTATCTGACATTTAACCAATTTAGATTCCTTCCACACACTTTCAATTTCAAGTGTGTCCTTTGATTCTGCATTTAGAGAAAGCAAGCCTGTCTGCAGATCATAGAATGTCTGCCCACAGCTGCCCCACCCTGCAGCTTCCAAATGCCCATTGGGTTACAAGTGTGATGTGAATACGCAGTACAAAACCTGGAAAGCCACGTGGGACAACTCTGAGTCTCTCCTACTTGCTGGAATCAGTACTGTATGAAGTCTTGAGCATGAAAACATATGAGAAAATATCCAGTCTGTTTTATGGCACTACCTCTAGGTTTTGCATTAATCTTAGGGTAAACAATATAATTAAAATGGCCTTTAAGCCCCTGCATGATCCAGACATACTTTGGTAGGCACATTATCCACCACATTCACTCACAGGCCTTGTTCAGTCCCTCAGATGTGCCACAATCCTTCCTGTGACAAGCATGGGCATACAGAGTGGTCTCCTCTTATCCCAGGTTTTGCTTTACATGCTTTCATTCACCCACAGCCAACTGTGGTCTGAAAAAACATTACATGGAAAATTCCAGAAGTAAATACTTTATAAATCTTAAATTAAACACCATGCTACTTCAACCTTCCTATGACATGAATCATCCCCTTCTCCTGTGTATCCACCTTGCTTATGTTACCCACCCACTAGTAGCCATCTCTAATATCAGATCAACTCTCATGGTATTACAGTGCTATTTCAAGATACCCTTAAGTAGGATCCTAATGCCAAATTAAAATTCCTGTGTTATTCAGACCACTTCATCTCATCGCATTGGCATTGTATTATCCCACATCATTATAAGAAGAGGGATAAGTACAGTATAATAAGATTTTGATAGAGACATATCACAAAATTTTATTACGGTATATTTTTATAATCTTCTGTTTGATTGATTCTATGATTGTTCTGTTTTGTAATCATTTATTGTGTCAAGTTTATAAATTAAACCTTATCATATACATAGGCACATATAGGAAAAAACTAGTACATTAGGGTTCAGTACTATCTGTGGTTTCTGGGATCTACTAGGGTCTTGAAATATATCCTCTGAGGATAAGGAGACTACTGTGCTGCTCCCTCTCCCTGGAATTCTCTTCCTCTCCACATCTTTAGCTAAGTGGATTCCAAACTCATACTTTAGTTTTCAGCTGTGTGTATGTTTGCTCAGGGTCACTATCCTTTCCTGTCCAGACAATGTTAACCACCCACACTGATACCATTACAGCATTTCTTTCCTTCCTAGCTCCAGCCAAAGATGGAATTTTACATTTCTTAGTATAGTTTTATTATTATTACCTATCATATTCCCTAGAATATAATCCTATAAAGACAGAGATAAAGCTGGAGGGTTTTTTCCTTATCACTGAATTCCTTGCACTTGGACAGTACCTGGCACAGAATAATGGGCTCTAAATAAATACATACTGAATAAATAAATGGATGAATAAATTGGAAACAGCAACTTTAAAATTTCTTTGAGAGCTGCAGTTGTAGCTCAGTGGTTGAGCACCTGCCTAGAGCTTGTGAGGCTCTGGGTTAGATCCTCAACAAAGCACAAAAAAATCCTTCAAATTTCTCAGTTCTTGAGAAACTTCTTCTTCAAGTCCAAGAGACACAGATGGCAGAAGGACATGGAAAACAAAGGAAATCAGTGGCCAACCACAAACCAGTACTTCACCATGAGCAGTGCCCTTCCTTTGTTTGTATATTACTAACTGCTCTCATTGATGTATACAGTTCTCATCATGGAAGTTTCCACCATATCTTCTTCATATGCATGGTGACTACATTTGTTTTATTCCATAGAGTAAGAGCTAGAGTATGTTCATGGTAAGAAGGCTGGTCTCACATTCTTAAGTTTATACGCATTTCTGTACTCTGATATTACGACCAGCTTCCCAAGATGGTAGCTTTCTAAATGCACCTAGCATAGAGAGTCTGAACTCAGCCATGCCACTTAGTAAAACTTCATGTGAAATACTGTAACAGATATAATGAAGTCAAGAAACAGAGCAGCTCAGGACTTGCTTTCTCTCTTCACTCCTTATCACTTGCAGAGCCAAGTGTTCCTGAAATCTTTTTTTATCTTCTTCCAGGAAGTGGGATTCTTCACCTGTCTGAACAGTCATCAGCATCAGAGCTAATCTAGTACACCTGATCGTTTTCTGAGATCCAAACGATTTTGTTCAAGACCTATCAGCAAGCCCCTGTTGCCACCCCTGGACATCATTCCAAAGGAGGGGGCAAAGTATTCACTTCCTTTTTTTTTTTTTAACTCAAGGCAGAAATAAAGGCTTTGGTGACAGAACAAGAGGTTCTTATGCCTCACTTGGAACCTGGCTGAACAAGTGTGTGCCTAATATTTTAATAGGAAAATTAAAAGTAAAGCTGTGTGACTTCATATCTTTTCCCAGGCTCTTTGAGGATGTTACACATTCTCTCTCCCCTCTTTAAATTTCATGCCTCTCCCTACACATTCTCTTTTATTGAAAACAGACAAATTATTTCATGGAAGAAGTCTTGGAATACCTTGTATGGTCTATTTATTGTATTTGTTTTCTCTGGGAAGGAACAAAATTATTACTTAGTATATAGTTAGGGGCTCATTACATAGTTACAGTCTCAGGTCATCTGTGGGATGTTTCTCCAAAGCTCCCCCATAATATAGAGCCAACCAATTTTATTTCACTCATATTTCACCTTTTCAATTTAATGCTCATGTTAATTAGACACACTCACTGCTTTCCCTAAAGGTTCCAGGTTGCTAGTACCTCCTTCTCTGCACCAAAGTGAGCACTGTGCCTTCCCTAGCCACTCCTCACTTCAGGGACTTGAATTCCTCCCTTTCAAAGTTGTGGCATCAAAGAAAATGACTTTAGAATGCAGATTTAGGCATGAGGTAGTGACATAGGAGACAAGAGGCCTTCCTTTTGCCTCTGAAATCCTGAAAAGGCGTTTGCTAAGCTTGTTTACCAATACAGCCAGCAGGCTTGGGCATGTAGCTCAATGGTGGGGCATCTGCTCTGCATGTTATGTGCAAGGCTCTGGGTTCAATTCCCAATACCTTAAAACACAGGTGTCCTTCAAGATACAGGGATTTACCTCTCCCTGTTTGAAGGCAATAGTCTGTGTTTCTAAGTCTGATCAGGTTGCAATGTGCAAAAAAATATCAGCACTCCAGATAGCTCCCTATTCAATATGCATCTAAAAAGTCATGAGTATATTATTCCTTCCAAAGTCAGCTACAATTGAAGCCCACTAAATTGACTCCACATCTTCCTATCTTGGGCAGTGACAGAGGAATAGCAAGCATTTTTTACTAAAATGCTCATTTTTAACCAACCCCTTCTCTGAAGATTTCACTATCATGAATGCCAAGGACATGATCTTTACTTTATAGAAGATGGCAGAACACCAGCAAATCAACGTTTGAGTCCAGGGGCTGCTGTCAGTGCCTCAAACACTTATCTCGCAACTGTGTCCTTCTGCCAGCAATGTCATGCAGAATTGAGGGCAGAATTTATTGTAAATGTGAGGGGACTAATGTCAGAAGGAAATCTCATGTGTAGTGTGAATGTGAATGTGCATGCCTGGAGGGTTAGACACACACCTGCCTGTTTGAAAAGGTGACCAGAAGATTAACTTCACCCCTTCGTGGTCCACACTAATTACAGACAAGAAAACCATGATAATGGATATCTCACTATAATATGTATTTCAACTGTTCACCTGACCAGACCCCTAAGTGGTCTACAGTGAGCCCGGTGCTACGTTTCTTTTTATGTGTTCACTATGCGAATCTTCGTGGGGAGCTCACCGTCTTCTTGCTCTGAATCTGTCTCGCCAGCAGAATCATCCTTTGCAAGGTTGTGTTGAGAACGAGGCAATGGTGAGCAGATAGAAAATTAAAGGAAAGGCAAGCAAGCGGAAACATGAAAATTGAATCATCAGATCCTTCTCAGGCTAGTTTACTCAGTTCACATGGAAGAAGAGAAGCAACCCTTTCATAGGCACTGCATTCCAAAGATTACTCACGCAGCATCCCAAGATGGTGGTTTGCTTTAGTGAGTGATCACATGTAGCCACATGCTACTGCACTGTGCTGAGAGCTTGACATGAGTTAGTTCAACTCTCACCCATCCTCTGAGACATAGCTGTTAACTCCTTTTTACTCTTGCAAACATGAGGTTCAGAGAGGTTAAGTAACTTGTCCAAGTTCAAATAGCTAACAGATACTAGGTAAATATAGGACAGGAATCTGACAGCATGAACCAGAGCTTGTGCATTTAATTAGTACTTCTCTCGATCTTTTTTTTTTTTTTTTTTTTTTTATGGTGCTGAGGACTGAACCCAGGGACTTGTGCATGTGAGGCAAACACTCTACCAACTGAGCTATATACTCAGCTCTTGGATCTTTGATTTTTAACCTTAAAATCCCAAACTATTCTGTAAGGTTTAATAATTTATCACAAAGAGATAACAGAGCTAGCCATGTAAGACTTACCTATTGAGGAAGCTCTGATGAGAATGACTTCTCTATAGTTAAATAGGCAAAAATTGATGCTCCAGAATGCAAATCATTGTTTCTCACCCCTTATATAAACCTTATCCATGAATTCAAAAAAATAGGGTCCCCAGAGCTCATTGTCAACCTTTGAGCAGCCAAGTAGTCAAGATCTAATCATTCCACTAATATAAATGTGGTTCTGCTAAAAACGGTCTTCAGAGGTAAATGGTTCCTAAGAACTTAAGCAGTGCATTTAAAAACCACAATTCCTAAATAGTACCCAATTTTTACATTATCACCAGCCCTTTCCCAGAAACTTTATTCTGAAGTTCATACACATTCAATATTATTCCCTGTTCTTAAAACAGGAACATCAAAGAAAGAATCACTCACTTAGATGTTTTTGCTACACATGGTCCATTAAATTCCCCTGACACTTGTTGAACTTAAAAAACTCTGAGTGAGAGAAAATAGCTATTCTGGATCATATTTGTTTGATCAGACTTTGAAAAACGACATCACCCAGCCAAGCCTGTGTGATTGGCAGTAAGTTCCCTGTGCAGGCCTGCATCCATAACTAGAGCTGATTTACAAAAGGATTATCAATCATACAGATAATCAGATTTTTATCTAGTTGCAACCTATACTAACAATTTTTTAAATTATCTGTTTGTAAGTGATACCAAGTACTCTTAGGAACAGAAGTCAGGTGTTTAGAGGTCAATTTTTATTAGAGTATGCCTTCACTTTCTTGTATTTTGAGAGATTCTGCTTTGACAATTGAAAACATTTTCACCTCATGCAATACAGATATTGAATGAGAGATAACAAGAGCCCTCTTTAGACAGGTGGGATGGCACATGTCTATAATCCCAGTAGCTTGGGAGGCTGAGGCAGGAGGACCACAAGTTCAAAGCCAGCCTCAGCAACAGCGAGGTACTAAGCAACTCAGTGAGACCCTGTCTCTAAATAAAATACAAACTAGGGCTGGGGATGTGGCTCAGTGGTGGAGTACCCCTGAGTTCAATCCCTAGTACCCCTCCCTATAGGAGCACTCTCCTTACCTTCGACCCCTCCCTTCCATCCTTCCCCATTCTATGCTAATAGACTGTGCTCCTGACAGAGAGCACCCCTTTGTTTGTAACCTTTGGACCTGATTGGTCCAAGAGTGTATTTAAGTTTCTACACTTTCTGGAATAAACGGTGTTTCTGCATAGCAATGGGGCAGAGTGGTTTCTTATGTACACCCCGGGGTCTGGATGCAGTGGCCCAGCAAATCACCACTGTCCAGAGAGACCTCATATCATCTTCCTCCCCGGAGACCCCTTTCCTCGTGTCTCTGGACCACAACTCGTTGAGAGGACCCATGGGGGTTGAAGGTATGGAGAGTGCTCCTACACCTCCCAAAAAAGAGCCCTCTTTAGATAAGATTTAAATTAGATTTAGATTTAGAATATTTCATCAAAACCCATCTGGTATGCTCCAGCCTTGTTTCTTGCTAAGTCCTTGTGTTTTCTCACCCTCCTCCTTTGTTAAAATGCTGTGGCTCTGAACGCATCTCTGGGTTGAAATTTTCTCAGCAAAATAATATAAGCCAGCTTCTGCAACTAGATGGACCTTTTGAACCCTCCCAAGGTAAGGAAACGTTATTTTTCCCTTTTATGTGTTGCGGTTCATCGGAGAGTATTTGTCATCTTGTCACATAATAGCAATGACGTTCCCAAAGTTGAAATACACCCTTATGAAGCAGCATCTATGGCTATGGAAACAGTGTCTGGGCTGTAGCTTTCACCAGCCCCTCCAAGCACTTGCAGGCTTATGTGTTCCTAGCAGAGGGCATTCTCCTGGAAGTGCACCACTTCATTCTGACATGTCACGAGAGTCAGGTTCACACCAGAACAATTTTTCCTTTGGAAAGGCAGAGGGATAATTGGATTTCATTTGGATGCCTTTTACCATATTTTGCATTGACAATTGAAAAGGCATGAGAATTTTTCTGACTATAGTATTCTTTAACACACACCATACTGGTTGGAGGGGGGGGGTGGTGAAACAAATAGTTTTCTTGTTTATTGTGAACAGAGCTGTAGTGGCATCATTGTGGTAATTCAAAGGTGAGGATTTCCCGCAGATACAAACTGAGGGCGCTGTTGGAAGATTAGATTCCTCTCTAGGGAAAATCTCTCTGCAGCTGGCTGTAGAGACTCACGGAAACCACTAGCAGGATATTCATTCCATCTTCTCAAGCCTAACCCCGTCACCACTGGTTTCTTGAGCTGCACCGTGTCCTTTAAGATTTCTTTTTACCTTCAAACCTCACAGTGAAACTTCTCTCTTTTCTCTGTATTGCCTATCCGTCTGTTTATCCTCTAAGTACTTCTTGGCTATGGGAAAGCACATAGGATGGTTTTCCTGCCGACCTTTTCCAAGCAGAATTATCCTTGTCTCAAGATCCAGGAAGAGGCAGTTCTGTCTGTTGACAAATAGACATTTCCAGGCAGTTTTGAGAAAGAAAGGGGAAGGGAAAAAAAGCATATTCACAAATGGTCTTGGAATCTTCCCAATCCTGGAGAATGTACCCTAGGAACACAAAACTAGAAAATTTGCAAATACTTAGAGGCTAATGATCCAACCAATACAGTGCTGTAATCATTCTGGTTTTTTATTTATTGTCATTTCACTACTCCATCACTCCATTTCACTACTTCCATCACATAGGAAGACCCCAAGTTAAAAGAGGAAAAAAAATTCAAAAGCATTTTAAAGGTTTAGGAAAGATCATTTCAGCTGTTGTATAATATGAAAAAATCAACAACAACAAAATTTCAAAAATAAAAAAGACATAATCTCATTGTCATGATCAAATTGTGTCCATAATGGACATCTGGCTCTCCCATCCAATTATTTCTCCAAAAGCCTCTTCAGTAATTTGAAGCCAAAATTAATTTTATAATACTATCCAAGTTTTAACTTCCTTCTATTTAATGATCAACCCATTCATTTGCTTCATATTTGTTCAGGCAACAGGTTTTTGGCATGCATACCAGGAAGTACATTGCTCAAAGCAAAGCATTCTGAGTACTTTTGTGAGATGGCATCATGGCCACTGTGAAGTATACCTGCCTTAAAAGATTTTCTTGCACCCAAATTTGTTGCACCCAAAACCTTCAAATAAAACTTTGGGGTTTCATTTAGCATTGTGTATGCATTAAAGTAGATGAAAATTATTTTCTAAGAAGCTTCATTTTGATTAAAAGTGATGTTTTAACTCCTAGGTAATTCTCTAGTTAAAGGTAGAAATGGATGTGTGTTTCTTCTCCTCCCCCTTTTTTTCATTTATATAGTTTTTGCTGGGCTCCAGTAATTTCACAACAGTGGCAACCCTACTTCTGGCTTGACTTTTTGTTAAGATGTAGTTCCAAATTTAATTGGGAACAATTTTCTCACATTCTACATAATTGCAAAAGAGAAAAAAACATTTCAAAATCACAGCTTCCCAATATTCAGGAAAAGCCAAGGAAAGCAAGTTTACTAA
The DNA here is from genome assembly GCA_028644305.1 of Xerus rutilus. Classification (NCBI taxonomy): domain Eukaryota; kingdom Metazoa; phylum Chordata; class Mammalia; order Rodentia; family Sciuridae; genus Xerus; species Xerus rutilus. The sequence continues at coordinate 71,547,537 of CM053407.1, forward strand.
GAAGCACTGAATAAATGTGACTGATATCCATGCACTCCTTCAAACACTCCAAATATCTCCAGGCTTGAGTTTTCCTTGACAAAAAGTCATTAACACATGTCATTAGCAACACAACACTGTGCACCTCTCCTCCAGATGTTGTTAAAGTCATGATGATGCAGAAAATCCTGTGGATGAGGGACCTCAAGGGCAATTTCTTCCTTACCTTAGCATGTGGAAGAATTAAACTTCTCCAGAACAATTGTTCATTTTTTACTTAGTGTTACTGGTATATTATTACTGATTGCTCACTAACAGGTGTCTGTTAATACCAAAGAGAATGGGACTTCAGTGTAAGTATTTTATATTCATTTTTATCTCTAGATTTATTTAAGATCTTTCCCATTGTTTCTCCTCTTTCTACTTCTAGTTGTTTTTCTTTTGCTCTATTTTAAGTAATCTAGCAAATCACTTTTGTGGCAAAGACGTAAATACATCAATATTGCCACTTAAGCCAAAGTTAGGACATTGCCCTAAACTCTCAAAGGAAGAGCATGACTTACAATATGCTGCTGAGAATAACAGAAGATTTATGCTTGGTTCCTCAAAAGGATTCAAAGAGAGTCCCCTTGGCAAAAGAGCAGACAGTCAGGAAAAATCAAACTGAGATAAACACAGAGATGCAAATACAGTGAAAATAAGAAAATAGGGAAAAGAAAAATGTGATAAAAATGCAAATTTGCTTTGGTGTCACACGTAAACAGTATAAATAATTTGCAAACTCATGCATGTACTTTGGGGGATGCACTTGAGAGACTTCCCCAAAAGTAGAGTTAAAAATGCAAAGGAAAAGCCAGGTGCAGTGATGCATGCCTGTAATCCCAGCAGCTGGGGAGGCTGAGGCAGGATCACAAGTTCAAAGTCAACCTCAGCAACTTAACAAGGCCCTAAACAATTCAGTGAGACCCTTTTTCTAAATAAAATACAAAATAGGGCTGGGGATGTGGCTCAGTGGTTGAGTGCCCCTGAGTTCATCCTCAGTAACAAAAAGGAAAAAAAAAAAAAAGATGAGAAAAATATATAAGACATATTTGAGATCACACTTAAGTTAAAATTTCCAAATGCAGAAACCAAATCATGAGTGAAGAAATAAACAAAGATATAATAGAAGAAGAAAATTTTCCTGAAGAAAAATCAGAACTCCAATTGACTGATCAGAATCCAGGGGAAATTATGCTTTTTAAAAATTATTTTAAAATGCCTCTCAATAGCCATAGTTTTAGGATTTTAAATCAAGTACAAGGGGGAAATGTCTATAATTGCTATGCAGAAAGAAGCAACAATTGAATTGATCCAATTTCTCTTTTTTTAATATTTTTTTTAGTTGCATATGGACACAATATCTTTATTTTATTTATTTTTATGTGATGCTGAGGATCGAACCCAGTGCCTCACGCATGCAAGGCAAGCGCTCTACCACTGAGCTTCAATCCCAGCCCCCCAATTTCTCTTTATCAATATTTATTCAAAGAAAAGTTGTGATAATTGTGGAATTTTAAACTATGAAAAGCTTGAGAAGCAAGAATCCCATATAAAATCTAGATGGTATGTCTATGTCAAAACTTTTAGTTAAGTAAGGATTGAAAGGACATATCAATGTGCATTCCTCCTAAGAAGGATCCATCTGCCCAAGAGAAAAATGGAAAAATAACACCACAAACACAACCCCACATGTAAAAATAAGCAAGCAGCATTGAAACCAATCTAAAATTTAGGAAAAAATATAATTATCATAAATATGATTACTGAATTCAGTAAGAAATCCTAGCACTATTGTTCAAAAAGACAGTTCAAGTGATAAAAAGTGAGGCATAAAAATAAGATTGATCTATAACTCTAAATTAAATAACAAAAACTTGGAGTTCAGATAGGATATGGAATATTCAGGAATATTCAGGAATATTTGATATACATTATTGGTGATATATGGGGAAGTAGAATCAGAATTTATTTTATGACCTCAAAGAATTAAAATATTTTTATTCATATAATTTATGTTTGAGTAAAAACTGGATTAAAAAATAAAGACTTCAGGATTAATTGAATATACCTAGATGGCAATGAAGTTCAAGATTTTTGCACTCTCAGTAACTGTGAAATACACCAGAAGAGGAATTATTGCATAAATAGTAGAAGACAGAAAACAAAGATACACTCAAATAGAAGATTAAACAGGATTATGAAAACAAAACTAAACATGCCATTGATAGCAATACATGCCAATAAGTTACTCCCTCTTCAATCCTTCCATCCTCAGTCCTATGGAAGCACAAATTGGTTAGAGAAACCAAGAACAGCATTTGGTCCTTATAGTTAACCATAATATAGAAAGAAGTTTTTTGTTTGTTTTGTTTTTAGTATATAAATCCAAATTTTAAGTATAAATACCATAGCATATTAAGGATGAGCACAAATTCTTTGATACCCCCTAAGGGATAGATTCTGTTCCTCCAACTTTTCCATCAGCAGGCTCCCCTTATGACTTGCTTTTGACCAATAAAAAAGAGTGGATTTTGGTCAAAGGATACAAAACTTCAATTAAGCAAGATGAATAAGTTCAAGGGATCTGTTGTACAACATGGAGAACAGTTAATAAGAATGTATTGTATGCCTGAAAATTGCTAAGGGTGTATTTTAAGTGTTCTCAAACCACACACACAAGCACACACATACACACAAATATGAAAAGTATGTGAGATAATACATGTGCTCATTAGCTCCATTTAGCTATTCCACATGTATGCAGCTTTCAAAACAACAAGTTATATACAAAAAAATGCATATAATTATTGTCCACTAAACAAGCAAATTAAAAAACTAGGCAGCAAATTCTGGTTTGGGTTCTTTTTTGTTTTGTTTTGGTACCAGGGATTGAACTCAGAGCCACTCAACCACTGAGCCACATCCCCAGCCTTATGTTTCATTTTATTGAAAGATAGGCTCTCACTGAGTTGCTTAGCACCTTGCTTTTGCTGAGGCTGGTTTTGAACTTGCAATCCTGTCTCGGGCTCCCAAGCCACTGGGATTTCAGGCCTGCGCCACCATGCCCGGCAACAAATTCTGTTTTGATAATTGTACTGAAAGCATGGAGAGGACCAAAAGGAGGAGACAACATCTGGAGAGATGCGTGGAAAGAGAATAGTGGTGCCCTGGTCAAGAGTATATAAGAGAAAAGTCTTCTTAAGCTTTTGATTCAGCCCAGTCACCAGCTGTATGCACCTGTGTGAGTGATCACAGCTGACACATGTGAGCAGAACTGTCCATCTGGGTCCTGCCAACTCACAGAAGCATGAGAAAGAATAAGATGTTGGTTTAAGCTACTATCCTTTTATGCTTTCTACTAAAGCAATAGATAATGGAGACAGGTATCTTTGCCTCTTATTAAATGAATAAAGATTTAATTTAATGTTAATAAAGAGTGTATCAAAATATAGCCAGTCAAAATAAATTGTTATAATTTTATGGCAAGCAAACATTCGTATTCATAGTTGTCATTTATTCCTTCTACACGAGATATCATGCTGAGGGTTTTATGTCCTCAGAATTGATCCTCACAATAATTCTTTGAAGTGATCTCTACTCTCCCGTTCCATAGGAAAGCAGACTGGATCTTATAAGGGTCATGGACTTGCCCAGAATTATATTTAGTAGACAAGAGAGTCAGGAAGGACACTCAAATCCATCTGTGAACTCTCAGGTCAAACAGCCTCTCCCTACTAAATTCCCAGCAATAAGAGAAATAGGAAAATAGATAATATATTACTATACAATTGTATTGGAGAATATTATAGCAGCCATATTTTTAAATTTGAAAAACAATTGATAAGTCAGAAAAATTTTGATTAATTTTAGTGGAAGAGCAGAATACCATGTGCATATTCAAATTCATGCTTATGTATACATAAGAAAATGCAACAAAATTGACAGTTATTATCCCTTGGTGGTAGCATTTTATGACTGATATTTAAATTTCCTTCTTTAAAAATCCACATTTTAAATAATTTGCATACATTATTTTCAACCACAGAAATAAATTTAAAACATTTTTCAACAGTGCAGGAGTTAAAAGTAAATTAGACTAACAGTAACAATTCTAGAGATTCTCTCTCTGCTTAACTGAACTAGATTGATAACACAAGTAGATAAGCAACTCCTGCATTTTATAAAAATCTAAGCAGAAGGATTAAAACCATAATCAAAGGACTAAAATATCCTGTCCCCCCAGTAATTGAGCACATTTGCTTGTTCAGAACAACAAAATGCAAACATACTAATTGTCTTTATTTAGTTGGAAACAGTAAAGATTTCTGATTAATTTGTAAAGATTCTCAGTTTATTTTCTATTTGAAAAATAATGGCTCTGAAATTGTTTCTATAGGTAGCATCAATTATGGTGCACACTTGCACAGATATTTATAAAGTAAGATATGACATATTTCCATATGGTTGTCAACTCATTCCTGCTGGAGAAAAGCTACAAGAGGAGGCAAGGGGGTGCCTGGCTATTTGGAATGGTTGCTGGCAGTTCATGCAGCCAGCAAGGAAAGGACTCCCCACATTAAACAACTGCACGGGCATGATCAGCTCCACCAAAGAGAGAAGGTGAATGCCATGTCTGTGAGTTTGAAATTTATCCACCTGCTTCCATACTCTGTGGCCCAAATTTAAGCCATAAAAAGCAACTGAGCTTGCAGGTCACACCTCCTAAGGCCAAACCTGTCCATGAGCACATCTATACCCTCTCAGTGGAGCAGATAAATGAAGAAATCTACAAAATTTACGTTTAAGCTAATAAGAGTGTACAATAAGAGGAAACTGGAATAGTCAAATTCATAGAGCAAGTGGAAGGGTGGTTGCCAGAGGTGGGGAGAGAGGAGAATGAAGCTTTATTTGCTTAATGGATATGGAATTTCAGTTGGGGAAGCTGAGAAATTTCTGGAAACTGATGTTGGTAATGGCTGTACAATAGTGTCAATGTAATATATATTGAAAGAACAAATATTTGTTCAAAAAAATTACTTCAGGGTACTTTCTCCTGCCCTATCACAGTTACTTTTACTTTTACATGGTTATTTGTTTTACAGTTACTTTTACACAATTACTTTGTTAGACATTAATAATTTGCTTTTCTTCTAATAGTTTATTCAATTTTTTTATTTTTAAAATCCATTTTTTTTCAAAATTTTCAAATAAAAAGTATAATCTAGTGGTAATACCCTCAGATTTCAAACACCAGCTCCTCGAAGTCTAATGAAGTTTCTGTGAATGGGGTTCATCCAATGCAACCTGTGGAGTGGCAGCCAGTTCTAAATAAGCAGTATTTTCTACAGTAGAAATGTTCTTTTTAAAATTTCTAGGTAATCAGAAAACAACCTAATTATTACCGTGGTTTTCATTCATTTTGCTGGTTGTCTCCTGTTAACTGAATTATGTAGTTAAGCATCTAAATAAAGTTTCACAGTGTGCATTACTGATGTAAATAGAGTTTATGGGTGGCTGAATATTAGATTCTCACTGCATTTTTCTCACAGTCCATCCTGTTTCATGAATTTGGTTCACTGGGAACCTCCTACTTGAATCCTTCTTCTTCATTCCATTCATCTTTTCTTCCTCCTGCTTCCCACCATATGTTTCAGCAACACAGCTGCCTGAGGCTGGCCTCCATCCCCACCCCTCACCTGGATCTTTCTCACCACCACTGTTTTCAGTCTTATGTTCTCTGCCTGGGATTTTGCTTGTGCTGGCCCAACCACACCCCAATTTGAACCCACACAGTACCTGAGCTGACTTCCAGAAATCACAGAAACTCCCAGTATCACAGGTCTCCAAATCTTTCCTGATCTTCCTTCCACATCTCACCTTCCCCAGACACAAACCCACATACACTTCAAACTGAATTAGACGACCTCCCTCTAGACTCCCAAGGGATTTTCTCTTATTCCACTTAGTACATGGCATTGCATTTATCTGCTTCCGTGTTCACCTCCTTCCAACCTCCCTCTTACAAACCTGTAATCTCTTTTTTTTTAAATTTTTTCTCAAAAATTGCATTTTAATACCTGTTATCAAACATAACAGAAAAAAACAAATTTTCAGAAGCTGTACACACTGTTTACTGAAAAGTTGTTGAGGCAAATAGAAAAAATTGTTACAATCATAATTTTTCTAACTTTGCACAAAATTATAAGCAGATTAAATTCTTCATATTAAACACCTTTATATGCACTTTCAATGAACAGTATATATATATATATTTTTTTTATCAACCATCTTTACTATACCCATTCCCCTTTCCTGCCCCCTGCCTCCCCCATGTTGTGTCCAGTGTTCCTCTATTTCTCTTATGTTTCCCATTCCCACCTCCCATATTCATCAGCATCCACTAATCAGAGAGACCATTCGGCATTTGGTTTTTTGGGATTGGCTTACTTCACTTAGCATAATGCTTTCCAATTCCATCCATTTGCCTGCAAATGCCATAATTTTAAACCTGTAATCTCTTGAAGGGCAGACACTACACATCATGTCCCAAATACACAGCAATGAGACCAGCAATTGGTGACTGATGGAGCAAATAAGAAAAATGAATAAGTGAGTAGCATGAACGTCTTGGTCTGAGCATGTGCAGATGTTAGTGCAGAAAATGACATGGTATCTACCCTTGCTTCATTAATAACCCACTTGGCAATCATCTAGTAGATCCTTCACATATTTCTCCTTCTCTCCATCAGGAGCTTGTTAAATGTCTTGAGATGTTCCACCACAGTTGCACAATTGTATCTATTGCTATGACATTTCTGTTTTCTTTTAGAATCTACTTTGTTAACTCCAAAATGAGTTAGTTTTAATACATGATTTCCAGCTAAATGTAGTTCTAATAACAAAGTTCATCAGACAGAGACACCCTTCAAAGGTACAAAGAGTTAACTGTGTAATTTTCTTAATAAGACTGGAAAGGCAGAGCATCATTTTTTCTAACCATGGCATGCTCTGTGACACCATGTAATTTTGGGGTATCTATACTTTACTTGGAAAAGAAAAAACAATACCTAGTTTCTTTTTAAAACTATTTTTGCTGCCAGGAAGAAAAATCATTTGCTCTGTCACAATTATGGCAATAAATCTTACAGTGAAGACATTTAATGATGGCTACAAAGCTTCCTTTATCTAACCTTACGGAGACATGCTTTAAACTTACTGAGCATGTTGGGGAAAGTAAAGAATGGTACATTTTAATTTTATAATATCTATTTGTGAAATATGTTAAAAAGAAATACTTTCCTGGCCATGAGTTTACAAGGCCTCGGATAAAACTTTTGCCTTCTGTACATAGAATTTGAGCATCCTTAATCCAAAAAATCAAAATCCAATGTACTCCAAAATTCAAAAACTTTTTAGTGCCAAATTGATGCCACAAGTGGAAAATTCCACATTTGATCTCATGACAGGTGGCAGTTAAAACTCAGGAACACTAAAAATATTATGGAAAATTATTTCAGGCTATGTATATAAGTTATATGTGAAACAAATGAATTTCATGTTTAGACTTGGGTCCCCTACCAAAGATACCTCGTTTGTGTATAAACAACATATTTAAAAATCTGAAATCCAAAGCACTTCTGGTGCTAAACATTTTAGATAAGAGATCCTCAACCTGTGATAAGTGTAATTACATTCGGAAAGAAATGTTTTAGACTTTCAGTTCTTGGGTTACTGAAGTGCCTGAAATAGAATAGTTTATTGCATGTTTGTTTCTGACTTGAAGTTCCATATACTTTTAAAATTTTAATTTAATTTAAATAGGAAATAATACTCAAAATTTAAAAGGTCTCAAAGAGAATATGGTAAAAATATTTTCTCCCACCTTGAGCTCCCTGTTCACCTTCACTGGTATGACTACTTTTGCCAAATTCTTTTATACCATTTCAGAGGTTTTGCTTGCAAAGTACATATGGACATGTTTTCTTAATGTCTCTGAGATCAATTCCATACCAATGCATACTAAGCGGCTTTAATAGCTGCATGCTATTCTATCAGATGGGTATAGCAAAACTTATCATCAGTCATATGTTGATAAACAAATAATACTGCAAGTGATGTTTCCATGAATCTCATTGAAATACATGTTTTTCATATATATGAAATTAAATATGTAACTTTAATTCAAAGGAGAAAAATTGCTAAGTAAAAGTTATGTGCATTTTCATCTTAAGAGATTCTGCAAAATCCTCTCCACAGACATTACATCAGTGTATACTTCTAACATAAGTGTTCCTGAATCCTCATGTTCTCACCAAGATATGCCACTAAAGTTGGTCTCTGCTAAGTTAAAATTTAACAATGTCCTCATTAATACAAAATGTAGGAGGGCTCTTATTGGTTTCTTAAGATATCATTTAATTTTTTAATATGAAAATGTTCTTATTTACAACACTTGTGTTAAATTTGATGACCAAAACCATCTAAAATGGTTTATTACTCATCAAAAAAGGGATTTTCAAATTTTATGTTAAGAATTTACACATGGGGGGAAAAAGAGGAAAGGAGAGTTTGAAGCTTTTCCCCTTCCTGTTTGTTGCTGTTGTTGGTGTTTTTTTGTTTTTGCAGTCAAATCCTCTCCACCCAAAATATTATCTTTACTTATTGCTCTTCCGTCTCTTTCTCTTTCAATAAAATCTTTTAAGTTTTCTTTATTCTTACATGTTATTAAGTATGATCAATGGATAAAATGTAAAGTTTTTGAAATGAAAGAGCCAGCTCAACTAATAAGTGAGATAACAGTTATGTTTTTCTTTTAACTGGCTTACCAAATTATCCTTTATGTTAATTCTCCCTTGTAGTTGAGTTTTTATTTATTTCCTTCTCTGCTTTTTTAGGAAAGAAACCTATTCCCCACATCTGAAGAGCTGACTTAAATGCTCACTTTTCTGAAGCGGAGCACAAATTAATGTAATCTTTTATTATATGCTAGTCACTGTCATTGTGGTTAAGTACAATGTAGCCCAGATGCAGCAGTTTTTTTTTTTTAAATGCACACACAAGACACACACACATACACACACACTGTGGTTTTTCTTTGATGGATATGGTAAGCTGTTCATTTTTTCACAGCTGTAAAGAAGACAGTCAATTGTAATAAATAAAATGCAAGTATCCATTTCATCTTCTCAACTGAAAAGACAGAACAAAGTTAGGTTAAAACTAAAACTTCACTAGGATTCTTATATTTGTCTGTGTATTTATTTTTGAGCAATAATCTAAAGACTAAGTTGGCCATTCCAAAAACCAAAACAGAGAAATGGGTACTGTGAGAGATCCTGCTGAAATAGTATTGCAAATAGATATTGAAATATTATATTTGGCCATAAACTCTAAGGGTTACAATAAAATCAAAACAGAAAATAAACTTAAAAAAATTTTTTTAAGGTAAACAAAAGTTTCAGGGGGTTTACAAGATAAGCATCCTCAATTAAAAGCACACTCAACAACAACATCTCTAATGGAATTGGTAAGAAAGTCAATTGTTTCTATAGAGCCTGAAGTATAAATTTTAAGTCTAGTCCTTTAGTTTCAGTTTTGCTTTTGGCTAAAAATACTGTGTGCTAGGTGGTGGGTATATCTGATGAAGGCTACTGTTATAGTTTTATGTTTATGTTCTATATGGGTGGGTGGGATGGGAAGCAAGGACTTTCGGTAGGACTCTGGCCAGAGGTGAGAGCAAAAGGAATATTATTGAAGTTATAAAGAAAACAAAGCTAACAATACAGACAAGAGTGAGAAAAATGCAATACAGGTCATACCAAAACACTATCCAAAAATACACTGATAATGATTTTTGAAAGGGAAAATTCAAGAAAGTTAAAGTGCCAAGAATAGAAAGGGCAAAAAGATATGTGGATCATATAAATCAATGTGGTGAAAATGACAGAGCCCATAAATAGTAGGTGTTCCAAGAAAAAAAGAACTTGTTTGTTTTTTAAGTACTGTTAATAGTATGAGAAGAGTGTTCCTTTTGATCCTGTTTTCAGTTGAGGAATGACTTCTCAGTGGGGAAACATTGTTCTACAGCCATGGTTCCTAAATTGTGGTCCCAGTCCAGCCTCACTGGCATCACTTTTAGAAACCTGTCACAAATGCAAAATATTGATTGTCCCCCAGACCTATGAATCAGAGGGTGGATTGAAGCCCCAACATCCGCATTTTACTAGGCATCCAGGGATTCTGGTGAAGACTTGAGTTTGGACTCCACTGTTCTGCACAGAATGATGCAGGTGCCTCAGAGCTTCTAAAGCAGTCATCAGAATCAGACAGGCTCCCAGAAGCCCTCCCAGCAAGCCATAAACTCTCCATGAGCAAGTGGCTTACCTTTGACCTTCTAACCAGGGCAGGAGGAGCCAAGCATACAAGTCCTTCCTATTCTCTAGACTACCTTTTTAAATCCACAGTTCATAAGCATTTTTGTTTTCGCATTGTCCCAGAAATGCGTTCTCTTTATTGACTGTTCCAATAGTGATAAAAGGCTTGCTTTCTCTGCATTTGAAAATGATGCTATGCCTAACATTGATCATATCAATGTAGGCAAAAACATAAAGAACGAAGCTCCACATGGAAATCTTGAGAGATATCTTCTAGACCATAAGCACTATGGAAATTTACAGACCCTGCTCACAGACCATAGATACCACCATGTTTTTTTTGTTTGTTTCACTGTATTGTTTTCCTTGCAGTACTAGGGATTGAATCCAGGGGGCACTCTACCACTGAGCTATTCTCCAGACCTTTTTATTTATTTATTTCTTTATTTGAGCCTGGGTGGTTTGCTAAGTTGACTAAGGTGGCATTGAACTTGTAATGCTCCTGCTTAAACCTTCTGAGTTACAGGCATATGCCACCACACTCAGCCCACTGTAGGTTTTCTATGATTAAGTCTTGTAACTATTACAATAATAGTTAATATTGGTTGGACAGTTGTTGGGACTAAACATTCTGTTGAGAAAAATTAACCCTCATCATAGGCCTAGGTAAGTGCTATTATAATTCTTATTTATGTATGTGAAACTACAACTTCAAGAAGGTAAGCAATTTACCCAAGATCACCGATTAAAAAAAAAAAAAAAGCTGTAGATTCCTAGCTAATTCTAATGCCAGGTCTCATGTTACAGTCAATTCCTCTTTTTATCCACCTCCGAAAGTATGTAGTATATAGTACTAAGGTTTTCATTGCCATTGCAATGGGAAAATCAGACACCTAAAACTAACAAACATGGGAAGGTAACATCCTTTTAAACACACACACACACACACACACACATACTCACGTCTTACAATTGTGTTTTATAATCATGAAATTCCTTGCCAGGGACTTTCTCTGAACTTTGTTCATTCTGAGAAAAGAAAAGAAGAAAGGAAAATTGGGCCAGAGAAATAGGTAGACATTTTCACAATGTGCCTCGTGATAGTCTCATCCTCAGCAGCCCTACCTTAACTTCACCACCAACACCTCTGTCCTCGCCACCTCCTCATCCAATTGGACCCCAATTCTCATCAGTTGCACCCTCTATATAACCCTCTGGTTGCTTCTTCCTGCTTCCACTGCTGCCACCTTGAGCATCACCTGAGGAGATTTCTGGGTTATAACCTAAAGGTAATTGAAATACAGAGAAGACATTTTTAAGGTAATAAGGTGACGCAATCAGATATGCATCTTAGAGCCATCAGACATCAATGGAGAGAAGAGACTGAAAAAATAGGAGACCAGAGGCAACACAATGAAGGAGTCAGGCATGCATTAAACAAAAAGCACAGGAGCGCTGAATTTGGAACCTGGGAAGTGATAGAAGTTCATATTTTGGTTTCTGTTCCTATCCTTTAACAGATAAAATGGTTTCTTTCTATCATGTTGCAAATTCATTTAACCTTCATTTAATAAATACTGCCTGAGCACTGACCCTGTGAGGGCCATGCTGCTGGGCTATGGCAATATACTAGTGAAGAAACAGAATACAAAACACTTCTAAGCAGCTTTATGGTGCCAGCTGCCATTACCCCTATATATGAATGAACACTCTCAAACACTATTTTATTAAAGTAATGAAGAAAAAAGAGTATTCATGTTTTGGTCATTGATTTAGAGATGAAGACATAACACTAAGAGGGTGGAAGTAATGAAAACGAACTTCCCCTATCTCTACCTTGACTAAGTCTTCCCACAGATAGAGAAGAAATAATTGGCCATCTCTCTCTATATAGACAGACATATATTGAAATTTTTTTAGGCATGTTGACATTCTGCACAGGATACCATCAAGAATGAATAGGACGTGGGTCAGTTACTTCTGAGTTTCAGAAAAAAAGAAGCATAAAAACCCTTAGCTCTAATGAACTGCAGGCAGGAGCACAGGTGAGAGCTTGTCACCTCCTGAAGGGTCATGAGGAAACAGTGCTTGGAGATAGACAGGTATCTGATGGAAACTGAGGGCTGACATTGGATAAAGAACTGCAGAAGGAAAACAACCACAGTTGAAAACGGAACATCACTCCTGCAGGAACAAGCCTAAATTTGATTTCTTACTCTCCCCTATGCACACCATATGGTCTTAGGAACACAAAGAAACCCCTCTGAGCTTATGTTCTCATCTTTAAAATAACATAATAATGCCTGTCCTAATTACTTCACAAGATAATGTGACCACTCAAAATTAGAATGAAATCCTAATAAAATACTATGCAATACAAAACTTTTGTTGGTTTTGTTTTTACTTTATTATATTCCTTCTTATATTAAAGTAAGCTGCTTTAAGGGGAAGGATATAAGAGTATGGAAGGAAGAGTAGATGAAGAGATAAACAATGTATAGAAAGGAAATTATCATTGTCTACCACCATATGAGTGCCCCAAAATACAGAGCATGTCTTGTCTTTACCAATTTTGCATAACAAGAATTTGGTACATTATTTATTATCATTAAACACTGGTTTAATGAATCAGCATATCAAGTAATGAAATGTCACTAATTCTTCTATGACTGACTCTGGAGAAAATATCAGTAGCCTTCCTACTTTTCCATGGGTGGATGCATAGAGTCCTAGTACCCATTGACCTATTTTTTTAAAGAAGTTTAAAACCAACCTAGACAATGCCTCAATATTAATTAGTGGATTGCCTAATTTCTTGCTATTCAAAGGGCTGGGATGTAGCTCAGTGAGGGAGCACTTGCCAAAGTGCCATGAGGTCCTGGGTTCAATCCCCAGTACCATGAAAAGGAAAAAAAAATAGCATATTTACAAGAACAATATCAGTCTGTAATTGTTTATTTCTGGTCTGTGACAATATAAGTACAGAAATTAACAGTAAGCATTTAAATTTTTTTACAACAATTTGACATCTATTAAATCTTTTTCTAATATTGTATGTGTTTTTGCCTTTTTAATTAATTATAATATTAATTCTCTTTATTGTATTTTGCAAAAGTGTTGGCAAAAATTAGGACAGGAGAATAGGCCTTCAAAAGCACTGATCTGGTTTGTTGCCTTACTGCTGCAATTCACCCATTTGGTCTCATTATCCCAGATGTATAACAACTATAAAAACTGAATGTAAATATAATGTGCAATATGATTGTATAACACACAATGTAATAATGTCATAAGAATAAAATGATAATAACATATATGATATACATTATGATTTCTGACATATTTTAAACAGTCAAGATTTTACTACCCCAACTCTTCCACTTACTGATGCCATAACATTATGTAAAAAATAACTCGTTGAGATGATATTTCCATAAGAAAAAATGGAAATAATTATTTCTATATTAAAGGATTTTGAAATAGCCTATGTTGTGTTATTAAAATGTCTCTTTTGAAATTGCTTAACACAGGATCTGGCACATAGAAGGCACTCATTCATCTTTTGCGTTGTTTCGGTTGATATTTTTGGCAGATCCACTGGGGAAGGAGTAAGCCTCAGGAAGGAATTGGACAAAGACTAGAATCTGTGGATTCTAATGGCAGAAAGTGGCAAAGATCCAAGTAGACTATTCAGCCTCTTATGGGTCTGATCATGGCTGGTCCATTCCGTGCTTCCTTGGGTTTAACTTTATACATATCACTGAGATCTTATTAAATTTGAAAGACTGAGTAGATCTGAGGCCTGGAATTCTACCTGAATAGTGAGCTTCCAGGTGAGGTGGACGCTGCAGGTGCACAGACCATACTTTCAGAAGTAAGACTAAAGACAGGGTTCCAGAATGAGCAGGTGAGAATCACCTAGAGCAAATGCTAAAGCACAGATTTCTGGACCTGCATCCCTAGGGTTTCTGGTTTAGTAGGTCTTGGTTGTGGCCTGAAAATTTACACTTCTGACCAGTACCATCAGCATTATGAGATGCTCTTTCTACTGGCTTTGGAACCACACTTGAAGAACCAGTTGCCCTGGACTATGAGACAGAAATCTGGGCTTTTTTTGTTATCTTAAACAAATAACATGACTTGCCTCAGTTTCTTTTTCTGTGAAATAAAGATAAACTGATTTGTAAACTCCCTTCTGGATCTAAAATCTATTGGATCCTATGGCAGTTTTTTCAAAATAAACTAATATGCAGTGCTACTTGTGAGATCAATACAAATACATATTTTATAATAATGTTTCCTTACCCAAAATGGCTAAAAATAACAAAGGTGCACCTAGGAAAGATCAATTACCAGCAACTTTCTTTGCTTTACTGGGATATAGTCTGGGGTTCATTCTTATATATTTTTTTATTGTTTTCAGAACCTGGAAATCATAATACTTCTGTCTGTTTCTCTTGTGAGCATCCAACAGGGTGCTCTCCTTTTTTGACTTGGTGCATTTCAGGCTGGTCTTAACATTATCACTTAGGAATCAGAATCTATAGCAAGCACTTGATAGGCATCATCTTATTTAGTTCTACCAACAAATATATGAAATAGTAATTAGTAATTTTACTAATTAGAAAACTAGGGCTCAGATTTTAAGCAAGTTACACAAATTACCAAAAATGGTAGTGATGGATTAAACATGAATGCCCAGCTCAGGGATGACAGAGCTTGTGCACTTAATCCTGAGCTATGGACCATGCAGAACACAGCAAAAGAGAAAAAAATAAGAAGGAAGACTGCTGGATACTTTGGGGGTCAACATTTGGACTGCTGATCATCCTGTTCCCAACTCTCTCAGTCCCTAATAATAAAGAATGGTAAGAGAGTAAAAAATTATGTTTGAAAAGTCCCAAACCCAAGAGTATACACTCAGCGATTCATGTATATATGAAATTCAAGAATATGCAAATCTAATCTACAGTGACAGAAGTTAGAAGAGTGATTAACTCTGCGGAAGAACACACTGGATGGGGACCAGAGGAAACTTTCTGGGGCAATAAATATGTTGATCTGGGTACTGGTCACCAGAATACATGCCTTTGCAAAAATTCATTGAGTTGTACATGTAAAATTTGGACCTTCTGGGGTACATTATTTCTACTTCAATAAAAAGTCATTTGGGATCAAAATACATAGAAATGTGCATGTGCCCACCTTTTCTAATAAATATCCAACTATGTATTCCTAATTCCTCATCTCATTTCTGAAGGTCAATCAGAATTTGCCATCCCATTTTACAGACACATTGAGCAAGGCAAACAGAGATCTATAGCACCTGAGGAGTTCTCTAGTTCCCAGTGTTCTTCATAACCTTGTATTAACTACAGAAACAATGCAAGCTTTTACATATTAGGCCAGATACATTTGTAAAAAGGCAAAATTAGGTATGAAATGTATCATCCCAAACCATAAATTATATTAATTTTAGCAGCATGTGATTCTACACACTGCATTCAGGATGATTCTAAAGGGATCATTGTTTTTTCAGTGAAACTGCTTCATTGCTAATTTTCAACTCACCTGTACTTTTCCAATCTCGGTTTGTATCCTCTTATTTCTTTGTAACATAATGGAAGGTAATTCCCTGAGACTCCCATTTGCTATGTCCATCCATTCATAAGGTCACTTAATTTAGTGTCCTTATTAAAAACCACTCTAAAGTTTAATAATTTTGCTGGCACCAGTGTTCCCCCATTCTTCCCCCAATGTATCTTGTGTAATTTATTCTTGTTACAACTCATCCCCCTTCATCTGCCCATAAACTGCAGTCATGATATTTCATGATATTGTCGGCACCATATAATTTACAAACGGCCTTGCATACCTAAAGATCTATTTAGAAAGAAAGAATAAATTGTTGCAGAGGAAGCTCAGTGAAACAAATGGAATAGGGAAGTTTCATTAGAGACAGCTCAAAGAAAGAGATTTTTATAGTGGTAGTTTCTTATTCTTAGACAAGAAGCAGCCATTCGCAGGAGGAGATAAAGCAGGCAGCTATTTTGTGTTCCTAATTAAATTGTTTGCCGCTAGTGGCAAAACAAAATCTGCCACTATTAAACAGGCAACATCAAGGTAACCAGTGTTGGCATACTAAACATATTTCAGTGCAAAGATTAATAAGAACCATTCTCTAAGAAAGAAGTGCAAACCTAAACAAATAAATGCATTGCACATCTTTGAAGTACTTTTTGTATATGAGAGGTCTGCCTTGAATGTTGAAATCAGTAGAAGCCTAGAATTCACAGAAGGCAACATTTTTAACCTGTCCCACCATATCCAGGTGTCAAGGCAATTGGGCATAATTCGTAATTCTGCACACTACAGAACAGGAATCCGCTTTCTCTCCCCATGCCTTGATGCACAGTTCTTATTAAATGTAACAGGACGTACAAACCATAAGAGAAAAAAACCACATCTGTCTCCTCTACTACATCACAGTTGTGAACTGAATTTTCTATTTCTGCTGCCTGGGGTTTGAGAGAAAATAACTGCATGATCTCTAACTGTACTGGAAAAATAAACATCTTCATTAACTAAACGCTCCTCCTTTTCATCTTGTTTGGGGATCGTGCAATGCTAGTGTTAGTTTAAAATATTTGTAAATTTATAATTCTTAAACTGGTAGAACTGCTGCAAGTCTAGCACTGCATTAAAGAGAGTTTCTCTGGCAAAGATGTAGTTCTTGAACTGATGGTTTTCTATTCATATTATAAATGAGAAATAACAAACAAATAACGATGAGGTGTAAATGCTATTTAGAGATTCCTATTTTAAGACACATTCAGGCACTTTAAGAGTTAAATAATTCCCCATCCCCTTAAAATTGCAGAATCAAGTTGCAGTGTATGTGGGGGGGGGTATGTAGTTCCCTACAAAGGTTTACTTCCTAATTCTGCTGCCTTATTTCTATGTTCTCCCCGCAATCAAGCAAACACACAACAACAACAACAAAAGCCTCACATTAACATAGGAACCCCCTGGTGCTTAAAGCTGAAACTCATGACAGGATCTCACACACTCTCAAGTCTGGTGTCATTTTTCTTTAATATAAGGGATGAGTAAGATAGGGCTGAGAAATGTGGTCTCTGCTGGCAGAAAAGGGAACAGGATCAGCTACTTTTAAGGAGGCATTATAAGCCTGTATAATAACCTCAGAAACCTTGATGTGATGGAAGGTTAGTAAATTTTAGGAGATCTCTCTTTAAAATGGTTTCATACTATTCTTTGATAAGCCACTTCATCTTGCCAGCGCAGTATGCTAATGGGGGCTGGTATTTTTCCTGGCTGAGCAAATGACATCACACAAGTCGCATACACAATGGCAAATACAGAGGCATGGGCATCAGTGGTCAGAGGAAGAATGCCATCATGCAAAGCTCCCGCTGGCTGGACAGCTTGCATTCTCTGGGTTTTAGCTATTTATCTGTATTTAAAGAAAGTCGTTCTCTTTCTTTGAGAGTCTGGAAGTTAACATAGGGTTGCTTTCTTCTTCACATGAGAAATATGATTGTAAATATCACTTCTCTCTGCATTCGTGAAACGTTGATATTAAGAACATATTTCATGATCCACACACATCTACATCTTGGTTTGTTAGCTGCTTTACAGTTAAAATATGTTCACAAAGATGTATACAGATAATTCAATGGATGATTTAATAATCAACCCTGTGTGTGTGCTATTCAAAGACATAGTACTTAGGAAATACAGTATATTCCTGTTTTCCTAAGAAAATTAGGGAGTGTGCTTAATTAATGCTGAAATGCAGTAGAATTCCTATGGAAGCACTTATGACATCCACATGAATACCAAATGAGTTCATTATGATCCGTGTTATTACAATGAATACCAAATGAATTAATAATGCTAGAACACTCAAAATGAAGTGTTACCAAGTGTTGTGGTATAACAAATATGGTTAAATATTATGTGATTAAAGTTATTATAAGCTGAGTCTCAATCAAAAGAAAGCAAAATTCCATCTCTATTGCAGGGAGTGAAGAGTGGAATCAAACTGTTGTTTCTAAGGGTTGTGATTCTTAACTTTGAACAGTCCCTTAAAGTCTTTCTCAAAATACTATAATCATTTAAATTACCCTGGTTCAAAGTGGCAGAGGAGCTGGTTGGGGGTGGATGGAACGATGGGAGAGGGTGGGAAGTGAGTAGGTTGGTGGAGGGAGGAAAGAGCCTACGTCAAGAACACAGCCAACCTGGAAGTGGATATATGATTCCTCCATAGTTTGCATATTAAAAAATGGAACTTTCAGTGTAATTATTCTTCTTTAATGGCAAGCCTATTAGAATAATGTTTAATATGTATTTCAAGATGGTGAATCAATGACAAATAAGAACAGTTTCTTCAGCTTTTAAGCTAAAGTCCTATGTGTCAGAGGATGCATAACATTTTCTTAAAAACTCATTTTTCATAATATATCCCGACTGGATTTGTGTAAATTATCATCACACATTCTGTTGTAGGAAAGCTGGACTCTAGGTCTGCATTGTATTATTTATGCACTTAGATGTAATACATCGTAACAATTCATATCTATTATAGATTTAGTAAGACATGAAGGCATAAGTGGATTTAATCAGACATGTAATTATTTTTATGCCTCCAACTCAAAAATATGGGTAAATGAATTTATGGTTATTTGGCAATCAGTGGAAATGGTCTTTATAAATGTTGAAACAGCTGCTGGCAAATATATTTGCAAAAGAAAGAAAATGGCTCTTATCTTCCAGTCGGGTAAATGATAAAGGAATTACTGTTAGCTGGAATGCAGTATCCTAGCTGTTAAATATTTGCTTCATCATCCTTAATATTACACAAACATACATTTAACATAAGAAGACCTTGTGTTTCTTTCCTTCTGTGATAATGGAGCACATTTTCTCATAAGAGAATTTTTAGAGTACATCTGTATTTTAAAATGCTTTCTTTTTTTCTAGGTCTGAGCAGTTGCTATCATGCTGTTTGACTTTTACATTCCCATTTATTCTATTATTTGTGGTATCATTCCAGTTCTTGAGATAGAGCACTCTCATTTAAAATAGTGGACCATCATAATGCACCCACTTCTGTCAAATATGTTGATTCTGGTACCTATTAAGATTTCTCACGGTTGCTTTCACAATGGCTTTAAGATATTTATAAAACTTTTCTGCCACAGAGAGTAAGTGCAATTCTTGTAGCACCTGGTTATGATTATTTCGTTGTGTTGAAGCATCTAATAAATTACGCATCAGTAAATGTAGATCTTGGACAAATACCCTGAGAAAATCTAATTTTCTTGAAGTGCATCTTTTTTCATTCTTTCAAGTTTTCAGCTTAAATTTAGTACCTTTGACTGGTGAAAAATTAATAGCGCCAGTACCTGAAATCTTCTCTACAACCTGTGGCAGAGAAAAAGCTTCCTAGAATCTTTTTAATGTGTCAATTATGACCCAGATGGATTACCATAGGAGGAATTATTTCATTTTTCCTGGATCAAATATAAAACAGCTATAATATATTTACATAGTACCAAAGCAGGCACACTAAAGACTCCCGCACGGGGTGCTAGGACAGGCAACATAAATAAAGCTGTCATGCTCTCCACAAGGTGAGCACGCATCTTGATTTTATGCATATGATGATTTCCAACACTAACCGTTTGGGTGATACTCAAATAATAACACACCGCTGACTTAAAAGTCACTTGCATCCGGCTTTTGTAAATCATGGGGTTCTCTTTCATTCACGTATGTTGTTTCAATGATCAGTAGCATTTCCAATAAATTATACACTGACCAGTTGGAAGAGCTTCTGTCTGTTATTGGAGCAAACTGCAAACCCGGGCGGTCGTCGGCTGCTTAGCTCCCAGCCCCGGTCCCTCTAACGTAGCGGAGTTCCTTGGCAAACGACAGAGTGCCCTCTGTCGATGGAAAAAGTAATACGCAACCGAGGATACTCCAGAGGCTTTCAATCAGCAGTCCCAACGCTGCAATTAACCGGTACACATTTGTAATCCAAAATTTTCATTTGAAACTATTAAAATGTTGATTTAATGGACTTGAGAGAGTACAAATTATTTCAAGTTCGGAAGTATCCATAGGAATATATGTATTTAGATATGTACACAACACACTCTAGTTATTCGGGTTCTACCTACCTGGAAATGCTAGGTAAGATGACTCCTTTTTACTCTGTGCACACACAGATTCACCTACAACGCTTGTATTTCCGTTCGTATGTTTCTGAATGAACAGAAAACTTGTCATGGCCAGTGATGATAAATGTGCAGGATCTATAAATTTATATAACCTTTGAAACGAAAAACTGTAACAATTCAATAGAACACGGAGAGTTTTAAGTCCCTTAGGCTCAAGGGTGAAATAAACAGAAAGCAAAACCGAAGAGAGCAGCCTTTAGCGTCCGTGTTATCTCTGCAGGGTGAGGGAAAATGGATGGCCTGGCTTGCATTATCACTTTCAAACTAAGTTCCAGTAAGCTTTCAAAAAACCAGTGAATACAATTTAAAAGCAGATTTTCATTAATGAGCACTCATTTCTTCACTTCTGTTTCTGTCTACCTTTTGTCGGGGGCTGAGGGAGATCAAATCTCACGGAAGTGGCATCCTTACATTTTAAGGCTACTTCATATGTTAATTAGTTTAAAAGCAAACCTGAAAAAAAGGGAAAAAACTGCTACCTCACACCAAGATATTTGCAGTTAACATTTTTAAATGTGTAACTTTCTCGACTACTTTGGAGACATACACTTTGGTTGTTGCTGCGTGCTTCAAATGTTTCTGCCTCAGAGATTGCATTTTGGGATCTATCTGCGCGGATTTGAGTCCTCTACTAGCTGCAAAATTTTACTGCAAGCAGTAAAATTAACCTAATATCATGATTTCTTTGCAATCTCAATTCCATTGTTTCAAAGGGGGACTTTTCTTCTTCGTAATTTTCCATGTGCAAATTCTAAATGAATTTGAGAGAAAGAGAGAGAGAAATCTGTATGCCATTGTAAAGAAGTAGTGTTACCAAGGAGAAAAGGAGGAGGATTTTCAGATTTGTTGCTGGTGTTGATGAAATTAACCAATAAATTACTCAGTGCTCTTTTTCATTTTTCTTACAGAGACTCTAATATTTTTAAAGCAGTATGTTAGTTCTTTTACTTATATGTATCCTACCTTTATCCGTTTGAAAGAACTTTGTTAATGTGAATTCAAAATCTATTTACAAGATTTGTTTGTGTATGGATGAGATGTGAGCTAAGGACATAACTTGAAACAAGCATTAGAATTCACACCTAAAGCTAATGGTCCATCAATATAGAACTAGTGATGGCTCGGAGGTTGTTAACATATTCAATTCAAAAAGCTCATTGAAAACCAAAAAAGTTTAGTTGGCATGCCAAGATTTCAGCTCACTGGAGCCTCTGTGTTAAGGAATTGCAAACAGAGGAAAATGAGATCCTGTTGTATCCCAGGGTTGTCAGTGAATTTATAAGATTCCAAAGTGTTTTATCAATACTCCCTAAAGATTCTTTTCTATATTGTCTTCATCTTAGCGCTTACACTTTGATGTGATATTTTTAAACATTTTTCTGAATCAATTATATTTTTAAAAGTCATCTTATTTCTATTTCTTTTTTCAAACAATAAAACTATATTTAAATAGTGACAAGGAATAGAACTTAAGTGTAATAAGCACCTGATTTTTTCCATTGCTATACACAACTAAAAATTATCAAAATATCAACATTTTGAAAATTAAAAAAAAGTTCCAGAAATTGTTTTCATGGTTTCCACCACTTTAATTGAAACTTGAAAATAAAATGAATTTACACTGAAATGAAATTTTATTTTAAAAGCTAGAAATTAGTTAAAGTTAAGTTATAATTTGTTTTAACATTAATAAGTAATATTTACCTTTTTTTAGTTTTCCCTTTTTCACAAGGAATTTTGTTATTTACATGAATTGTAAAATAATCTCATGGCACCATTCGGTACTTCATAAAGCAGTTCAGTCGAAGAAGTGCTAAATATTTGAGAAACAGCCCACCAGAGGGCAGTCAGCTTTTAGTCTAACATGTTTGAAATAGATAAATTTATTGATATGGTTGAATTTTAAATAAAACACCTATTTAAATTCCATTATTTTTTGCATCTGGGAGTTGAGCAAAATAACCATGAATTGAGACTGGGAAGCCTAAGCTTTCAATCATTGTCATTAAAAATCTCCAAAGAACTGATAATTGTAACTCTTTTGCCCTTCAGTATGCCCTTACATTCAGTTCTTTATT
The DNA here is from genome assembly GCA_028644305.1 of Xerus rutilus. Classification (NCBI taxonomy): domain Eukaryota; kingdom Metazoa; phylum Chordata; class Mammalia; order Rodentia; family Sciuridae; genus Xerus; species Xerus rutilus. The sequence continues at coordinate 71,570,274 of CM053407.1, forward strand.
GTGGTATTTATGTTTTGTTATAATGTAAGATTTATTTGAATTTGAGATGCTTTGAGGCAGTAATGTTTTTAACCAATAGAGACTTAGGGAAAAGTCCCTTCTGAGAAAGAGACGAGAGACAATTTTCTTGCTCACTTCTGTCTCTATATTCTTATTACTTCCAAAATAAGTCTAGTTTGGGTTTTACTAGTTATTTGTGCACTAATATTATATGTTGTACAAAACATACAGAGAAAATTCTGGAACATATTTGGGATCTGGAGACTCTATGGTTTGCTTCCATGGACGTTGAGTATTAAATATCCTCTAGCCATCTCAGTAGTTAGAGATAGTGTTACCCATTCAGAAAAGGATTAAAAGAAAACTGAGGTCTCTGCATGTATAGTTTATTTAAAACGAGAAAGAGCCATTGAGGTTTGGACAATATTTTGTCATTGTTGTTGCTATTATTATTACAAAACTCTGGTTGTCACAATTCTGAGCTTTGGGATTAAAAGTCTCCTAAAGCATGCAAAAGATATATGAATGATAATAATTCCTTATGTGAGCTTACATGCTCTCAGACACTTGCTTGTTAGGTTTCTTATAATCATTCTGCAGGGCAAGAGACCTAAGTTAAATGATCTGGTCAAGATAACAGAACTGAGGGCTGGAGTTGTGGCTTAGTGGTAGCGCACTCACCTAGCATATGTGAGGCACTACACAATACTGTAACATATAAATAAATAAAATAAAGATCTATCAATAACTATAAAAAAAAGATAACAGAACTGAGACATATTTTCTCATTTTCCTCTCTTGACTGGCCTTGGAAATCAGAAGCCAAGGAAGAAGCTAAGTCATGGGGTACTTTTTCTTTGGGATTGTTTATTTTTCTTTATAAATAATTTATTATAAAAATTATATAAGACAATACTGTAACAAGCATTGAGATTGACGTGGTTAATATTATGATGTATGTGCTCCCAGATTGACAACAGTGGATTCATAGTTGCTATTGATTTGTGCATGCTATCACATGGTCTCCTCTATTCACATGATATATAAATTATATCATGGACATTTTTTCATGTCAGTACCTACAGATAATAAAAGCTAACATCTACTTAGTACTCACCTTGTGCTGGCACCTTTCTAAGCATTCTCCATGAGTTACTGCATTAATTCTCATAGCATCCCTATAAAATATTATTTACCCCATTTTTCAGAAAAGAAAAGTCTGATTACCAGATAACATATAGACCCCACATCTTAATCTTTTGACTTTTTAAGGACCATGTAGGGTTCTGATGTAGTGATGTCCCATCCTTCATTTAACTATTCCACATTGGTGTGTGGGACAATTCCAGTATATAAACTAGTTGCTTGTGTCCTCTGACATGAACAGACACACTTCAAACCATTCTCAACTTTTCTTTTCCTGCAGCTTTCTTCAAACAACTCATTCCCCAGCCCCTCTCTCCTGAAACATTATTCAGTTCTGTACTTGAGGACTTCTGAACCTATTTATCACTGCCACTAAGATGCAGTAGCTCCAATTAAGGAGCAATATGCCCAGAATCTGGTCTGGTCTCTGCTCTGTGTGAGTGGAGTGAGTGTGAGCTTTACTTAACTTCTCCAGAGCCTATGTTTTCTTATCAGCAAAATGCAGTTAAAGTATCTATGTCACAGAGCTGTTTGGAAGTCTTAAATGCAATATGCAAAATACTCGACAAATAGTAAGTTCTCAATAAACATAGAGGGAAAGTGCCCTTTACTTGATTTAGGACCTCAAGGTCACAAGCAGAGAAAGTAATGGATTGGTTTTTTTCCCCAGTTCTCGGGATGGAACCTAGGGTTTTCTGCATGCCAAGCAAGCGCTCTACCACTGAACTGCATCCCTGCCCACAAACTCAAGTTGCAGTGCTAGACTTCAAAGCTTAAGGACTATAATTCCAGGTTATATTTTCCTTATCTTGCCCCATACATATTAAAAGAAACTTGAAATAAATCCCTTTCTTTCTTTCTTTTTTTTTTTCAAGAGGGTACCGGGGATGGAACTCAGGGGTACTTGACCACTGAGCCACATCCCCAGCTCTGTTTTGTGTTTTATGTAGAGACTGAGTTGCTTAGTGCCTCACTTTTGCTGAGGCTGGCTTTGAACTCAAGATTCTCCTGCCTCAGCCTCCCAAAGTGCTGGGATTACAGGCATGTGCCACCATGCCCAGTTTAAATCCTTTTCTTGAATGTATTTGAATAGGAATTTTTAGGTGAAGCAAATTTAAAGGAAGATCAAATAAAAATTTATTGAAATAATTTTTTTTTTTACCACCCTATTCAATAAAGCCTTGAGAGAAGAGGTTTGGGTCAGGTTAAAGCAAACCATAAAGTCCTTTCCTGTCATTCTTCTTTTTATTTGATAATCTCTTAGAGTACCTATAAATACTAAATCTTGAAAACATGAAATACATAGAGTACTCACTTCATCTCTATGCTTAAGATTGTTTAGTTAGAGCCCATACCAAGATGCTAATTCCAAATCCATACTTCAAATTACTTTTGTTCCAAATGTCACCCACCCCTATTTATTGACCCAGTTTTATGAATGTCAGAATGTAAGAGAGTTGACTTATGAGTTCCTAAACATGGACTTGTCAAATAGAGATGAGAGATTTCACACTTCTAAGCATCAATGATATGGAAATAGTTCTCTGTAGAGTCAGGCTCCTTGTTATTTGTAGGTGCCTGAACCAGGAAGACTGTGAGCCACCTCCCTCAACGATCAAAGGCACTGATGAGAATTTGCTGCACCGAGTAGCAGAACATAGCTGAGCACATGGTCTAAGGCATGAGCATGAGTACCAATGGGTAATCAGCATAGGTGATAGACAGTTGCCGTTTGTTCTTGAGAGATCCTTGAGCCAACAGTGAAAATAACCTTTGATACTAATCCTTTGGAGGTTTGGGGGTCACGGTTTAGCAATGGGATCTCCCTGGATGCAGCTATAACTATATTGTTCCCAGTCAGCTACATGATCAGTGGAGTGAAAAAGTTTATCCTTTCGCACTAGATAGCTCTGAGTTCTCACATGCATTATCTCATGCACTTTTTTCAAAGAATCTTTGTTAGCTGGCATTTAATACATATGGCAGTTGAGGAATAGGTGAAAAGATCTGCTCTCACAGAGTGACAGGGCTGATACCCAGCACCAAGTCTTTTGACTCCATGCATGTTACTTTCTCAATGATCCTAGAGCTGCTCACCCCACATATTTTCAAAAAGCTACATCAAATGCAAATCCTAATAGAGCCCTGGGCAATGCAAGGGAGTCCCGTGTTAATGGCCTGCTTGCTTGCTCCACTGGGGATGGTCCAAGGCACTAAAACACACATCAAAACTGACATTTATAACTCCTGTTTTTACTGCTAGCACTTGAGAAAGTGATAAGTATCAATTCAGCTACTGGTGCTTAGGGCTAAAAAAAAATCCTGAAGTAATATGATTGGCCACATTCTTATCTTTTTTTTTTTTTTTTTTTTGTCAGTATTTTAACCCTTGGACTTAAATTGAAAATGTTCAAAAGGCTCCAAATGTCACAGTCAAGAACTGCATCCAATTATTAGCCTATTAAGAAAAATAACTCTCAGTGAAAGCCACATAAAAACCATAGGAGATATTACTATAAAGTTCTCCAACTTGGTCCTTTGGTTACAAAGTGGAAGTGCTTCCTCTTGTGATCATTCAGCATTTAAATTTATTGTAACTTTTGAGAGAGTCTTTGTATCTTTATTGTATCTTTTAATTTTTCTCTACTTAGTTTACAATATTTTTTTCTTTCTTTTTTTTTTTTTTTTTTCCTGTACCCAAGCCTCGCCTCGCTAGGCAAGTATACTACCACTGAACTACATCTTCAGCCCTTTTTACTTTTTATTTTGAGACAGATTCTCACTAAGTTGCCCAGGCTAGCCTTGAACTTGTGACTCTCCTTGCCTCAGTCTCCAAAGTTGCTGGGATTACAGTCATGTGCCATTTCTCCCAGTTTAGTTTACAAATTTCTAAAACTAATTGATTTCCTCTTTTTAAGGCAAAATGAAGCAAATTTTATTCCACAGAGTATCAATCAGGATAAGCTAAATTATAATTCAATAGCAAGTTGTCCCCAAATCTCAGTGACTTCACATTATAAAGGTTAATTACTAACTCACATGACATGTCCATCCCCAGTCGGCAGGGAACTCTGCCTCAAGAGGTCCTCACACTGAGACCTGGATGCAGAACAACCCCCAGCTGGAATACAGTGCTCACCATGGCTGAGGGAACCCCAGCTGTTTTCCATGACTTGGATTACCTTTGAATTCTCTGATAAGAACAAGTAACATGGCCTTATCCTACCCCACCACAAGAGGGCCAGGCAGTGCAGTTCCACCAGAGGAGAAAGCCAGAAATAGTCCATATCCTCTTGTTCATTGCTAGTGCTGCAGGGATGACATTTGCATTTTAGAAAGAAAAAAATTCTCTTTGCAAGATTTTCTGTTATTCTGGCTCTCATCTTTTGTGCATTCCTCTTCACACAAGAAATATTTAAAATATTATGTGTGTGTAAAAGGAAATTTGGACAACGGGAATACAAATTTTGAGCCATCAATATTTCAACACTTATTCACCAGATACCATCCCCAAACCCCTTCTTTTATCCACATATCCATTCACTGTGCAGATGTTGATTGAGATATAGACCATGAGGAACAGGCACACAGTAGCAAGATCACTAGGGAGCAGACACTGTAAGGAGACAACCAGCCCTGAACCACTGCACAGGTGACAGAGGAAGGAGAAAGTTCTGGAAACTCATTAGAGGGCACCAATCCAGTTCTAGCCTCATGAGAGGCTTCCTGGAGGACAGTACCTCCAGACTGAGACTGGAGGGAGGAGGGACTACATCTTGGTGTCTATTAGCCTGTTTCCCCCTAAGTGTTGTTGTTTTGACATATCAAAGTCAAATTTGACCCAATTTGTGTATTGCTCCACAGAAAAGTAGGTCTTTAGGTTGTTACTTTTTATGTCAGGGAAATCATTCTAACAAGTTGTTACTTCCAATAAAACATCATATGAACAAAATTTGCAAATGCAGAATTTTATGGTGCTGATACAGAAAGCATATGTTAACTAAGAACAAGCTTATATTTTTACTTCTCAGTATTTTATTGCCTTAGCCAGGCTGTCAGCGAACTATATAAATTTTAAACATTAAGAGGTACAAATCAACTCACTAAAATATCTGTCAGAGCTTTCTGCATTAATCAAATTTGATGTATTGTAACCTACAGGGAAAAAATATTTGTGACAGAAACTCAAAAATAATTGAATAAGCATAATATTAACAAGCATGAATTTGAGTTATTACTTAAGCTTAAATGAAGAGAAAAAGAGCAGTAATACAAACTTCCTCTTGTACTTACACACTGCTCTTTATTATAAATTTTCTACATGTTGTGGAGAAATTAAACAGTATGCTAGTTATAAGAGGGCTTTAATCTAACTGGGCATGTTCAAGTTATGTTGAAAATATTATTTAAAAGCTATTTTAGGGGCTGGGGTTGTGGCGCAGTGGCAGAGCATTCGCCTAGTACGCATAAGGCACTGGGTTCAATCCTCAGCACCACAGAAAAATAAAATGAAGATATTCTGTCCACCTACAACTAAAAAATAAATATTTTTTTAAAAAAGCTATTTTAGTTGATTTAGAGGATAGTTTAAAATTTAACACTCAATTCTGATTTTTTAAAAATTCTTTAAATTTTTGATCAAAAAGGAATAATTCCTTAATTTGAATAAAGAATATCTCTCTTCAGCCAAGAGGCAACATTGTGAGTGCTGAAGAAACACCAGAGGCTTTCCCATTAATATAAGGAGGAGGAGGAGGAGGAGGAGGAGGAGGAGGAGGAGGAGGAGAAGAAAAAAATATCCCATCACAAATACTAAATAATTTTCTGTCCAATTCATCCCATATGAAATAAAAATAAGCAGCATAAATATTGAAAGGGAGAGAGGAGCTGTCATTTTTGATCAATAAAAATATATACTTAGCAGCTGGGGATATAGCTCAGTTTGTAGAACTATGTAGGCCTTGCATGCACAATGCCCCTGGGTTCAATCCCCAGCACCACCAAAAAATAAATAAATACACACACATGCACGCACACGCGCACACACACATGTGTATATATATGTATATGTTTAGAAAGCCCATGGAAATTTATTATACTTATCCAAGTTTTTCTTACCGGAGGGAGGAGGGAATACATTTTGGTGCATTTCTGGAGTAACTAGAAATGTGGTGGATAAATATGCGAAATCAACCACTAGTTTAAATAAATATAAAAATGTTAAAAATATAAAAAGCCAAGGTTAATACATTCATAGTTATAACAGCACACAACACTCCAAATGAAAGAAAGAAGAGAAAAGGTGAAGCAATTCCAAGAAGGAAATTGCAAATCTTTCATCTCAGGTTTTAGGTTTGCCTGCATAAAAATCTAAACAATATGAAGATGTCAGTTCATGCCAAACTGATTTATAAGGTTAAAGATATTCCAGTTGAGTTTTTTTTTGTTTGGTTGGTTTTTTGTTGTTGTTTTTTTTTTTTTTTTTTTTTTTTTGGTACCAGAGATTGAACTCAGGGTACTCCACCACTGAGCCACATCCCCAGGCCTTATTTTGTGTTTTGTTTAGAGACAAGGTCTCACTGAGTTGCGTAGCACCTCACCATTGCTAAGGCTGGCTTTGAACTCATGATTCTCCTGTCTCAGCCTCCCAAAGTGCTGGGATTACAGGCATGTACCACCATGTCCGCCTTCCAGTTGAAGTATGTTCTTTTACAGGATTGATTGAATGAGCTTAGGTTTTTTTTCCCCCTTTAGTGGATTAGAAATTATATCTATTATACTATATTCCTCTAGTATTTTTCCTGAAAAAAAAATTTTTCCTGAAAATTTTAAATATCTTTATCCTTAAGATCTTAAATGTAAATATCTTTATCCTTAAGATCAAAACTTTCTTTCTTTCTTTTTTCCTTCCTTCCTTCCTGTCTGTGCTGGGACTTAAACCCAGGACCTTGCTCATGTAAGGCAAGCATTCTCCTAATGAAATACATCCCCAGTTCTCAAAAATTTAATTTTATCCTCTTCCACAAGGATGCCTCATCTTACCCACCAACCTTATAATCACCAATAATCTACATGTTCAACTGAAATCATCTGAAAAGTTATTGCCACATTATTATTTTTTCAGAAAGGTTTTTAAGGTTGGTTGGTTGGTTGATTTTGTAGTAGAGATTGATCCCAGAGATGCTCTACCACTGAGCTACATCCCCAGCTGTTTTTTTTGTTTTGTTTTGTTTTGTTTTGTTTTGTTTTGTTTTTTGAGACAAGGTCTTGCTAGGTTACTGAGGCTGGCCTTAAACTTGCAAATCCTCCTTCCTCAGCCAGGCATGCACTACTGCACCCCACTCAGAAAGTTTTTAAATCAAGTTACCAGCCACATTGTTTAAACTTAACTATAAATTTTACTGGTGTCTTGATTCCCAGCTGATTCCTGTGAGATAAAAGAGGAAATGTTACTGGGACTGGGATATAGCTCAGAGGTAGAGCACTTGCCTAGCAGGCCTGAGGCCCAGGGTTCTGTTGGGAGCTTCACTGACACAAAAGGTTATTTTGTGACTATTTCCAGACTTCTGCATGGCTCCTGCCCTACCTACCTCCTACCCCTAGTTCTAAAAGAATTGTTTCATCCTTCTAACTGTGCTCCTTATGCCAGTTGATATGAGGCTGCAGGGGAATGGACAAGTTGGAAAATACAAATGGGTGCTAACCTGCTTGCTAACTTACATTGCAAAAGGCAAGATGTCATTCTAGAAAGAAGGGGGGAAAGAAATGAATTCAAACAGCTGGGGGCATGGATGGAGTGTGGAAAGAAAAATACTCTGGAGATACTAAAAGGGTAAGAGGAAGATTTGGGAGCAACTTGTATATGTAGATCATAAGAGGAAAAAAGAAAGGCAGAAGAATTTAAAGAGTTCTGCAGTGCATAGTAATTTAATTCTCCTTGGACATTTTCTTGAGAAATTTCAGAAAGATTTTAGGTACTTCTAATTTTATCTTTTTATCCATTGACTTGTTTGTTTTACTATTATGTCTTTGAATGTGATTCCTTAATTAAATTGGTCCCTAGAGTGCCTGGGCTTCGCATGGATTGTGGTATTATTCTGTGTATACTTCAGAAAATCAGACCCAGACAGAAAATTTCAAGTCCTTGGTACCTGGGTAGGTATCCAAGACTTCGATGAATGGATCATTTACTTTTTGCTTTATAACATGTTATCACAAAACTTAGTGGTTTAAAGCTACAAACCATTGTTTGTTGTGCTTCTGTGGACTTGCTGAGCATTTCCTCCAGCCTGAGTTGGCCTAACTGGCTCAACTTCACATAGTAGCAAAAAAAATCCCAAAAGCCTCTGCTTGAGTTCCACTTGCTGTTGTTCCACTGGCCAGAGCAAGTTACTTGGCAAAGCTCAGAATTAGTGTGGAAAGTAGACTTGACCCCTCGATGGGAATGGATACAAATTACATTTCAAAGGGGCATGGATAGAGAGAGGATGATTTGTGGCCATTCATACAATCTTACTAACATGTTTTGTCACTCAGAATGGCAGATTGCCCAAGTGGTCAATGGTGGGGAAGAGGAATGACATTCGCAGTGCTAGGCAGGGAACCAACTTCCCAATTTGCCCAAGACTCAGGTTTTCCTGGGGCATGGCATTTATGATAAAACTGGGACAGTCCTTTCTAGGCAAACCAGAAAGGTTGATCATCTAAGATAAGTGGCAATAATTGAAAATAGCTACAATGGAAATTATTTTGGGATATCTTTAAATGTCTAGGAAATTCCTTCATTTTTATTTGTTTTTGTTTGTTTATCTCATTTCCAAATATTCAGCTTGCTAAGGACATGCACTCACAGATCTTTTTTACCTGTACACACATGCATCCTCAGATATAGATTCACAGAAAATGGATGTGACCATAAATAAACTGCTCAGTGAAAAAAATCAAGAGATTTCCCAGTAGAGTATGCCCAGGAAGTGGGAGTAGGAGCTGGTGAGAAGATGCCAGCATTCGTTCCTCCTTAGGATTTTTAGGCAAGTTTCTTAGAAAAACCTGTCGACATATGTAGCTAATTTTAGACTCTTGCCCCATTTTCAAACCTGGGTCTTAAATTCCCAAGAACCCTTTACTAGTGGAAAGAGGCATCAGAATCATGGAGACAGCTTCTGCAACAATTTCTGGGGCCCCAAACCAGACCTACTGAATCAGATTTCTGGAGGAGAGCCCTGGGAACATGTGTTTTTTAAAAAGAAATTCCAAATGGTCAATGAATGTAAAAAAGATGGTTATCTCTTTAGTAGTCAAGATCATTTAAACTAATACAAAAACAAAAAGAACATTTTATATCCAATAGACTGAGCAAAGATTTTAAAAAGTAAAGCAGCCATGGATGGTCAGAATACTGGGAAATGAGCACATTCAGATACTCCCAGGGGGAATGTGCACTACCACAGTCTTTTTAGAAAGACGTACAGCAACATCTACTAAAAAACACACATTCTTCTGGATCCAGAAGTCCCTTCATTTAAATGGATTCTATAGAAATCAACCAGTAGTGATCCATTTCAAGGTTCTAAGAATGTTGACAGCAGCATTGCTTGCAGTAATGAAAAATTGGAAACAATACAAATCCCACTAATGGTAAAATGGTTTAAAAACACATATATAGAATATTAAGCAGAATATAGAATATATTAAGCAGCTACTGTAGAATATTAGCAGCTACTGAAAGGAATAAATCAGTCTGCATAAATTGGTCTGGAACGTCTATGACAGCATTACATGAGAAAAGAAATATGTAACCATTAGACCGTTTTGTAAACAGAAACAACAAGAATTCCCTAGAACCCTCTGTAAGTCTTTGTTTATTTGTGTACAAAACTGTTCATACATAAGAGAGATGTGAAAGGATAAACAGAGGCGGTTACCATCCAGTTCTCCCTGGAGTTGAAGTTCAGGAGAAATAAAATGGAGAGGGAGGGGGATTCTTCTTATTTGTATCTTTGTTTTATCTCTTGGAGAGCTACCTGTTACTTTTCTGATTTGTGAAATGGAATCTAATTAAAAAATGTATGTATTTGTTTCTCATTGCCACTATCATCAATCACCACATATTTTGTAGCTTAAAACAACCCAAATTTATTGTCTCAAGACTGTGCAGGTCAGAAGGGTAAAAGGAGAAGGCAGATTACACATATATTTGAGCTGCTTTTTTCACAAGAAAAGTAATTATGTGAGCTAGAGATGTGTTACTTTGTTTCACTCTAGTAACCTCTTTATGATCTATTTGTATCCTGTAACATCATGTCAGTGTTAAGTATACACAATAACATTTGTTTTTCACCACAAGTAGACAGGGCTGAGCTTCCTCTGGGAGATCTAGGGGAGAATTCCTTGCCTTGCTTCCAGAAGCTATCCATGATCCTTGGTTCTTGATCCCACACAACAGGACCTTTGCCTACATCTTCTTATCCATGACTCCGACACTCTTACTCATTCTTGTAAGGACCTTGTGATTGCATGGGATCCATCAGATAGTCAAGGATCACCTTGCTGTGTCAAAATCTGTAATCACATTCAGGATTAGGTAACATACAGGAATTAGGACACAGAGGTCTTTGGAGGGCCACTGTTTTGTCTACCACATTGTCTTGGTTAAAATATTTTATTAGCCAAGCACATTGGTGCATGCTCGTAATCCCAGCTACTTGGGAGGCTGAGGTACTAGGATCACAAGCTTAAGGTCAGCCTCAGCAAGTTGGTAAGATCCTGTCTCAAAGTAAAAAAATAAAATAAAAAGGGCTGGGGATGTAGCTTAGTGATGATTCAATCACCGGTACAGGAAAAATAATTAAGAATTTTAAAACTTTTTTATTCTAAAACTCTTTAGAGAATTGAATATTCAACCCGATTTAGGAACCCCACTTTAAGGTATTTCTCTAACTATAGCTATAGTTTTCTCCAATCAAGTAATTTTTCCTTTCAGAAATTTCCAGGTAGCTGTGTTCTTCCTAGTGAAGGTGATCCTAAGGACATGCTGTTGATCCACAACCTGTGAATGATGTCACTTGCACATAGCCATTGCCACAGTATGTTTCCAGACAGTGTGTGTCTTCCCTCCTTCTACACAACTTTAAACACCTTCCCAGAGGTGCCCGTATTATAAAGACCGTCTCCCCAGAAAGTCTCCGCATGCTCCCTAAGTCATCATGCCGGAATATCCACAGATGGCCACAGGTCATCCAGGGAACAGCACACTTGATCATAATGTTTCACAATTAGATAAGAAAGATGATTTCAGAATTAACATTAATATGTGGTTGCTTGCCCTCAATGCAGAGCTCTAGAAAAAAACTGGATTGGTTTTTGGAACTTAGCTAGTTCTAAGAGTTGCTTTGCCCCTTCCCTGAAAGATAGAGGGCCAAATCTGAGAAACAGACTGACCAGCTGAAGAGAAGAGCAACAGAAGTGGCTGTGGGTGCTCAATACTGTCCACAAACTAAGCCTGCCCACTAAGGAAAACAGGCCAGCGGTCAGTCCCTCTTCCTCCCTCCAGGTGGTGTTAATAAGGAGGCAGGACCATAGGGTGTGTGCCCCTCCTCCATGGAATTAGTGGAGCTCTGGGCCTATACTATGTTGGGTGCTTTAACAGCTATAGAAAAGCAGCCATGACATGATCCCTGTAACTCACAAAGCTCAGTACCATTAGGTCACAGGTTAAGTATGCACATATACATGAGAAGATCATGTGTATGCACACAGGCATTAGAAAATCATGTGTATATATTGTGAATGCAGCTGAACTATCCATTTCACTGCCCTCCTCTCTACCTACCCCAATAAAAAATGAAACATTTTTCACTCTCATTGGAACATTAAAACAGTATTGAAAATTAATCCCACATGGCCAGCTGTCACACCTCCAGCAGGGATGTGGCCCACACTGTTCTCTACTCCCTGGTATCCAATAGTGACCCAGCTAAAGCCTGCATTTCCCACCCACCTGGCCAGTAGGTGTTGCCGTGTGAGCCACGGGATGTGAATGACCTGTGGGATACAAACGAGTCCTGTGAGTTCTAGCTACTGCTTACCCTTAAAGTCTTATTGTCTGCACCTCTTGCCCTTGTCTCTTTTCCCACTTGCTGGGTGATGGAGTCTTAGGGCAGCCACTGTGCACCCAAATATAGAAGCCATGTGTTAAAGATAGCAAAATCTCCTATCAGGCATGGAGTGCCTACCTCTAAAAAAATCTACATCAACTGCTGTATTTTTAGGTTCCTTTTTACTACACTTAAACATTTTAAATAGCACAAAAGTAGAGAATTCACAATAGCTAAACTGTGGAACCAACCTAGATGCCCTTCGATAGATGATTGGATAAAGAAACTGTGGTATATATACACAATGGAATATTACTCAGTAATAAGAGAGAATAAAATTACGGCATTTGCAGGTAAATGGATGGAGTTGGAGAATATCATGCTAAGTGAAGTAAGCCAATCTCAGAAAACCAAATGCCAAATGTACTCGTTGATAAGTGGATGCTGATCCATAATGTGGGGAAGGACATGGGAATAATGGAGGAACTCTGTTCACAGGGATATAAGGGGGTTGGGGGAAAAATGAGAATTCCAATGAACCATGTTGGTTGTAGGAAGATTAATGGCGGGGGGGGGGATATTTGGGGAGTTGAAAAGGGTAATATTTAGAAAGAAAGAAGAGAGTGATCAGCCCTTCAGCTAAGGGAAGAAGTAGAAGGAAAACAAGGACCCAGTAATGAACCCAGGCTGCCTGCAGAACACGAAACTCACAACTTGTCTTCAAAAAGAACTTCTGTGTACATTTTCAACAAGGGACATCTGAATCTAGACAGAAACTTTTGGCCATTTTTAGACTCCCCTAGCAATTTTATTGATCCTCAGTGCTTTAGGAAAACATGAAATCTGGAAACATCCTTCAATTATTCTGATTATGGCATCATTTTGAAATATGTGAAGCACTTTGTTATGTGCTGGACATTATGCTCAGCTACTGACGAGTATAATTGCTTCAGCACCCACAATTCCATACAGAGCTATTATTATTTTTCACCTGTTTGGTGCAGATGAGCACACTGAGACTTGAAGACAGAGGAACAGACAGCACTCGTCCCCCACAGCCTCACTCATCCTTGCAAACAGAAACCTCATTTTTCTCGGAAATGGGGAGCAGTGTGCACCCAGGCTCAAGAGGATAAATACAGAGCATTCCATTGTCACGGAAAGCTCGGATGGGTGGCACTGGGAGACACAACGCTTCACACAAGTGGCTCCATGCATGAGACTGAGGCAGAAAGCCCAGATTTGAATGCTGGAGTCACTGCTTGCCAGCAGCATGATTTTGGACAGATTTCTTTGACTCTGCTCCTCGGTTTCCACTCTATAAATGAAAATGATAAAAACAATACTTACCCCAAAAGATAGTTGGGAAGATTAAATGTTACATAAAGTGCTTAGAACAATTTGGAAGATAGAATGAGGTCTTAATAAATGATAATAAGTATGATTATTTGGCAGATATTTTAAAAATCATTTACCAAACTTCTGCTTAAGAGTAATTGTGCTAAGTAATTCTGAATTATGACAATTCCTGATTCCTGACCTTCATAATTTTTCATCCTAATTGGGGATGTCAGGGCACACCTGTCAGAAATATACACAGATATATATATACACACACACATATACATACACACATATATATGTATATGTATATACACACACACACACACACACACACACACACACACATATATATATTTGGTCTATAGACATGACACACTGATTACTGCTAGCATTTATTCTTAGAAGAAAGGAACTAGCCAAGTACAGTGTCATATGCCTGTAATCCCAGCAACTTGGGAGGTTGAGGCAGGAGGACCACAAGTTCCATGCCAAGTTGTGCAACTAAGCAAGTGCTCCAGGCCCAACATAAAAATAAAAAGGACTGGGGATGCAGCTTAGTGGTAGAGTGCTAACCTAGCATGCATGAGGCCCTGGGTTCAATTCCCAGTACTGCAAAGATATAAAAATTTAAAAAAAGAAGAAACTATACTTCTTCATATCCATTTATGTCAAGATGACTTCCTAAAAGAATCATGGCCGGCAGGCTTGACAAGTGAGAAGTCCCAACCCACTGCATGTGAAAAGGCACATACATCACCATGAGGGAGAGGAGTGAAATAGTTACTGAAGCCCTTGATACTGTCTCAAGAACCACAAGAACAATCTAAAATCAAAGGTCAATGATCCAGAGGTAAACAATCTAGAGGCAAATAATTGCAATAAAATATAAGATCAATTGGTTCAACTAAGACTCAGTTTGAATGTATTTAATGGCAGGTACTACATACCTACAATGGACCAATGCCTTGACTTACTTCTTACCTAGGATGATAATTCCTGTACAAAGTAAACTGGAAAAAATCCGCATAGTTCCTTAGAGTCTTTGCTAGAGACTCACTCTGCCTAGAATATGCTCACTCGCTCTCTCTCTCTATCTCTCTCTCTAATCTAAGCATTGTTGGTTCTTTCTCATTATTCGAATGGCTGCTTAATCTCCTGAGATAGGCCCTCACTTATATCACCCAATGTAGAGGAACTATCAAGACATTCTCTAACATTCCCTAAGAAATCTTCATACTACTTAATACTTTCTGATATTTTCCATTTTTTCAAAACAGTTTTATTATCTTTTATGTCCACTTATAATATAAATCTGAGAGAGCAAGGAGGGAGCTTACTTATTTGATTTGATACTATATCAGCAATGTCTGGGAAAATGCTTGGATTATAGTGCAGACTCTGAAAATGTTTATCAAATGAATGAAAATAAGGCAGAGTATCAGTAAAAATATCCAAGGCAGCCCAGCGATTGCATCCTCTTCTCAACTTTAGAATGCACCCTCTATAGTCATAGGTTATATGAAATTTTGAGGGCTTATTTCAACAATCCATGGGAATCTGAGATAGCAAGCAATATCCTTTTTTTTAATCACATGTTCACTCTGAAGCTAGTATTCTCAACATTGCAAAATTCAGGTATTCTCGAGCATCTGGGTTTGAGTCGCCCACTTTATCTTTGCCTGCTCAGCATCTAACACTGCTAAAAGGAAAGACTTGATTGGCTGTTATGGTTTAGATGTGGTGTCTCCCAAAAGCTCACATGTGAGACAATGCAAAAAGGTTTGAAGGAGAAATGATTGGGTTATAGCCTTAACCTAATCAGTGAGTTGATCCTTGACGGGATTACCTGGGTGGTGACTAGAGGCAGGTGGGGTGTGGCTGGAGGAAGTGGTTCATTGGGAGCATGGTCAAAGGAGATACTCAGAGCTAGGGTTAAGTTACGGTGGCCTGTGCAGAATTTTGTGGGGTGGAAGCTTCCTTGTCATGTGACTGATCCCATGATCAGATAAAAGATAAATGTGCAGTGAACATAGGGTGGGAGACAGGTCACCAATCACCTATGAGGTGGCTGGAAAAAAAACAAGTTGCCCTGCAGCCAGGGCTCAGTGTGGTTAGCTACTAACCTGGCTTTCACCCCTGGACTGTGTTGTTCACAGAGCTGGGGTTGTAGGCGGAAGGTTTTCAATTTTGGATGTTTCTCAACTATGAAGTGGCTTCTAAACAGATATTTGAGGTAGATGAGGGACTAAATGATGCCATTAAGTAGGGGCAGATCATTCTAGATAGCAAGGAAGTTCTCATTGCTGGCAATAGTTAGACCAACTAGAGAACAATGCCTTGGCTAGTGTCTTATAGATAGATGTGTGCCCCCCCATATATATGAATATATATATATATGAGTATATTCAGAGAGTTATATATATATATATTTCAGAAGCATCCAAAGAAGTATATAAATAATCAATTCATTCTAGAAGATCAATCAAAATATGGACATGACAACGGATTGATTTGGAAAAATAATCTAGCAACTTCTTCCTCGCAAAAGAAAATGCACACTTAAAAGTTGTAACTTAGCCGGGCGCACGCTTGTAATCCCAGCACTCTGGGAGGCTGAGACAGGAGAATCGCAAGTTCAAAGCCAGCCTCAGCAACGGTGAGGTGCTAAGCAACTCAGTGAGACCCTGTCTCTACATAAAACACAAAATAGGGCTGCGGATATGGCTAAGTGGTCGAGTACCCCTGAATGCAATCCCCAGTACCCCCCCAAAAAAGTTGTAACTTAGCTTAAATGGCTTCCTTTTTTTTCCCCTCTTTTCTGAGAATGGGTATCAAACAGATAAATCATGTAATAAATATTTGAAGGCAGAGCATGTGGAGGGTTTTGGGGGTGAGGGTATTTTGTCACTCTTTTGCCTCTTTCAGTTGTTATATCAAAAAAGAACTCCCTAGGTAAACATTACAGTCTCACTGGATTGACAAACAGCAGCAAGTAACAATTTCTTATGGCTGAGATATCTAATATAAAACAGATCTGTATACACATGTACATGCACGATTTATAACAAGGCTCTGATAAAAGTTAAATTGCGTCTTGATTTTTGAGAACTGAAATATCTGCTTTTCTGCCAGAGCCAAGGAGAGCTCATAAATGATGGAAGTGCTTTGGCTTTCAGAAAGATGCTATTTCTTTGCAATGCTACTTCTTTGGGGAACAAATATGAAAAATAAAACGTGTCATTTTACATGATACAGAGTCTTTTTATTGTCACCCTCCTGGCTTTAAAAGTGAATGGGACAAATCATAAAAAGACATATTGTAGGAGCAAGTTCTGCCTCAGATCTAGATATTCTAATGGAGTGTACGATGCAGGAGTCTGGCCTGTCTCTTATTTCTCCCATTCCTTATCTATGGGCAAAGCAACCTGGTAATAAAGTGCTGAAGTGTGAATAGAATGATTTACTCCTGGTTGGCAGCCTCTCTCAGCTTGCGGTTCTTGGAGATGATGATTTTCCTATCAACTTACTCCACAGGAGTGGAGGTAAAATCCGTCAGATTGAGCCCTGGGGAATTAATGGAAGCGGATATGTACACATGAGGCTATAAAGACAGTTTGCCAAATCTTCAGAGGTCACAGGCATGAAACATTTTTCAAACTTACAAACTGACACTTTAAAAATTAATGGAAACACAAACAAACACTAACAAGTGTTGGTGAGGATGTGAAGAAATTGGAGCTCCCATATGCTGCTGTTGAAACTATAAAATGATGGGGCCACTGAGTGTATGGCAGTTCCTCAAAAAATAAAGAGTCATCGTATGACCCAGCAATTCCACTTGCATGTATACACCCAAGAGAATCAAAAATACACCCTGCACAAAACATATGCAAATTTTCGTAGCATTGTTATAATGTCCATCAACTGATAAAAGGATAAATAAAATGTGGTGTATCTATACAATGGAGTAATATTCAGCCACAAAAATGGAGTACTTATCCTTATAGCATAGACAAAACCTGAAAACATGATAAATGAAAAAAGCCAGATACAAAAGGGTAGATATCATATGATTTCATGAATACGAAATGTCCAAAATAAGTAAATCCATAGAAACAAATAAAAAGTATTTGTGGTTGCCTAGGAATAGAAGTTTCTTAGCAAATGGGAAGGAACTGCTCATGGTTACGGGTTGTTCTTCTAAGGGTAATAGAAATGTTCTGGTATTAGATGGTGGAGACAATTGCAAAATTTTGTGAATATACTTTTAAAAATCATTGGACTGTACACTTCAAAGGAATGAATTTTAAGACATCGGAGTTTTGTCTCAAAGTCATTTAAATTTCTTAAATTAAGATTTGAAATTTGAATATCATGACATGTACAGGAATTATTGTCAATTTTTTCTATATCACTATTATAGTTATGTTCTTAAACAAGTCTTATGAAGATGATCACTAAACACCTAAGAGCAATTGTTTTAGAGAAATTACTGGTAAGTTCACAGTACTTAGGTGTCTCCCGTTGCTGGATGCCCATCACATGGACATGGTAGACATCGGCTCCAATCTCACATTAGTCCTGTGAGAGCTTGAGAAACTTTTGGAGACGATGCAAATCTCCATTCCCCTTCTTTAAACATAGGTTGTTAGAAGAATTACCAACTCCTAGGGAAGATGTGAAAGTCAGGAAGCAACTGACAAACCGTCGTTGTAGTTGGCATAGAAATGGAGGTGGTGTTTAAATTTATTATACTGATTTGAACAAAACTTCTTTTTGCATTTTAGCAACTCTGAAATTAGGGTGCATCTACTATTTGGTGGCATTTTATGATTTGATTAGAAGTATGTTTTTTTTTTAAAGTTACAGAAAGTAAAGCAGCATCTCATACTCAATGACTTCATAGACCTGTGAGACTGTGTACTATCACCACTGCTCCCACTATTGGGATTTAGGTGGCTTTAAACATCCCATCTCTTTTACTATTTGCTCCTTCTTACACAATCGGTCCTTAAAAAACATCAATGTATTTCTTAAAACATCAGTGTATTTCTTCTATATTTTCCATTTCCATATTTCTTGATTCTTCTCATCACCAATTGTTATGCTTTGATGTAACAATTACAATCAGTGTGAATGTGAGCAACTTCAACTTCTCATACCTTGGTCTACTTACTATCTATAAAATAAGGATGAGAATAGCCCTCCCAATCTTATGTTCCAGGCAATGGTCCAGGCACTGAGAATATAGTAGTGAAATACACAGGATAAGTATTTACCCAGAGCAAGATCAAATTTTAATGAAGTGGGAAGAGAGGACATAAAATAATATGTATTTATGGTATAAAAATAATGAAGGAGAATATCCACATCAAAAGAATGAAACTAGACCCTTTTTTGCACCATGCACTATAATCAACTCATTAAAGACCTAAACATAAATCCTGAAACCATAAAACTCCTAGAAGAGAGTGTAGAGGTAAACACTGAACACTGGCTTTGACAATGATTTTTTGATATCACACTAAAAGCTTGGGCAACAAAAGCAGAGATCAATAAATGGGATGAGGTCAAACAAAATACTGTTGCCTGGCAAAGGAAACAATCAACAAAAGGAAACTACAATGAAAAAAATACTTGCAAATCATGTATCAAATAATGGGTTAATATTTAAAAGTCATGAAGAACTCACACAATGCAATAATAGAAAAACAAATAATCTGATTACAAAATGGGCAAAGGACCTGAACAGGCACTTCTCCAAAGAAGACATAAAAATGGTCAATGAGTATACAAAAGGTGCTCAACATCATTGATCATCAAAGAAACAAATCAAGACCGCTATTTTCTCTCCCTCACATTCCTTAGAATAACTATTGTCAAAAAATCAAGAGATCACATGTGCTGGCAAGGGTGTGGAGAAAAGGAACTTGCACCAGGCTATTATTGTACACTATTGGTGGGAATACAGATTGGTACAGCCTTTATGGAAAACAGTATGGAGGACCCTAAAGAAATTAAACATAGAACTACCACATGACCCAGCAGTCCCACCTTGTAAAAATACCTGCACCTGCGTGTTCGTGGCAACATTATTCACAATACCAAAGATGTGGAAGCAATCTCAGTGTGTGTCCATCAGTGGACAAAGGGATAAAGAAACTGGAAATATTTATGCACACTCACATACAAACACACACACACAAAAATACCCAGAATATTATTCAGCCTTAAAAAAACAGAAGATCCTGCTATTTGTCACCCATGGATCAAACTAGATGATATTATACTGAGTGAAATAAGCCAATGCAGATAGAAAATATTGCATAATCTCACTTATATAGGAAATCCAAAATTAAGTAAATCAATTAAAAGGTATAGAGCTGGAGAATAAAATAGTAGTTGCCAAATAAGTAGAGTTTAGCTCCTCTTGCCTCACACACACACACAAAATGTGTAATGTGAAATAAAAAATATGTAAATTTGCTTCATTATAGTAATCATTTTACTTTCCGTATGTATCTCATAATCTCCTACTATATATGCTAAATACACAAAATAGAATTCATTTCAAAAATAAAATGGAGGACTTGGGTTGTGGCTCAGTGTTAGAGTGCTCACCTAGCATGTGTGAGGCACTGGGTTCAATCCTCAGCACCACATAAAAATGAATAAATAAAGTCAAATCATTGTGTCCATCTACAACTAAAGAAAAACATTTTTTTAAAAAATAAATAAAGTGGAATAAAGGGGTTAGAGTATAAGAAGTTGCTCTTTCATAAAGGGTATTCAAAGAAAGCCTTCTAATTAGGTGATGGTTGAGCAAACATTAGAAAATAAATAATCATGGAAATGCTTTGCAAAAAATAGAGGTAAGGAAGTATTTGAACTCATTGTACTATAAAATTATCAAAGCTTCTGGGTTAACTTGGTTCACCCCTAAAAAGAGACTGAACCCAGTCTCTTTCATTATGAGGTTCATAAGCTTGTCTGAGAGACAGACATGGGAATGTATAATTGCCACGCAGTATGATAACTACCAATATAGAAATTCGAACACTTCCATAGAAATATATAGGAGGCAGATCATAACAGAAGGCTTCATTGATGGAATAGCATCTGAGCTGCATCCTTAAGAGAAAATTTATGTACAGAAAAGCACACAAAAAAGAAAGTAGCACACCTACTGCACATTTTGTTTTGTTTTGTTTTCTCCTTTAACAAATAAAAATAAGAAATAAAAGTCTCTCCCCTTTACCACCAGGGTTGGCAAACTTTTCTTGTCGAGGGTGAAATGTAAATATGTTAAGTGTCTGTCAATCATACAGTCTCTATCATAACTACTCAACATTGCCTATAGCACACAAGTGGACCCAGACAAAGCCCAGTGAAAGAGCGTGGTTGTGTTTGGGCAGAGATTATTTACAGAAACAGGCAGGCAGCTGTGTTTGACCATAGTTTGTCAACCCCTGCCTTACCCAAACCCGAGACATTTAGAATAAAAGTTTTAACACACATCCAATTTTATCTATTTTCACAAAGACCTAAAGGATGAGTAAGACAAGGTAGGGGATCAAGGGAGGAATATCACAATCAAGAGAGATTGCAAGTCATGTACAAAGTTACAGTCATAAACACTCACAGAGTATTCAGAGAACTGCACATGATCTATATGGTTAGACCCGATGTTTTAGAAGCTAAATCAAAATGATCCTATACAGTAATAAATTAATGGCAATCTATACTCTTCCGGTGAGATAATGGGAAGGAACAGCTAGACATATTTCAATTTTCACTTTTTCCTATATTGTGATTTTTGCATCTAAGTTACCATAGGAGGAAACAGGGTTAATAATTCCAGCTGGACTTGCTTTCTAGTGTTCCAACAAGAATAAAAGGAGCATAATGCCCTTAACATCCTCATCTCACCCTTGGAACCAACTGTATTTCTGATGATCTCTGATCCTAGCATAGGCTTTTAAGTTCAGTACTCACTCCTGAATCTTAACATCCATGTGTTTATCTGATACTTGTTCTTTTCATTGTTGTTGTTGCTGCTGCTGTTTGTTACACATGAGCCAGATTCTAGAATCTTCTGAATGATTCCTATAGCCCTGCCTTGTCCATGTTGATTCTCATGCCCTAAATGTCTCTTTTGCTAATGATATGGCAAATCACACAAACACAGCCACTAATGATGCAGATCACTTACCAGATCTCTCAATAGGAAGATGAAACCAAGAAGCTGAGCTTTTAAAGGACACTTTGGAACTATTCTGATGTCTCTGGGCAAATATATGTATTCACTCTTCAAATAGCTGCTACTGAGATGACAGCCACTGTTCAGGCACCAGAGACTGTCATGAATTTGAGTTCTAATTACTCATAACTACTGTACATTGACCTCTCTGAACATAATTTGTGAAATGGAAAATTTAATTCATAAAACTGTGGTAAGAAAACACAACTTAGGATACCAGTTTGGACTGGTTTCTAGCAGAGCATAGATACTTAATAAATACTGAACTCCTTCTTCCCTGTTCATTAATATGTCCATCTATTAACCAGGCTGAAATACAGCTTCATGAACCAAAATATGGAAAAATCAGTTTCCATTCACAGGTATAGAATAATTTAATGCTGAAATAAAAATAGGAATTTTGAAAATTAAAATAGCATTTAAATCATCCAGAGAAAGAAAAATAAAAGGAAAGCCTGTAGAGGGAAAATTAAAATAACATTCTCATCCTAGCTTCTTTTGATTTAGTATTCATCTTAAACCTTAACATACTCATAATTTTTAGTAATATATTATTTATTCCTAGCCCAACTTTGTCCTCACTCATTTTTGTCTCTCTTTTCATTCCACCTTTAACTCATGTTACTTTGTTGTATTTTATGGTCATCTGTAAGCTCCCTGAAATCCTTTGTGGAGCACAGTGGGGTATAAATAAAATAAAATACTGTGTTTTGGACAAGGCATCTTCAGAAAGAGAATCCAAGGAAATCAATAATTCTTCACAGCATCTAAAACAGTACAGTTCCAGCCCATAATCCATGACCTGTTGGGCAACAAAACTAACAGTTTGTCTTTTCCTGAACCTGTTTTATTAATTTAAAAAATTATAAGAGCTACCATCTCTTAAATACTTACTATGTTCTTCACATTAGTCTAAGGAGCTTCCACCTGTATTTATTCATTTAATTTTCCCAACAATTCTAAGAGGCAGGTACCAGTAATTATCCCCAATGAATAGCTGAGGAAACTGAGAGATAAAGAATTTTAATCTCTTAAGGTCATACACCTGTTAAGCAATGAGCAAGGGTCCTACTTGAGACAGCATGACTCCAAGTTGCCACTTTTAGCCATAATGCAACCTGACTTGCAGGAATTATAAAGTCCTTATAAATTATTGAGCCTTTTATAATTCTTCCTTTATTTGGTTTTAGGCTCATATATATTGATGAATTATAGAAAAGACAATTCTCATATACCTCTTATATACCTCTTATATATCTCTTATAAGGTTACTTCTTGATACTTTCTTCAATATAGTTTTTCAAAAATTTTAATAAAGATTTGTCATAGCTAAGAAAAAGAATGAGTGAAGCCAGGTGCAGTGGTGCACACCTATAATCCCTGTGGCTCAGAGGATGAGGTAGGAGGATTGCGAGTTCAAAGCCAGCCTCAGCCAAAGTGAGGCACTAAGCAACAGTGAGACCCTGTCTCTAAATAAAAATACAAAATAGGGCTGGGGATGTGGCTCAGTGGTTGAGTGCCCCTGAGTTCAATCCCTAGTATCCCTTTCCCAATAAAGAAAAAGAATAAGTAAAGATAGTCAAGTCAATAACATATTCAGAAATATCACCATATTAAACATAGTGCTAGATCCTGGGGCCACTCCAAATTGGGTTCATTAGCTTCATGGTGCCTACATTCAATGGAGGATCCAAATATTAAACATGAAGTCATGTCTTAGTCTATTCATGCTGCTACAACAAAATACAACAAATCAGGAAATTTATAAAGACAAAAGACAAAGGATTTTATTTTCTCACAGTTGTGGAGGCTGGGAAGTCCAAGATCAAAGATTGCTGAGGGCCCAGTCTCTCTGCTTCCAAGATGGCAGCTTGCTATGGCATATGGAGGAACAGGATGCTGTCCTCACATGATAGAAGAAAGAAGGGTAAGCTAGTTGAACACCACATGAAGCCCATAGGCTACAATCACATTTACAAAGGAGGAGCCCTGATGGCATAATCACCTCCTGAAGGGTACAGCCCTTAGTCTTATCAAGTTTGCTATGAAATTTTAATACTTGATTTCGCAGGAGATTCATTCAAGCCATAGCAATGATTATGTTATGATGAGGGATGGTATGGTAATAATCCTTGGTGCCCTGAGAGAATGGGCAAGAGTACCATACATATCTAGATGAGTAATTTAGGAGTGATCTTTTTCATATTGTCCTATACCCACTGAAAAAGTTGCATTGATTGAAGTCTTTTGATTATAAGATGAGAGAAGAAGTGGAAATGTTCAAAGTCTGGTGGATTAGTCAGCTCAAGATACTGTATCAGAGTGGATTATATAACAGAAGTTAGTTTCTCACAGTTCTAGAGGCTAGAAAGTCAGGATTAAGGTGCCAGCAGTGTTGGTTTCTGGTGAGGGCTCTTTTCCTGAAATTCAGATGACAGAATTCATAATATAAATAATATAGAGGGGTCTCTAGTGTCTCTTATTATAAGGAGATTAATACTGTCAAAGCATGGCCCCACCCTTATAAGCCCATTTACTGTTAGTTACCTCCATAGAGGCCCTATCTCCAAATAGATTCACACTAAGGATTAAGATTTTAGGTATATCAATTTTTATTTTTATTTATTTATTTCAGTCCTAGGGATTGAACCCAAGGGCACTTAACCACTGGCCCACATCCTCAGTTCTTTTTATTTTTTATTTTTTGAGATGGGGTCTCAGTTAGTTGCTTAAAGCCTCACTAAGTTGCTGAAGATGGCTTTGAACCTGTGATCCTCCTGCCTCAGCTTCCTGAGTCACTGGGATTACAGGTATGTGCCACTGCACATGGCTAAACACAAATTTTAAAGGGATGCAAACATTCAGTGCTTAACATATGAGTAGAAGGAAGAAGGAAAGACAGGGTTTGAGCATAGAGAGCCATCAGGAGGACAAGGTATAAACTGAGATCCTATTGCTTTCAAGTATCTGAACATAATTCCATAAATAGGGTATTTGGATTCTAGAAGGATTTCAAGATAAGCAGGGTTTCACACTTTATCCAAAGAACAACAACAATGGAAAATCATTGATAGGCTTTTACCACAGAAGGGACGTGATGGGCCATAATCCTCTAGAGACCCCAGTTATTGTAGGGAGGATGAATTGGAGAGGGTCAACACAGAGGCAGATATTTGAGGAGATTGTAGGTTCAGGGTAGTGCTAGTGAGGACAGAAAGAAGTGGGAAGATTAAAGATGTTTTAGGGTCAAACAAGCAGGATCTGGAAATAAGTTCAACTCTGTTGAAGAAAGGAGAGGAGAGTATCAAGGACAGTGCCAAAGTTGCTGGTTTAGGTGTGCCTTGACCTTGGTGCTCAAGGAGAGGAGGCAAGAGCTACATACAGAAAACAAAGAGAATGTGTCCCAGACAGAGCAGCAAGAAATCACCAATCCTAGCCAGAGTGTGACAGGCAGAGCTTTCTGTTACTCACCCTGGCTTTTATTGCCACCTTTAAATTTTAAAGTCTAGAGACACTTTGTTGATATTTATTTACCAGTTTTTCCCAATTCTCAGATGTGTCTTCTGTATATTCCATTTATCTCTTTGGATATATTTTCTCACAGTATATGGTGATTCCAGAATCTTGAGAAACAGACCTCTGTGATCTCGTCCTTGTACATTCATTGGCTGAGCAATCTTGAAACCTGGAGGCCTTCAATTTCTCTTCTGAAAGATGCCTATATAAAAAAGAAATAGTTAAATAATATAATAATAATAATAGTTAATGTTTATTCAGTGTTAACAGATGTCAAGTACTGGGCTAAGACTTATTTATCAAATTTAAGCCTGATCAAACCTTCTGAGTAGGTACTATTGTCTCCCCTTATAAATGAATACACTGAGATTTCAGATCTCAGTGACTTGCTAGTAAACCACACACTTCAGAAGTCAAATTCAGATGGACCCGTGATGTACCAGTTCTGATCTTCATACCATTTTGTCTTTACACTTTTATCTGTGACAGTTTAGCAACTGAGATGTAATTTTAAACATTTTATGTCTATTAAATTATAAACATATGTACCATGTTTTATAATATATTATTTATTATTATATTAATAGAAAGCCTATTGTGAGAAACTTGGAAAATATAGAGAAAATAAAAATCATCCATAATCCTACCACCTGGAGGTAACCATTATTACAATTTTGATATATTTCATGAATGCCAATATTTTTCATTACATTTTTTATAGTTGAAATCAGTGTTTATATATTTTAATCATGCTATTTCATTTAAATTATAAGTATAACCCTTTCTCTATGCTATTAAATATGATTTACAAATCTTCTTTTCAGTGACTGCAAAACATTTCATTACATGAATATACTATAATTGATGTAACCATGCAAGCATTTTTGAACATTTAGTTTTTTTCTCATTTATTTTACTAATATAAGTAATACATTTGGTTTTTCAAATTATTTCCTTTAAAAATATCACAGAAGTGTAATCATTGCTTCAAAGAGGGTAGATACATTTTGAAGGCCCTTATTACTTTCCAAAAATAACAAAACAATAGATGTTCACTTCATCAGGGAGTAAGAATCCTGTCTCATCATAACCTCAACAGCACTACACTATGACATTTGCATTTTAAGTCTTTAGTAATAATTTCACTTTAATATTTATTTCTTGGTACAAATAATAGTTAACACTGTTATTGTCCTTTGCAATTATTTTTATCTTAATTAGTTCTCTTTTCCTGCGCTTATCCATTCACTTGCTTTTTCATTTAATAAATATTTATTAAAACAACTATTACATGTTCAGCCCTATTAGAAACTCTGAAAATATAGTAGTAAGGAAGATAGGCAAGATCTCTGCCCTCATGGTGCTAACAGCCTAGGAATAAGGCATCATAGCGAATGGATTAATTTGCATTGGCAGGAAATACACTGAAATATACATCACTTAAAAATAATTTTCTGTATATTCCAAATTTGCTTAAACAAACGTATGTTACTTTTATGATGATTAAAAGGAGTACAGATGTTTGATAGCCTTGGTTAAATTATTTTAAAAAATTGAGAAAAGCATCTGATGGTAAAAATATTGTGGGCTACTTAATTAAAAGGGGTTAATTAAAAGCAATAAAGTGTTCCTTTTTGGTCTTAGAAATACTATACACTCTTAAAAATTACTGAGAACACCAATGATGAAAACTGAAAGCTGTTTAAAATGCAGAAACACTGAAGTGCACATTCCACTAGCCATCAGAGAGATGTGATCGTGCCTTGGGTCGCCTCTGGAAAACCCCACTGTATACTTAGAGGAGAATGAGAAAGAAAAGGCAAAGCATGATTTAGCATTATTATGGAAACAGTTTGGCTCTGATTGGGCTCCTATGAAAATACTAAAGACCTCTGGCATCCCCAGACCATATTTTGAAATCCATGGTATTGGGAATGACTTCTACTTTGGATTGGGTGTTAGAGGAGGTATCTCTGAGAATGTGATGGTTATCCTACGATCCAAGGGAGGAGGAAAAACAGTAGTGATAGCAAAGATAAAAAGGCAGAGAATGAGTAAAGACCCACCCACAGGAGGAAATGGACAGGGTTTGTTGGGGGAACAGAAATGAGACTAGGGTGTCCATCTTTATCAGGATGCTTTTCTATAGGACTTTTAAGGGAATTTTACTATGTGCAATTTCAGACTTATAGATTGAACTTGACCCCTAGAATGCTGTGCCTTTTATTTGCTAACCAGAGAAAGAAAAGCTATAGTATCACTTTTGTTCCAGTGAGGAAGTGAATGGTACACAATGATGAACGTGAGGTTGACATGACTGTTAGTTTGCTCACAGTGATGAACTCAGTGCCTAACGCGCAAAGATCTAGAGCAGCATTTTGCATTCATTTTATGGAGCTGCCTTTGTTAGCTTTTAAAATAAGGAATAGTTGGCAGGAAAAGTCCCCCTCTTTTGTCTTAGCATCTTAGTAGAGCATATCTCAATACAGCTTCTCTTTTTTTAGACAGAAAAAATGTGGTTAGAGCCAGGCCATTGCTGAACCCTTCCATTCATGCAGTCAGACTTACCTATATTAGTCTCAATATTCACCCCAGAAATTTAAATAAATAGGATCCTGTTACTTCAGTGTTCCAATAGCATTTCAACCAAGCATCAAAATGCAGGATGCTCACTCAAAACTAAATACTAATCCGGGCACTGGTGGCATATGCCTGTAATCCCCACAGTTCAGGAGGCTAAGGCAGGAGGGAGGATTGTGAGTTCCAAGTCAACCTCAGCAATTTATCAAGGCCCTATGCAACTCAGCAAGATTCCGTCTCTAAATAAAATACAAAAAAAGGGCTGGGGATATGGCTCAGTAGTTGAGTGCCCCTGGGTTCAATCCCTGGTTTAAAAAAAACAACAACAACAAAAAAACCCTGCTCTGTTTGATTTTTCTCAAACAAAACTGATTTCACTGAGTTAGTACTGTCAGACCAACAATTTCTACCTGTGGCTATCAAACTACCTAACCACTTTGAGGTCCACTGGAGTGAGATTTCCAGAATTCCCCAAGAATCTCCTGAATGCTTACCTAAATTCAGATTTCCAGGCCCAATTCCACCAGTTAGATTTGGATTTTCAGGTAAGGAACCTGGGAATCTGTATTTTAATTATGCCTCTATCATTTCTACCAGCAGGCAAGTGGTAGAAAGCCTGAGATGAGTTATACTTCCATCAAATAGTAAATGTCTTTGGAGCTGAAAACAAATCAATTTGTAATTTTGAGCTTTCCAAGTATAGTTCTACTTAAATCACATCATCAAATGGAGACATTCTATGTTTCCATTTATATAAGACACAAAACAAGAAAAACTAATGTGTGCTGTTAAAAATCCAGACAGTAGTTAACCTCAGCAGCTTAGTAATTGGAAAGGAGGACAAAGGGATTTTTTTCAGGGACAGAATGTTCTGTTTCTTTATCTGGTACTAATGTCACAAATGTGTTCAGATTGTAAAAAAAAATCACCATATATATTATATACTATGAATATTATACACATATGCACCAACAAAATTATTTCAGAAAGATTTAAAGGTTATAACGCTGTAAAGTTTAATTTAAAAGTAAGAAAAACTACATATACCGAAAGTGTTTCTACTAAATTAGCATTTTTATCAATATTTAAGATACACGGTCCAAATATATGTAGATTTCAGATTATGTGCCTAACCACTGGAAAAATTAAAAAATATGCTTGCTGTAAGCCTGAGTATCCTGTCTGCGGAGTCCCTGTCTTCCTGAAGCTCAAGTATGATATCAACTTTTGCATTGCTTTAAGTATTTAAAAAAATATATTCACAAAGATAAACCCAGAAGTAAAATCTCTGCTACCAAATATGGGGTACCAGATGGCAAAAAACAGCCTATTTATTTTTAGTTTCTCATCAAAAAACTGGTGTCCAACAATTGAATGGGCTACTTTATTTTTCTCAAGAAGTCAAATTTATTATCAAATTGACAAAAATGACAGTCAAATTTTGGAAAACAAAAGATAAAAATCTTAAAACCATACAATTATAAATATTTTTGCCTCTTTTTTAAAAATAGATATGATTCTCACATGGCACAATTAAATATAATGATTAACTTTGTATCCTGCTTTTTAAACTTGTTATATAATATATGGGGCTTATTCAGTTATGCTTTTGATTATTTTCTATACCTTGGCTCTAACTAGAATTTAAGTATTACAAAGGCAGGGCGGGAGCTTATGTTTATTTTGTTCACTGATATCTTTCCAGTGCTTGGAACAATACCTGATACATAGTCAGGGCTCAATATCTTTTGTGGACTGAATGTTGAACATACCATATGTGTCTTTGCAGATTGCTAGAGTCTTCCAACTATTTTTTTGAAGAGATTCTATTCTCCACCCTTGAGTAGAATAATCCTGAGGGTGGGAGGAACCTCCTATTTGATGTTCTATATTTCATGTTTTACATTACCATCATCTTTGAGACTTTTAAGTTTAGAAACTGGTTGAAAACTCAAATGCCTCTGAGCTTAGGGAGTTATATAAGTTTAGTATGAGGAGTGTAAAAGAAGGTTGCAATAAGGAGAGGCAGAGGCTGTGGAAAACTTGAGCATGTACCTTCTACAATATCCAGAGAGGGTAGCAGCCATTCATCACTACCCAAATGACATCCTCACAAAAATTTGAGCCCAGTGCCTTCTAGATCATCTGATTTTTCATGTGAAGGCAGAAATGCTCTTTGGGTTCACTGTTGCCAACTGAATCAAATTTTGATGAAACACTAAGCAGGTCTACCCATTCAAACAAAACAATCCCAGCTACCAATCAGACAATAGTGCACACCCATTAGGATGGCTATTATTTCAAAAAACAGAAATTAACAAGTATTGTTGAGGATGTAAAGAAATTGGAAACTTTGTGATTCAATGGTGAGATGTAAAATGACATGCCCCTATGGGAAATGGTATGACAGTTCCCTAAAATATTAAACAAAATTATCATATAATCCAGCAGATTCACTACTGGATATATACCCAAGAAATTGAAAGCAGGATCTCATAGAGATATTTGTAACTCTATGTTCATTCTGGCATTATTCATAATACCTAAAGGTAGAAACAAGATGCATGTCCCCTGATTGATGGATAAGCAACATGTGGTATGTACATACAATGGAAGAGCATTCTTTTTGAATGAGGAATCAAATTCTGATATGTGCTACAGTGAAAGAAGATATCATGTTAAGTGAAAGAAACCAGTCACAAAATATGATTTAATGTAAATGAGGTACTTAGGTAAGTCAAATTCAGAGAAACAAAGTAGAATAATGGTTGCCAGGGGCTAGGGGTAAGCAGGACAGGGAGATAGTGTTTGATGGATATAGAATTTCAATAAAAGACTTCCAAGATGGATGGTGGTGATGGTTGCACCACAATGTGGATATACTTAATGTTACTGAACTGTACATGCAAAAATGGCTAAAATAATAAATTTTATGTTATATGTACTTTACCATAAAATGAAAAAAAATTCAAGGGAATCCACCTTCACTCTGGGACATCTCTTCCTGCTCTCACTGTAGAGCAGCAAGCTGGCTTCTATATCACCCATGCAGTTAATCTGTATATGTGACTGCAATGCTTTGATCTGTTTTTAAAATTCACTGTATGGAGTAGGTGATTGGCAAATTTATTACCAGAGAAAAGACAAACAAACACTAGACCCAAAAGTTGGAGAAGAAATTTAAATGCTGAGTCAATCTGTGCTTTTACCCTCCAATAGTTAAGAGCCTCTGAGTCATATTATTATATGAGTATATTTAAGCATCTACAGTCTTTTAAAATTGTTTGCTTCCCAAACTCCTTTTCTATGACTACCAATGATTCTATTTGATACCCTAGACAAAGGGCCTAGCTCCTCTGTGGTTTTCTGACATTGAAATGGACACAGTATTTTAAGGAGTTTTAGAATTCTTTTTTTAAAAAATATTTTTTAGTTATACATGGACACTGTGTCTTTATTTTGTTTACTTATTTTTATGTGGTGCTGAGGATCGAACGCAGTGCCTCACACGTGCAAGGCAAGCGCTCTGCCACTGAGCCACAACCTCAGCCCAGGAGCTTTAGAATTCTTGAATTAATATTATCATATAAATAGAAAAAATAATTATTACTATAGCAAATATCTATTCTTTTATTTATTATAATTAGGTATACATGACGGCAGAATGTATTTTGATTCATTGTACACAAATGCAGCACAACTTTTCATTTTTCTGGTTGTACACAATATAGAGTCACACCATATGTGCAGTCATACATGTACCTAGGGCAATGATGTCCATCTCATTCCACCTTCTTTCTTGCCCCCATGTCCCTTGCCCTCTCCCCCTCTCCTCTTTGACCAAAGTTTCTCCATTCTCCCCCCACACACACACACACATTATAGATCAGCATCTACTTATCAGAGAGAACATTTGGCCTTTGGTTTTTGGGGATTGGCTTACTTTACTTAGCATGATATTCTCCAACTCCATCCATTTACCTGCAAATGCTATAATTTTATTCACTTTTAATGAAGAGTAATATTCCATTGTGTATATATACCGCAGTGTCTTTATCCATTCATCTATTGAGGGGCATCTAGGTTGATTCCACAGTTTAGCTATTGTGAATTGAGCTGCTATAAACATTGAAGTGGCTCCGTCACTGTAGTATGCTGTTTTTAAGTCCTTTGGGTATAGACAGAGGAGTGGGATAGCTGGGTCAAATAGTGGTTCCATTCCAAGTTTTCCAAAGAATCTACATACTGCTTTCCAAATTGGTTGCACCAAGCAAATATCTATTCTTTTTCATATGGCTAATCATACCTATAGCATTCCATGCTGTAAAGGACTCTCAACAGTGTACCAACTGAAAAGAAAAATCCATGAAAAATACAATAAAATAATGAGTTTTTTATATATGTATGTGTACATATATATTTATTTATATTTAGTTTTGGGTAAGGTAAAGGTCCCAGATTCAGTTAAAATTTCAGATTTTTTTCTAATGCTGCAACTGACAATGCCCACATTAGTATTCCCATAAACAGATTCTCCAGTTTGACCAAAAGAGACTAATGAAAATTAGTTTGGTTCAAAACAATAATATAAAAATTGAAAATTCTGTCTCCAGATGACTTCAAAAGACTTTTTAAAAAGGTAGAGAAAAATAAAAAATCTGATAGTACAAAAAATTTGAATCATTTCCCAAAGGGCATCTGATACATCATCTCCTGTTTGCTTCCCTTCCCTTCCCCCTCAGAAAGTCCTAATTTTAGCTGTCAGCAAGAAAATGCTGTACAGCTTTAGCAAATCAAATGCTTTTTATTGGAGACAGTCTCTGGGGGGATATGGAGCTAACTAAAAGATTAGATGAAATTTAATTTTTAATCCAGAACTGTACTCTTAACAGGAGTCCTTTAAATAGCAGATGCCATTTTTCATTATTAATGTGAGTGTTAAAGAAACCCAAAGCATGTCACCTCCCAGAAGAGTTCTGCTAGTTCTTTGGCAAAATGACACTGAGGGAAGCTTGCCTCCTTTCTCATAGCTGATCCTAGCCACCAGGCATTTGCTAGGCTCAGAGAGTAAGAAAATTTGACATACATAGGCTCATTACAGTTTGATACAAGCACACAGAGATGGGCTTGGCACTTGTCTAAGGCTTTGGCAGCTTCGTGAATTCCACGTGCAAGGCCATCGTGGATGAGGGCGGTCTTCAGCACCTCTTGTAAAGTGGTATTGACGTCCATTACACCTCCAGCAGCAATGCCTTCCTCGGCCATGGCGGTGGGTTATGAGTGAAGCTGAATTTTTATGTAGGAAGGTCACAAATGCCTACATTCTGTAGTGGCAGAAGGGTGATAGAGGGGAAGGAAGAGAAATGATTCTCTGGCTTTTCTTTCCTTTTTAACTTATGATGATGTAAGTCATTTAATAAGCAGATATAAGTATCTCTTTTCAGACATGTGCTTAGTTTAATTTAGAATCTCTATTTTTTCTTTTTCTTGTCTTTTTTTTTTTGAACTGGGGGTCGAACTCAGGACTTTTGGGATACGAAGCAGAAGCTTTGCTACTGAGCTACATCCCAGCCCTGGAATCTCTAAATCAAGAGGTAAAGATGACTTAAGATGAAAGAGGTATAAATAAGTAGTATAAATAAGGTTTTGGGTTTGTTATTTAGGTAGGAATCTGAAGTATATCTGAAACAGAATAAAGTTCATCATGTACTTTAATTGAGGTAAGGAGATCAAACAACTTGATATTTAGAATTCAAAAAAAAAGTGTTCCTGAACATGTTATTTGACCTGTGTACATATTCTTAGGAAAAAAAAAAAAAAAGAATCAGTAAATAAACTCCCCTCTCTTTCCACTCCAAACCTGAGAACAGTTCTAGGTTGAACCATATATGTTGCCCTTTACTAGGTCAAACATCACTGATAATAGCAAGTGTAAGCTTCACATTGCTTTTTCAAATAATAAAAATTTTAAAGATTTGAGTTAAGAGGTTTCTCACACCGTGGATAGATGACGATGTGTCCCCTTTGTGTAAAGACCATAATGTCAATTGTAATGTTTTAGCCTATGTGTTTGGTGAAGAGCCATATGTGCATTGGAAATACTCGTGTGGAGATAGATGTGCTTCTGGTTAAAAGAATGTGCCATTGTCTTGCTTGGCTACTTCAACAACTAATGGCAATAATGTGCAGATAAGTGAAAAGTCAACTGGTACAGCAAGCTACAAAATGACCCTCTGTGCTTCTTTTCAAATGCCTTTCTAAACATTCTGGCTGACCACATGGCAGGCCAGAAGCAGCCGCCCTACCAGGGCTGTCTTGCCCTCTCTCACTTGAGTCTCAGTGAGTCTTACAGAACATGCTTTTCCTCACAGCATACTGAAGCGAAAGACCAAGTCCTCAGTATTATGGTGAAATGTTATTTGCACACTACTTCGCATGTTAGTAGAATGCAAGTGTGAAATTCAACAAACAGTTTGATCCTTCTATGAGGAATGCTGTCAATGAGATTCCAGGCCCTCACTTAGATGTTCTGGGTTGCTAGTGATTTTTTTAGCCTATCCTTTCAATTTGTCAACCACGTGAGAATAGACTCCAAGTATTCAGGATTCTAATACCAATCACATGGCTAAAATTAGAACTCCTAAATTTCTGCTAACTGCCTGTAATCTCCGTGAGCCTGGAAAATAAAAGGAATCTTGGTAAAGCACCAGGAGGTAGATACAAAGGCCTTCCTACTGATTAGGTTGGCTCCCTCTAATCATTTATGGTTCCTGCTTCTTGAAATTAGAATAGC
Source organism: Xerus rutilus (assembly GCA_028644305.1). Lineage (NCBI taxonomy): Eukaryota > Metazoa > Chordata > Mammalia > Rodentia > Sciuridae > Xerus > Xerus rutilus. The sequence goes on from CM053407.1 coordinate 71,605,009, forward strand.
CTGGTCATTTATTTATTTCTCCTCTAATTCTGCCACTTGGGTGGAAATTCAAGTCACTCTTAATTTGTCTTATTTTAGCAACATATAATCTGGCTAATTTGGTCCTTACAAATTAAGTTTCAAGTCAAATGTTTCCCTTTAAGCCTAGATCTGTTTTATGTTCAAACTTTCAGATAAACTGGGGGAGAGGAAGAAGTCCATTAATATCTGGATATTTCATCTCAGATCACAATACCCAAGCAGGTGGAAACACTACATGAATCAGCAGCACTAATCAACATGCTAATGGACCATTTGTTTTCATTCCATTCTCCTTGGTGGGAGGGCGGCAGGGAGTCCTGTGTCAATCTTTCTAATTTGGAGTACAATATGCATATCTGTTGATATTTAAAGAAAAGAACTGCATACATACAGGTATTCACATTCTTGAGCTGCATAATTGGTTTCTCTTTCAAAATAGAAAGGTATCTGCTAAATGAGTCACACAAGATATTTCCAAATACTTATTTGGTAAGGTGATATATTCAAGGCTTTTCACAAACTGATGGATTTTGCTAAACACGACATGATAAAAGGACTCCAAAAATTCAAATTTCATAAAATTTACGGTTGCATTCTTTGAGAAAATAACTGACCAAGCCTATCTCCATAGCTAGTCCAGAGTTGAAGGGGTCCATTTACATGAATCAATTCTGTTCTAGTCCTATCTGATTTGTGGTGCCACTAGCCACGACCTGGCTTAAATATCAATAGGAATAATTCTGGCTCCCTGGGGCTTCCAGGACTCAAACAACATTCCAAGAATCCTCCCCTTGGCTGATCCCCTATTCATTTGTATGACTGGAGAAACTGATGAAAAATGCTGGAGATAAACCGCATTCCTTTTTCCTGTCATTTTCCAAAACCCAATTGCCTATTTATTCATCCTGATTTGAGAATACAAGTAGGCCAGAGAATGAAAGCCAATCACCAATCTTATAACATCCTGATTCACATGGTCACAGGATTTTGCTCAATAATTATTATCAATATTAGTTTTGACAGCTTTTAAAGCCTATGAGCACTTGGCTTGTACTCAGAAGTATATTCTGACCTTCATGTCCAATTTTGGTAAGCCAACAATAACTAAACACCCAGTTTTAGAAAAGTTGCTATTATATCCATTGTTTACACTGGTTTCTTCATATAATTCCTCAACCTTAATAGAAGGTTGTTGTGATTGTTTTTTTTAAGTGCTCAGGGTCAAACCAAGGGCCTCAGGCATGCTAAGTCAATGCTCTACCACTGAGCCACAACCCCAACCTTGTTATTCCTATTTTTAAAATGTAAAACCTGGCACAGAGAGGAAACTGCTCAAGGTCACTGTATTAGTTTTCTAGGGTTGCCATGATAAAGTGTCTTTAGTACATGGTCTCAGACAATAGAAACTTGTTCTCTCACAAGGCTAGACATCCAAAACCCAACTATTATCAGGGCCCTGCTCCCTCTGAAACCTACAGGGGGATCCTTCATTGCCTCTTCCTAGCTCTGGGTAACCTCAAGTGTTCCTCAGGTCGCAGATGCATCTTTTCAGTCTTCCTTCTTCCAATGGAGCATCTTGCTGTTCATCTCTGTCTTCACGTTGATCATTTTTTTATAAGGACACTTATCATATGAGATTCATAACCAAGCCTACTCAGTACAACTTCATCTGAACCTATTTCATTTCCAACTATCCTGTTTCTAAATAAAGGCATTCTGAGGAACTGAGGATTTTAGGAAAGTATATGCAAAATGGACATAAGAATAAAATTCTGTTACTAAATATCAGGTGCTAAAATTAAAAGATACTATGAAAGAAAGAATGATTGAATTATTATTATTATTAGACAAGTGGGATACTATTCATGCATGGAGAGAAATGAGAGGTTGGCAAAAATTCAAGCAAAGGGGAAATTGACAACTGACTGCAAATTTATAAGTTACCCCCAGTCCACAAAAGGTCACTTCAGCCTAGGATGGAAGCCCTACAGGCTTCAGGTGTTTGAGCACTTTTCCACCAAATCAGTGACTGGTCACTGATTTATGTGGACACAGTGGTATCTTTCAGAAAACCAGGATAAATAAGAGAAGAGAAACACTGAAAACATATAAGCAGATGAACAATAGGGGAAAGACACATTTGCAACTCAACACCAGGGACATTACTAAAAATAACCAACAATCATCCCCCAAGGAAGACAAAACAAAACCCAGAATAGCCACGAAATGTTATGTAAAATGTCCTCTTCCCCAAAACTGATAGCTTTTAGGGTCTTACCTAAAAAATCCTTGTGCGTTCCAATGTCCTAAGGTGTTCCACCTATGTTTTCTTTTAGTACTTTGCTGCTATACATGTAAGTCTTTAGTTCATTTTGAATTGATTTCTGTAACTGGTTAGAGGAGTCTAGTTTCATTCTTCTGCATGTAGGTATCAAATTTTTGCCACAGCATTTATTTTTTAAAAAATTCCCTTTCTTGCAATGCATGCTCTTAGCACCTTTGTCAAATACCAGTTGGCTGCACGTGTGTGGGTTTACTTCCAGGCTCTCTGTTTTGTTTCATTGATCTATATGTTTGTTTTTATGCCAATACTGCTGTTTTGATTGCCACAGCTTTGTAGTATATTTTGAAGTCAGGTAGTATAATGCCTCCTGCTTTGTTCTTTTTGCTCAAATTGGCTTTGGCTATTCAGAGTTCTTTGTGGTTCCACACAAATTTTAGTATTAATTTTTCTAGTTCTGTGAAGAATATCACTGGTATTTTGGTGAGGACTGCATTAAATCCATAGATCAGTCTGGATGATATGGATGTTTTAACAGTATTAATTCTTCCAATTCATGAACATAGGACATCTTTCTATTTTTTTTGTGTGTGTGTGTGTCCTCTTCAATTCCTTTCCTCAATGTTTTATAACTTTCATTGTAAATCTTTCAACTCTTTGGTTAAATTTATTCCTAAGGTTTTTTAATGTAGCTATTGTAAATGGATTAATTTCTTGATTTCTATTTTAAATAATTCAACATTGACATACAGCAATATTATTGTTTTTTATGTTGATTTCGGATCATGCAACTTCACTAAATTTATTTATTAGTTCTAATAGTTTCAGAGATTTTAGGGTTTTCTATGTATACGATCATGTCATCTGTAGAGACGATTTGACTTTTTCTTCTTCAATTTGAATGCTTTTATTTTTCCTCTTAATACAATTTTTTATATAATTTCAGATAGTAATTTGAGAGTTGAATGCTTCTCTGCCAGCAATGCTTTTCCCAAAATTTTTTTCTGGAAGCTTCCAAATTCATCTATTACTTCTTAAATCCCAGGGGGTAAAAAGCAAAAACTCTTTCATGGACACTTTGACACCTTTTGGAATTTCCAACAGCTTGGAATTCATACCAATTCAGTTCTACATTCAGATGTTATCAAATAGCTTTCATCCTTAAAAGTCAAAAATCATGAAAAAATGTAAGCTAAATGAGAGTATACTTTAATGCCTTCAGGTTATCCCTCAAGGAACTAAGAAAACAAAAATAGCCCCCCAACTGCCACTTTACTGTCATGCAAATGGATACTTTAGAAACAAAAATTATATACAGTAAACAGTATTTATACACATATATTCTACCATATATTGTGGTGATAATTATGAAGTTTTGAAACTTGTCTTTACCAATCCAAGAGAGAAATACACCTAACTAATATACTGTTATTTTTAAAACTTTGATTTATGGATTATGGAAGAAACATGCATAAATACAGACAGAATGTAAGTGTTCCTCTTACTTTCAGAGAAAAATAAATTTGTAATTTTTATTGTGAAAAATGAGACTATCATGGTCCTCCAGACATGTCTTTCATGTAATCTCTCCACCATTAGAAAATTGTCTTTATGCCACATAGGTGGCTATAATCCCAGCTACTGAGAAGGGTGAGACAGGAGGATTATGAGTTCAGGGACAGCCTGGGCAATATAGTAAGACCTTGTCAAAGTGAGTGTTGCCGGGGAGAAAGAAAGAAAGAAAATCATCTTTAAGATTGGTTTAGTTGGAGCCAGGTACAGGGGTGCACACCTCTCATCCTAGCTACTCAGGAGATTGAGGGAAGAGGATCACAAGTTTGAGGCCAGCAAGCAAGATGATGTCTCAAGCTAATAAGTGCTGGGGTTGTAGTTCAGTGGTAGAGGTAGAGACTCAATCTCTGGTAACAACAACAACAACAAAAACTCATATATATACATACTCTGGGATCCCCACACACACACCGTGGCCTGTGTCTTAAAGACTTGTCACCCTCCCCCGCAGTAGCAACTTTAAGAACTCTTGCCTAGTTGGACGTCTTTCAATCATTGGGGGAATGCCTTTGACGGAAATAGTGGGTTCCCAGCCCTTGACCTCCTCACTTTTCACTTCCCAATCATGAGGTGAGCACTTTGTTCTGCCAAGAGTTTCTATTATGAGGTGCTATCTCACCATCAGCCCCAAACAAAGGGATCAACTGATTATTGACTAAAATTTCTGAAACTGTGTGCCAAGTTAGACCTTGGTATGGGATTGTAACTCAGTGGTAGAGTACTTGTTTAGTATGTGTGAGGCCCTGGGTTCAATCCCTAGCTTTATAAAATATCAAAAGAAAACAAAATAAACTCTTTCTCTTTATAAATTGATTATCTCAGGTATTTGTTATAGTACTGGAAACTGACTAATACAATGATTTTTTAAAAGCTAACAAGAAAAATGTGGCAATATCAGTACCACCACTATTACAGTGAGAGAAAGAAAAAACTGTTTTAATTTGGTTTCTCGGCTCACATGTAATCAAGCTTAAATCACCTAATGTATGATATAAGAGGTGTCACTGTCTAAATAAAACTTCTTCCATTTTCTTTAATAATCTTTCCTTACCAACTCTTGAGAGAATACCTATTTCTTAATTTTTATCAACTGTGAATTGTTTTCCATTGTAAATTTATGATATGTATATGATAAAGCAGGAACACTAGAAGGCCATTGCTGGAAAATTATTGGTTGGTCCCAAATTTATGATCAAATTTCTGCAATTTTAAGTCATATTTTACTTTTTCCAAAAGTTAAAATTATACCTTGTGATTTTAGCACACATTGAAATTTGAAATCTTCCATTGATGGCCACTGCATGATTTGTGCTATATGGAATGCCATCTGAGACATTCTTGTCAATGAGGTGATTCTGAGATCTTTAAATGCATGTCTGACAATGTTTGCAAGTAAGACTCTATTGTAGTCTTAGCTTTAATGATGTGTTTTCCTATCCTGCCTTGGGGCACATTGAAAGAGTGCAAATAGGAACAATGGAGTTTGAATCAAAGTAATTACATTTTAAAGATTCAGTATCTTTATTACAATTATAAAAAACCAATAATATAGTTTATTATTCTCCTATTTCAAGTCTTTGACTTGTAATCCTATAGATTGCTGTACTGATTTATTCCACAGATTGCTTTAAAAAGGGCAGCATCAGTAATTTTCATTTACAAATTACTGCATCTTGTTGTCAGTATCTTCTAAAATATTATTCTCAGCATATGTGATTCATGAAGACAGGCAGATGGTAAATTTCCCTTTGGCAAAATACATTAAGACTCTTTCATTCTGTCGTCCTTTTGCAAGTTCTTACTGTTATGAGCTCTTATCATTAACAAATTGGGTGAGATAATGTCTTTAAGAGTACGATACTTTGAAGAGAGAAGATAAATTCTTTTCTCTTGGTTATAGTTCAGTTACATCTGCAGCAGTCATCTATCACGGGGATGTTAAAGGTCACATGAATACCAGCTCGTAGCATATGCTGTCTTCAGTTGTTCTACACAGCTACACTTGTGCATTTCACTGGCAAGTTAAATCATGCCCTCCTCTCACAGGACACTAATTGCATTTACGGAAGAGAGTCCCTGTGACTGTCACTATTAGAGACCATTTCACAGACGATGAAGCCAGGGACTCAAAAGGATCTAAGAGTCAAAACTAAATGATGGGAAGGCAAAGTGACAGCAGAAGTTCAAAAAAAAAAAAGTTTTAAACTTCAACAATCTAAAGAAACACAAAAGCCTCACTTTTCTATTTAGAAATGTACTTGGAGTCCATGTTTTCCTGCCACTTTTCTGATTTTGTGTTGGTTCTTGATGTACAAGGTTAAGAATGTACATATATGTGAATTGCTGTAACTTACCCCATCTCAGGGTCCAGAATCTTCCCCTGGTGAGCCTCACTAGGCTTTATTCAAGCTATAGTAAAACTAGAATAGGAGATTCCATGACTTTCCAATAAAAGAAAACACCAAACCTGACCATCTTTAAGATTATTTCTGTTTGGTCCCGGATCAATTTCTCAAAAGTCATTAAGAAATAACTGATTTGCCAATGTTAGGCTTGAAGAATCTCTACAAATAATAATCTATTAGTTAAACAGAGTTTCATAAGGATTCCTCTTACTCCTCAAGCCACCTCCCCTGTCTCTCCGCCCTCTGCTATGTCTCCTTTCTTACTTCCCCTCATTTTCAGCTGCAGCAAGAAGCTGGGGAAGGACAAACTGAATGTCACTCAAAAAGCCATCATGAGCTTTGCACAGAAACAACTACAGTTGATATGACAATGAAAAGCAGTCGACTGAAACTGAATAATTAATGGAAACGAGTAAATTAGCTAAATTGACTTTCTGAGAATCAGATGGACTGCTCCCTTCGTGTTCTTGTCAATCCTCATAGGATTCAACTATGTGTTCAGAGTCAGAACTGCATGAAATCTGTACCAGATTTCATGCAGTTCTGACTCTCGTGGTCCAGCCCCAACCACGAGACAGAAGCTCTCCTAAGACAACAGTCAACACCCAGCAGTACCAGATGCTGATGAGACACCGTGGTCGGAGTAAAATGCAGGGAATACGTTGAGAATTCAAATCTTATGGCTGAGACACCTCAGAGAAAGGCGTGTGGTCAATAGCTCCTTGGATCTAAGCCTTCAATTTGTTTCTGTTGTTGTTATAATGATTTTACAATCAGTGGAGCCAGCACATATGGCCACACAGGATTGTGGCATCACAAGCATGAACGTCACAGTCCTTGTGAATTGTGCTCCTGTATACACGTACGTGCCACACTAACCTAAGCCCACAAGGCAGAGAAAATTATAAGCAGATTTATTGTACCAGCTAAAGATAAATCCACAGGTCAGTTAAGATCTGAGAAGCTAAACAAGAATCAAGAATGTAGTCTACATAAAGAAAACTAAGGTCTGTATTGTGCTTTGTAAGTACAAATTGCTGCCTCATGAATTCTCCCTCTCCCTCTCCCTCTCCCTCTCCCTCTCTCTCTTTTGAATTGTCTCTTAAGCCTCATAAAAATATCACAAGTTAGGTGTTAGGTTATTCCTCAAGGTGGAAATGGACCTTGGTGAAGTTTGGAAACCTACTTAGTTTCAAATACCCAGAGACTGATAGGCCTGGGACTAGAATCTAGACTCCTGAATCTGTATCTTATGCCTTGTTGACAACATCATACCACCTACATTTACAACAGGAGAGACAGAAAAAGATTAGCCACCATTTTCTACACAATATGTACAAAGCATCAAGGAAACACCAAGGTAAATAAAATGTGGGAAATCTTTTCTTTAGAAAAATCTTTTCTTTAGGAAATGTCCAATGTGTAGAAGCTGACTAAGGTCCTGGAGATGTCCTGAAGGAAAGGAATTCTAACTTTGCCTTTTCCAGAATATCCCTACTGTTTTAGTGTATCATATAATTTTTCCCATTTAATATTCATCAACATTTCATAGAGACATGCTCCACAAAAGACATCTCAGGTAGTACAAGACACTCTGTGAAATTTGAATTTTAGGTTTATATAAGAAAAATGCATTTTTAAATATATTTATATTCCAAATATTGTAGAGGGCCTACTTAAACAGAACTGTTATTTATTTTTTATCTGAACTTCAAATTAAACCAGTGTTCTGTATGTTTATTTGCTAAATTTGCCAGCTTCAACTTGGGAAATACTGTTTTTTTTTTTTCATAGGTACTCAATGAATAATAAAATGTAAGAAGAAAAGTTCTCACACATAGCTACAGATTTTTTTTATTCTTTTGTACCACAGAATTGTTAGAACAGGAACTATGATGATGATCATTGTTATTTGCTAATGAGAAAAATAAATTATCCATATCAGAACCACAGAATGCTCTACTATTGGAATACAAGCTTTCTCACAAAATGTCCTTCATACGTTGGGTCCTAGAACAGACTTGTGGGTACTTAGTAAAGTCACGCAAGTGAGCTGAGAAATGAGAGCATTGTGGCTTGAGGTTTTATGTCCATGGCACCATTTTGAATGCCTCTTGATCACCTTTGTATGAATGACCTGCCAGTACCTCAATCCTACCCTCCCAATTCTATCATTTAGAAACTGCAGTAACTCAGGTCTCTTCTCAACCCATATATGCAATTACTTTCTCGTTGCTGTCAGTCCTACCTCCATAATAATGTTTGTATCTCTCCTCTCAGTGGTAATGCCATCAATGCTGCCACCTTGCAGATTTCTCCTTATTTTGCTTACATATCCACTGTCTCCTGATGGGTCTCCTTGCCTCCATTCTTTCCTCTCCATAATGCCTCCTTTCTACCATCATTATGGGTGCCTTAAAAATCACATTTCAAATTTCTCTCTTCCTCTCAAAGTCTTCCAAAAATTCCCAGTGCCCCTACTGGAACATATATTCTCAATATACTATAAGGGATCAAGCAGAATCATTGAAGACAGACAATTTATGGAATGATATTGTGTATGTTATGTTTTATAACCTCTGTATTATATTTCTTATCTGTAAAATGGGAATAATAGTGTTTGTTTATTTGGCAGCATTAGGGATTTGATTACCTATAACATATAAAGTGTATTTTACAGTAGGCTTTCAAATGCAGTAGACATTATTATTCTCATTTTTTAACTTCATTTGCTGCCAAAGTGAGCACATTGTAATTTAATTTTATTCTCACTAAGTAAAGCCCAACAACTTGGAATGAAATTCGGAATCTGTGAGATGTGATCATAAAGCAAATGTTCTGCCTCATCTCCCCATTTCTGTCTCTGAAGAGTGTAAGCTTCTGCACATAGCCGACGATTTTTTAAAATACATAATAAAACTACTATGTTGAGGTTTCTACTCGGGCTGTTCATGGGTGACCTCAGTAAGAATTAAACACATTTCCTTTCCCATTTTCTTAAAACACTGCTTATATATCTGCTCTGTATTGAAACAAGTTACGTTAATAGGAAGTAACTTCTCCCTTTCCTTTTTCAGGAAAGAGGCCTACTCGGGGTTTATTGTAAAGGCCTGTGAAATGGAGCTTGCCAAGGAGGACCCTTCTGGAAGAATTAGGGAACAGAAGGAAGTACTCGGAGGAGTAAAAGGAACTTTGCCAATCACTAGGGGTAGAAGAGTTACCCCCCATAGCTGCAAAGAGTCTGATCCTCCCCTGTAGGCAACTGGCTTGGCCAGGTCCTGTACCCCAGGGCAGGGGCCTGACCTCCCCCGGAAACTTCACCATTTTGTCATTCCACCTGTGCTGGGACTATTTGTCAACTCTTTCTATCTCTAGATTGCTAATTTCTTAATGCCAAAAATGGTTTCTTATTGGGTTTTCTGTTTAAGATACTCTCCCCATTCAAGTAATAGTCGCTCGCTCCGTCATTGCTCCTTGAATCCGATGAATCACAGGTCCTCATACTAAATGGCACCCGGATGCTGTTCTAATTGTGCAAGGTAGGGAAGCAGTACTTCTTAAGTCTAGTTATTTCCATTGAGAAGGAAGCCACAGTTGTGGTCCTAGACAGACAGTTATCCCTACAGTCCAGAGATAAGCACTTCCCTTCAACCAGCCAGCCCTCAGCCTCCACCAGAGTGTCATGGAGAGTGTGACCCATGGCTCAGCAGCAAAGCTGCCCAGACTGTGCATACACAGCAAATGTGGGTCCCCGGTTTCTCTTCAGGGATAAAAAGCAGAAGGTTTTCTGTATTAGACTGAAAGGGTGTTAACTTAACAATTTATTTTTTAAATAATTTGGCTTGCAAATCGATTTGGCCAAAACTTTCAAAGCCTCTATGCACTCATAATATACCTTCTCCCGTGCACCCTTGGCCCATTTATTGTCATACTATATACTCCAAATATTTTACATAGTTTTGTACTTCAGGAAACACATATTTCAAGGAAGTAAAAAAACAAACTTAAAATTTTTTGAGCTGCTATTTATAAGGTCTGCGAAATAAATTTTACCAGTTCCATCTTGATCTCTTTGAGAGCCTAAGTTTCTCCGTGAGAAACTAATTGCATTACCTCCAAGCTTTGTAATACCTATCCTTAGTTCAATTAATTCTTTTATGAGGCCACAAGAGTACCAAGAAGTGGCTATTGACTTAGGCTTTCATTCCTTGTATATTTACTTCTTTGGTCTCTTGCTACTCTGATTTCTGAAACTCGGATACTGCTGGTACTCTGATATTGCTGGTTGTTACAAGTGGTCTTGGACCTGCCTCTCTCTCAACTACCTGTGACCTTGTGGAAGGCCACATACTGAAATTTCATCCTGTAAAAGTTGATTACAAAAAATTAAATGAAATGACTACCAAGACTCCCATAAGTCATAATTTGTGAAACAGAAGCATCAATTTGTTAATATGTGGCAAAATGTTCTATTTCACTAGCAATTACAAATTTCAAATTAAATTACCATACACCATTACCTATTTACCCTTTTTCACACCCAGTGGTTTGGTTTATTCACAGCATTTTCCCTCAAGACCTGGCATTTCAAGTGGAGTATAATTTGGAATATTCATTTTAGAAAGCTTGTAGCTAGCTGATTTTCTTCAAGAACTTCCACTAATTACTTTTCTGGATATCTCTCCTAAGCCAAGAATCCTAAATATGAAAAAATAACTGCACACACTAAGATGTTTGTCATACAATTATTTATATCACCATAGACTGAAAACAACCCAAAGTTTTGGTTACTGCTAATAGGGAAAACACTTAAATCATTGGATGCTACCTAGATATATTATATACTCATAAAATTAGGTGGAATATGTAAAATTTAAAAATAAGTGAAAGAAACAACTCATGAAATTCTCAGGTACTTACACCTATATAAGTGCTACGCAATTCAGTGAGACCCTGTCTCTAAATAAAAATACAAAATAGGTCTGGGGATGTGGCTCAGTGGTTGAGTGCCCCTGAGTTTAGTCCTTGGTACCTAAAAATAAATAAAGTAATCAATTAATTAAATAAACAATAAAAACTATCCATAGAATAAGTGCTAGAATTAAACACATCACAGAGTTAATCACAACTGCCTCTGTGCTTTCATATTATCATTATTAGTCATGCATCCCTTTAAAAAAATAAAAATTCTATGCTTTGATTTATTTGTTTCTTTCAAGTTTTAATACCAATATTTATAGCCCAACAATTAACTTTATAAATTAAGTAACCATATATTTGGTTTTCCATGTTTATTTTTTCTTTCAAATTCATTTAGAAATTAGAAACTTAAACAGCAATAATTTTACGATGAGCCACTGATGCCAGTGTATTTGGGATTTGCTATGTTCAGACTAGTAATTGATTTTGACACCTTGGTGTACATGTCAGCTATGTATAACTTCCCTGTGGAAAATACCATGTAATAAAATGGGTAATAAACAGGGTAAATAACAGAATTTAAAAGAGAATATATTTAGCTGGGCAAGAGTGAGGGTAATGTACTCCCAGCTACTTGGGAGGCTAGTGCAGGAAAATTGCAAGTTCAAGGCCAGCCTTGGCAACTCAGTGAAACCTTGTCCCAAAATAAATAAAAAAGGCTGGTAATGTAGCTCAGTGATAAGGTACCCCTGGATTCAATACCCATTCTGGCCCCCTCAAAAGAAGGAGGTGGGGGGAGGAGGAGGAGAAGGAGAAGAGGGAGAAGAAGGAGAAGGGGAAGAAGGAGGAAGAAGAATATATTTTGTGATGATAGATTTTAAAACTTACATAGAAAATTTGGAGAACAAACATATTTGAATATTTTGAAATTTTCTTCTCATGTATCCCTTTTCCTTTTAGAATTAAAGGGTTTAGCATATATATTTATTCTATGTCCAATTTTTATTAGGGCACTTTCTGCTTTTCTAGACATCTTTACCCATCAGTTCTCAGAACTAGAAACTTAATGATCTGTTTCAGGGTAAAGTGCAAAAATAGTATCCAAAACTATGCACCTTACTCTGAAATAAACACTCCACTAAACCTGATGACTGAGAAGTTCATTGAGCTTATTTCCTTAACAAACTTGGTTATGTTATTTCCAGTGATATTTTCAAAGTTATAAATGAATAACAGATTAGGGCCAGCTAATATACTAAGAAATGGGCACTGTAGGGCTGGGGCTATAGCTCGGTTGGTAGCGTGCTTGCCTCTCATGCACAAGGCCCTGGATTCAATCCCCACCACTACAAAAGAAAAAAAAATGAATGGGCAGTGCAATGAATTGAGTTCTCAGTTGTAGACAATAGCATCCTTCACCTTTTAGTTTAATAAAAGGATTTACTATGGAATGTATGTAGCCTGTAAAATACTTGGAGGAGCTCTAGAAAGACACCATGGACTGGTGTGCCAGGAATGGTATTTGGAGCCTTATCCCACAAGGGACCACTGCTCCTGCCACACTCAGGAAACTGCTGAATCAGAATTAGGAGCCAAGCAGATGCCATCTCCGGAGTCATATTACCTCTGCCACAGCCTTTGCCAGAATGAGTGCTTTGCCCTGTGTTGCTTTCCCCACACATCCTGGTCCTAAATCAAAGTGGTATACAAAGGTAAAAGAAGCTAAACTGCAAGGCTATGATATTTCAGGTGGCACTTGATATATCATGTTTTCATTGTTTAACTCTTAAGTAGGGAAGATCATGACTTCTAATTTTCCTAACTGTTCTTAAGTCTCTTTTCTACCCAGAGGTGTGCCGGGGAGTCCTTTGGGCTCCCAGAGTGTTCATTAAGATAGGCTGAATCTCAGATAAGAGTTAATTGTCCACCATAATAAAACCACTGTTCCCCACCCCACTTTTTTTTCTTTTTTTGCAATCATCTCATTAAGAAGATAGCTTTTATTTACGCCATGTCTCTGTATCTTTGAGAATGAGAGATGAACCAAAGTATCTTAGCTAACAAAGCTTGAGAGCTAACCTATAGTGGTGGCTTTCTCCCTTGATAGTCAGAGCTGGTGTAACCATCCTACATTGCTGGAATCATTTCTAAGGCATCAGTGGTGCAGCTATGTTCTAGGACTGGAATCATGAGTTGTTTCTGTGCCTCTCCCTGGAACCCTCACAGACATTAGGAGAGATGTTGGGACTTCATGATAACCTACAAAATAGGACCTGAATTATTGTTTTTAAGTGTTAAAGGGAAGAGATGGCCTCTGAAGTCTAGAGAACCTGAGGATGCTTGAGGTTTCAATTTTTAGAACAATCCAGAAGCTGTCCACTACAATAAACAACTGCATGGTCATTATTAAATCCATCTCACTAACTTGGCTTTAGATAAATCTCATGTTACATCCACTGACAGTAGATTCCAAACTGACTTTGTTTTCTCAGGATAGATAAGGGCACAGTTAGCATTTTTCCAGTAGTTTCAAAGGCACTTCAAATAGACAATACTCAAATCATTAGACAGATAAGTTGAAAACGGAATAGTTCTATGCAATGCTAGTTTTAAATCCTGAAAGTTAAAAATGATCTGTAAAGCAATAGCAGTGTTGGAATTCTGTAGCTTAAGATCCCTGTAGATTGACATGTTGGGAAATAATATCCAAATGATGTAGAAGAATCTTCTATTATAGAAGCACTTGCTCTCAACTGTTATAATCTGACTTCCTGCCAATTCATTTATAGCATTCAGCCATGAATGACTAGTCCTATCAGCCCATTCAAGGTTGTTTGCTAAGGAAAGCTCAGCATATTTCTATACAATAGATAATAGAAAACACAATCTTGGGCTGGGATTGTGGCGCAGTGGTAGTGTGCTCGCCTAGCATGCGTGAGGCACTGGGTTCGATCCTCAGCACCACATAAAAATAAAATAAAGATATTCTGTCCACCTACAACTAAAAAAAATAAAAAAAAAATAAAAAAAAATAAAAAAAAAAGAAAACACAATCTCAATAAATCAATAGATTCTAAAAAGAATAGTATACTTTACACTCTTGAAAAAAACCCTACCCTTAAAAGAGAAGAAAGAACTCATTTTATATGCTAAATCCTAATGATCTAAAACTAATAATCTTTGGTAGGAGTAATACAGAACATAGAAAATAGTAAACTTTCATAATAAATTCTACCTTGAAATTTTGGGGGTTTTTCCAGAGTTGGGGATCAAACCCAGGACCTCACCATTGACCTACACTTCCATCCCCTCAGTTTTTTTTTAATTAAGATACTGAAAATCATCTAAAAGGAAATAGAAGCCAATGGATTATTTATTCTTGGAAATATGTAATTGGAAAGATAGCAAGTCTGATTTTGTGACTTTCTGGCTTATGGACACTTGCCAAACCCCAAAGATAAAGTTGTGTAAAACAGTCACAGTAGAAATTATACATTTACAAGCTCAAGGTGTCAGAGATCAAAGGTCAGGGATAGAAAAGCAAGTGAAACTTCGCAGGAGAGAGACGAGCAATGAAAGAACTATAAAAGGATGAAAACCGAAACTCTGAGTATAAATTCTACAAAAATCTCTGACTGGCACCTTAATTGTGCATACAAGGGAGTGCCCCAAGTGGCCCCAGAAAGACTTATATGAAACCTGCTGAAAAAGCAGTGTCAGAAAAACCAAAAGAACAAAGCTGTTTTAATCAGCTTTTGCATTGCCGTGACCAAAATACCCAAAAGGAACAGCTTAGAGGAGGGTAAGTTTATTTGGGAGCTAATGGTTTCAGGAGTCTCAGCTCATAGACACCTATTCCATTGCTGTGGATCCTAGGTGAGACAGTACATCATGGTGGAAGGGCATGGCAGAGGAAATCTGCTCCCCTCACAGCAGCAAGGAAGCAAAGAGAGAGCAAGGGTAAAGGGCCACAGGAAAAATGCAATAAGGAAGCAGAGTGAGAGGTAAGGGGCAAGGGCCACAAGGAAGATGCACCCTTCCAGAGCATGTCCCCAGTGACCCATCTCTTCCAGCCATGTCCCACCTGTTTACAATTACGACCAAGTTAGTCCATTCAAAATAGGATGGACTGATTAGGTTACAGCTCTCATGATCATTTTCTCTCTGAACATTCCTGCATTAACTTAGGAATATTGAGAAAATAATTTACATTCAAACCACAACAAAGACACAGATATAGCTTGCCATAACCAGTGGGAAGACAAAATTTGCAGCTTGTGACCAGGCAAATCAACTTACTTGATTTGCTTAATAGGAAAAAACAATCAACAATTTTCAGAAGAGTATAAGAGAATTTCATCTACAATGTCCAGTTTTCAATCAAAAAATTACTAGTCTTGCAAACAAATAGCAATGAGACCTATAGAAACAAAAAAGGAGGAGGAAGAGGAGAAAAAAATTAGTGGAAGGTGATTTCAAGTGGGCCTACATGTTGGATTAGCAGTTGAACACTTCAAAGATGGGGAGAGAGAAGCAAAGCAAGAAATATACTCAGATAATTAAAGAAAGATACAGTACCAATGAATAAACAGAACTCTCAATAGGAAAAAAACCTAAAATTCTACAGCTGAGAATTATAACAGATGAAAAAATTTTTTCTTAGGCTCAATGGTAGATTAAAAATGAAAAAAAGAATGCGTGTACTTGAAGCTAATAAAAATTCCCTAATTTGAAGAGAACAGAGAAAAAAGATTAAAGAAAAAATGAACAGACTCTCAGCATTTTGAGATAACAGCAAACGATGTAACATATGAATAAAAAGATTCCCATAAAGAAAGGAGAAAGAAAAGATTTCAAGAAATAATTTTGATATAAAATACTAACAGGTCAAAGAAGCTCAGCAAATTCAAAGCAGAATAAATAAAAAACCACATGGAGGTAGGACTAGTGGGTGTCATGAGGTTTGGACTTCATGCTTTAGCGCAGGTTTCTTTGGACTAAGAGAGCTTCTTGATAAAATGTGTACTTTAGAAAGACCCTTTGAGTTGCAATAGGAGGGCAGTAAAAAAAACCCAACTGCCTAAGATGACTGTGAAGGTTTTGGTCTAAGTGAGAATTGGTGAGATTATAAATGGAAGCAAAAGAAGCCTAAGGAGAAGGAGTAGATGTCATGAATGTTTCAGAAGTAAAATTACAAGGCTCCTTGAGAGGAGATATGCCGGTGACTATCAAGGATGAGACTTTGGATAAATGAGTGGATGATATTAGAGATAACAGGAAAAATTATGAATTTAGAGGGAAATCTAAGTAGGAGGAAGGAAACTGATGTACTTCCAAGAAATCCAAGATGGCAGGTGACCAGTGGGAGATGTTTGTAGGTCATGAGAGCAGTAAAAGCCAGAGTTATATCTGTAGTCACTGAAGCCATCATTTACTCCCTTGGAGAGAGTGTGAGGATAACGGGTTGATGACCAAGTCACCAGGGCTCAGTTTTCTACTTGGAGAGCATGACCAGTTCCATTCATATTCACTCTCCCTGTCTCCGCGCATGAGCTCCAGAGATCAAAGGCTAGAGATTTTTCTGTCCAATAGTTTCCACACCCCTCAGGTGCCCAAAACCCTATACCCTATTAATAATGTCCTGGGCCAGGCACAGTAGCACACCTGTAATCCTAGTGACTTGGAATATTGAGGCAGGAGCATCACAGGGTGGAAGCCAGCTTGGACAACTCTGTACCAAAATTTTAAAAAATCAAAAGGGTTCAGATGTAACTCAGAGGCAGAGTGCCATGGGGTTCAGGCCTGAGAGTACTGAGCCATTGAAAGATGTGATCTCCTCCAATGGTCAAAGAGGGACCAAACCAGCTGTGAGACTCAGATGGCATCTTCCAAGGGAGGTCAGTAGGAGATGTGCTGTTCTTGTCAATGGGAGTTAATCTTTCTGTTAACCAGCAGGGAGGTCATCCAAGGAAGCTCCTCAGGCCTGTCACTTGAAGAGATGCCAGGTGATCTGGGTCACTAATTCATTCCCTTTGGCTTCCTAGTGGTGGCTCCCATGGGGCTTCAGGAGCAAAGGATGGAATGGATAGTCACTAGATGTTGACTCCACCCAGTCCAGGCAATCCTTTCAAATCCTGGCTCTTCCTAAAAGTACGTTCACTTTCTCACTCCTCTTTCCTCCTTCCTCCTGCCATCTGACAATCTTATGCCATCTTCAAGTAGCCAAGAACCAACCAGAAATAAGCACTCTGCTTGCCAGGTAGGCTTTCCAACCAATTTTTAAATTAGTATTTTATGCTTTACTTTTGGCTTTGGAAATTAAATAACAAAGAACTTGGTTACTTTTTCTTGGATTCTTTAGTGCCAGCACACAGTAAAACAATAGGTACCTTGAGGATAGTTCACAGCAGGAAATCATTCACAAAATACAGCCCACCCTTATCCATGGGTTGCACATCCACAAACTGAACCAACCTCAGATGGCAAAATCAGAAAGAAAAAATTGTATCTGTACTGAACATTTTCAAACTTTTCTCTTGCATTAGTTCCCTAAATAATACAGTGAACAACTACTTCCATAGCATTTGCATTGTATTGGGCATTATAAGTAATCTAGAGATGATTTATGGTGAATAAGAAGATGTGTGCATATTGTATGCAAATACTATGACATGTTATGTAAGAAGCCTGAGCATCTACAGATTCTGATAACCACAGGGGTCTTGGAACCAATCCCCTGTGGATACTAAGGGACAACTGTACCAGAAAAAATGCATCTGTTCACATACCAAAATAGTATCTCTTCCAAAATAAGAGAACAGGCCAAAGATGGATCCCTGGGAAACATGAACATTGAAACTTCTGGTGGAAAAGAAATGGAGAAGAGAATGGACTTACAGAATACCAGAGAAGTAATATTTTAGGAACAGAATTAGCAATATTAATGACATGCACTAATACAAATATTGAAAAATTTCCATTGGTTTTGGCCAATGGAATCCCTACCCCTATTAATTTTGTCTCTGGGAAGGAAGCAATGGAACCAGAGACATGAGTTGCCATCCTAGCTCCCTACTCTGTACACATGCAGTCTTGGAGTTAACCTCTCATTCTCCAATTTCCTCTAGGTCACTGGTTCTTAAAGCACCGTCCTGAGAACAGGAGCACCAGCAGTACCTGAAAACCTAATAGAAATGTAAACTCATGAGCCTTACCCTGACCTACAGGATAAGAAACTCTGGAGGTGGGCCCAGAGAACTGTTTTACTCAGCCTCCCAGGGTGCTGTGATGCACATTGAAGTTGGAGAATCCCCACGCTATAGAGTTGGCACAGTGCAGAGAAGAGGTACTTGCAAGGATCCACAGTTCTCTCTCCTTTCTTCCTCATTTCTTCACAAAGCAGCACTTCAACCTACCTCTCTCTCCTGGGCCAATTACTGATAATGTGGTCCACATGTGATGAAAGAATCAATTAGTCCAAATGCATTTTCCTTTTACTGAACAAAAAAGAGCTAACTGGCTATTTAAAGTCATGTAGGAACCTCCACACACAAAGCCCAATGATTTGGCTGAATTTTTCATTTTCCAATTGCTTATGTTGGTGCTGTGTAGACAAAACCTAAACTAATTGCTCTGTAGGTTTCTGGCTCTAACCGTATCAACAGAATGTGGAAGTCAGAGTCAGAAGATGCAGCCAAATGGGGTTCCCGGGAAGAGGAAATAAGCGATGGCTTTTCCCTAAATTTGGGTCCATATTTATTTCTAGCAAAAGCTAATAATGAAAATTGCTATGTGCACTTGCTGAAAAACACACTGAAAGGAACAGAGCATCATTACTTGGCACAGTACAGTTTTACTCCATAGTTCTTGTTGGTATAACATTTTCATCATTTACCAGAACTTTGTTTTTCTAATCACTAGATTGATAGAAGTAAATATGGAGTGTCAGGAAGAAAGAAAAAGCTTAAAAACAAATAACTGAGTGTGCATTTTTATCAATCCCATTGCTTAATTGATAATCAGTGCATTTCCATTTGGTGTAAAACCAATTATTGCAATTTAGCTCTACAATAGAAAAACTCTTCTTTTAAGCTATTTGAAGTACTAGAAATACCTTTTAAAGTGTCACCTTTTAAACAGATTTTTATTAGGCAAATTATGTACAAATGAGTATCAATTCTATTTTGGGTGAATGTCAAGGAGCTTCAAAAATATATGCCAGGAGGGTTTTGTGCTGTGGTATATGGGGTAGTGTTAACCTTCTTAACATCTCTCTGGTTTAAAATATCTTTAGCACTGGTGGACTTACCAGTCTTCATCTCATTTCTCTAAGGACTATTTTTCAACTCCCCTTGCTACACTGACTTCCCTTCCTGAGGGGTCAGTGACTGCATTTCCTGTGTCATTACTGACAGCAGGCAAAGAGGATTTAAGCAGCCTCAGAATTTCAGTACTGAGCCAGGCATGGTGGTGCACTCCTGCAATCCCAGCAGGAGGCTGAGACAGGAGAATTGCAAGTTCAACGCCAGCCTCAGCAACCGGGACGCACTAAGCAACTCAGTGAGACCCTGTCTCTATATAAACAAAATAGGGATGGAGATGTGGCTCAGTGGTCGAGTACCCCTGAGTTCAATCCCCGGTTCCAAAAAAAGAAAAAGAAAACAGAATCTCAGTACTGATTGCTGGGCCCCTCTGGTACCCTGAATTAAAATCTTCCTGGCTTTCAAGAAATAGACTTTCTTCTAAATGCAAGTCCAAATTAGGAACTTGGGCCTGAACCTCTGATAAATTTGGGTTTTTTCCCCCTCTTTTTTCTTTTATTATTACTATCATTCCTATTGGACACTTACTAAAGATTTACAATGTTTCAAGGACTGGTAATTTCCAACCCAAAATTCAACCAGGGAGAATGCAATTTTCTTTACTGCCAGGTTGGTAGATGGTCTGCACCAGCTGTGTGGTAGTCAGCAGCTGGAAGGGCCAGGGCCACGGAGACAACTGCCAATTGCATTGCATCCAAAATGTGCATTGCCACAGGACTTCCATATAATGCCTCACTTCATTTTAACAAAATCCTATCAGAAAGATATCACTGTTATTCCATTTAGTAGAAAAAAAAATGTTGCCTTTCAAAGGGGTTGGAGACTTTGCACAAGGACTCCAAGAATTGTCATTCTCATCTCTAGCCCAGATGTGGCTCACTCAAGATTCCTGATCTATCATACTATAGCTTCCTGTCCTTGTCACTCTTCTTGGAAGTCTTGGTGCAAACTGAAGACACACTCTCCTGACACCAGCAGTCTCAAAGACAGTAGAATACTACCTCCTTTCTCCTCAACTAGCAAGGTCTTCCTGTCTGGCTGAGACTACACAAGCCCTTCCAGGAACCACCCCCTCCCACACTGTGCGGCTTGACTCACACCCTGTGGTGCTTGTTCTCACTATGTGACCTTAGTCACGTAACTTGGCCTCTCGAACTTCAGTTTCCTCTTCAGCAAAATGAATATAATGTTAGTGGTCAGGCAGTTTGGGCATGTGGATCACAGATAATATATATGTAAAGCTTCTGCCCTAGTACCTGGGGACCTAGATGTTCACTCAATGAGTGGTACCATCCTTATTTTTGCCAGTGCAGCTACCAGTTCTCTGTAGTTCTGATATGCTCCAGAAAACCCTCAGTTTCCAGAATGCCCTTCTCCAAACATAGAAGAAGATGGACTTTTCCCTGTACAGAGCTGGACTCTGATGATGTAAGAGAGAGAATACTGGTTAGACGTAGGGTCCTGGGGTCCAGACCCCAGAGCAATGCCTAGCAGCATGCCACCCTCCCCTCACAAGTCCATCCTCATATTTTCACTTGTGTGATAGAGATATAGAACAGAATTTCGCTGAGATCTCCTGGGGTCCTTTTAGGTAGTGATTTTAGTCTTTCTGGGAAAGAAGTAAAAAAAAAAAAATTTAAAAAAAAAGCTTAATAAAAAGACAGGAATCCAGAAATGAGGGAAAAGATACAGAAAGTATATTTACCAAGCTTCATTTACTACAACCATATGTGAGAGTATCAGAAAGATGCTCTGAAGCCAAAGCACTGAGATCCATATTCTATTTGTACCCAAGTTTGCTCTGTGGCCTGAGATCTGCAATCCATGTGGACTAGAGATATTGATGCTTGCTTCTCAGGGCTGTTGGGAGAGTTACATAAGAAACTCATGCACAAGGCTTATCACTCGGCCTGCTGTTCAAAACACATATGGCACTGGGCGCAGTGGCAAATACCTGTAATCCCAGTGGCTCAGGAGGCTGAGGCAAGAGGATCGCGAGTTCAAAGCCAGCCTCAGCAAAAATGAGGCACTAAGCAATTCAGCGAAACCCTGTCTCTAAGTAAACTACAAAATAGGACTGAGGATGTGGCTCAGTGGTTGAGTGCCCCTGAGTTCAGTCCCCAGTACCTAAGAACAAAAAAAAAAAAATGGAGAAACCCAGCATGCACTGCCTTAACAAAGAAGCAAAGGACAATATCATCAGAATTAAGGTATCATGTTTTCATCCTTCATTCCCAGTTGTGCTGCACTGAGAAGGCAGCCTTCTCTTTCTACTTTCCCCAACTATATAACCCCCACCTAGTCATAAAAAAAGATCCCATAAGCCAAAAGCAAGGGACATTCTATAGCTCAAGGACTAGCCCTCTCTTCAAAGGTAGGCAGGTCAGACTCAGACTGTCCAGTCATGGTGGCGCAGGCCTGTAATCCCAGCAGCTCGGGAGGCTGAGGCAGGAGGATGGCAAGTTCATAAGCCAACCTCAGCAACTTAGTGAGGCCCTAAGCAACTCAGTGAGACCCTGTCTCATTTTAAATACAATGTAAAAAAGGGCTGGGGATGTGGCTCAGTGGTAAAGCATCCTGGGGTCAATCCCCAATACCAAAAAAAAAAAAAAGAAATATCAGACTACAGGAGACAGGAGATGTGAGCCCAGAAGACAATGTGGGATCCTGGGTTGCATCCTGGGACAGAAAAAGGACGTAATGAGATGAAAACCTGGGGAAACTCTAATCAATTTCGATATTATACCTATGTTGATTTCTTAGTTGAGGATTGTGCTACGGTTAACATTTGGGGAAGCTGGGTAAAAGTATATAAGTAATCTGTATTGCCTTTGCAAATATGGGGAGTTTAAACTGCTCATAAAATAAACACATTTTTTAAAGTGAGAAGGGAGAGCTCTTTTTTAGTACTTCCCAAAGTGCATGAGACTAAACATTAAGAAGTTATTTTTAGCAATAATTCTGTCTGTTAGGTTTTCAAAAAATCTAATTGAGGCTTCTTTTAAAAATAAAAACAGGGCTGGGATTGTAGCTCAGCAGTAGAGCGCTTGCCTCGCATGCGTGAGGCCCTGGGTTTGATCCTCAGTACCACATACAAAACAATAAAATAAAGACATTGTGTCCATCTACAACTAAAAAAATATTTTAAAAAAATAAAAATAAAAACAATTGTAACTCAAAAGTAAAGCACTTGCCTAGTGTGTGTGAAGCTCTAGGTTTGAGTCCCTGCACTGCAAGAAGAAGAAGAAGAAGGAGGAGGAAGTGGGGGGGAGGGGGAAGAGGAGGAGGAGGGGAAGAAGAAGAAGAAGAAGAAGAAGAAGAAGAAGAAGAAGAAGAAGAAGAAGGAGGAGGAGGAGGAGGAGGAGGAGGAGGAGGAGGAGGAGGAGAAAAAGAAAGAAAGAAAGAAAGAAAGAAAGAAAGAAAGAAAGAAAGAAAGAAAGAAAGAAAGAAAGAAAGAAAGAAAGAAAGAAAGAAAGAACCGCTAAGGAAGTAGTGAGAAACACTGTGCTGTGTCCCTGGTAGGTTTGACTTTACTTCACCTTTCCTGGGAATGCCTGCCCTCTCCCCTTGTGCCAATACTAAGAGCATACCAAACGCATTACTCAACATGTCCACAAGAAACACTTGTAAATAGAGAAGACGACTTGGATCCATTCTTCCACATTAGAAAGTTTAAGATACTGGTCTTGTTTCTGTAGAAGACGTTGATCTTCACTCTTCACTAATGAATGGCCACTAATATTATATACATGCATGTATATATGTATATATTCACCTTTTTTAAAAAAAGATTGTAAAACAATGATCTCTTAAAGGGGTGAAGTCAGGCCTCAAATTCTTAATTCTGTTTTAAAATTCTCATTCCAGCATTTAATTCTTGACCAGAAGTAACTCCCTTTCTAACTCTGAGGATGCAGCAGTCAGATTGGAATTTGGGTCTCCAGTTTCATCAAATTAGGAGTGTTTCTAGTTTTGAAAAGAATTTCTTCATAGTTTGAAGGACAATAATTCAGTGATTCATGATTCATAGAAGAGATTAGCAATAAGTAAAATTACAGCATTGCTTTCTTCCTCCTCTTGGTTTTCCTCTTCTGTTATGCAAATGTTCAAAGAAGATAATATTAACGTGAAATAGAGATATGGCCCTCTGTTTTGAAGAAATTAAGGAAAGTGTAGGTTCATCTCACCAATCCAAAGAGACTCCTGAGATTGGACTCTGGAAGCTGTAGATTCACCTGCCTAAAGCATTTTCCTTCCACTTCCTGTGATAAGACAAGCTCTTTCCTCTGCAGATCACAGGGAAGCAACATCTCTTCCCAAGATGATCATTTCAGGGATGAAAAGTCACCCAGCCCCTGGCCAGCAAGGTCACTCTCAGGACTTGTGCTGTGCCCTGTCTCACAGAGCGCCGAATATGACCCTGGGGCACTGTCTGGTTCCATCTGTCTTGCCAAAGGAAAAAAACTTCCAGAGGAAAAAGTCAATCCAGAGAAAAGCAGAGCTCAGATGTAGAAAGAGGAGATTGGAGAGAAAAGAGATGAGAAAATTAGAAACGAAGAGGTGGAAAGAGAGCAGAACAGAGGGGCCACAGCTTCACAAAACAGCATTTGACACAAAAGCCCCCATCTTTGTGTGAAGTCAAAAATTTTTCTGAACTCTGTTCAGTTACTGACTTGAAAATATTCCTATTTGTCTTTATTTGGTTAAAATTGTCATCTTGTCACTTTAAAAAATAAGCATATTAGCTGGGCACAGTGGCACAAACCTGTAATTCCAGTGGCATGGGAGGCCGAGGCAGGAGGATCGAGTGTTCAAAGCCAGCCTCAACAAAAGTGAGGTAATAAGCAACTCAGTGAGCCCCTGCCTCTAAGTAAAATACAAAATAGGGCTGGAGATATGGCTTAGTGGTTGAGTGCCCCTGAGTTTAATCCCCGGTAACCCCCCCAAAAAAGCATATTAATGAACATGACCCCTTTATGTACCTGATCAAATGAAGAAAGCAACTAAGCCCAATAGCCACTTTCCTCGCCTGGATGTGCTTTCAGCACACCACAGATTGGGCTGTGAGGTCTATGTTGGAACCCAACTGTGAGCTTCTCTCAAGGGCTTGTACTACAGGGAATCTCTAAGAAAGTAAAGCTGACTTTGATGCCACCTTCTCTTTCCTGTTCCCCCAGCAACAGATTCTCATTGCTCTTGTACAAGGAAGAGAAATCATCGGACATATTTTATTAATATTCAAAAGTTAATGAACTTAATATTTTACTCCTCCTGACAATAGAGTTGCATTTCATAAGGTTTAAGATTAATGTATAATCTAAAGAAATGAATTTCCAGTGGAGAAATTGTAAGGACTGTAGCATGTGTTCGAGGAAGATATTTCCTGTCAAGTAAATTGTCCTACAATTTACACAAAGTGGCATTGTAGGTATCAGAAGCTTGGACATCTCTTTTTATTTTTTTTTAATTGTTGCTGTTTTTTATTGAACATCTCTTCACATGATTTGAAATCCAGATGTATGATCATAAAAGGAGTCAATTCATTGTTCTTTGCTTGAGAAATAAGGCATATAATTTTTTAAAAAATAATTTATAATTCTTTCTCTCAAGTTCTTTCAAAATCCACACCCTGTTCTGTCCCAGTTCCCCTGACTCGCTTTGCTTGGGAACATAACCAGCAGGTCATTCCTCACTCTCTGAGTACATAAGGGTTCCAAAAATGAACACTGCAAGCATCGATCTTAACAGTTCTCAAGATAAAGCCATGTGTATGACTTCTATTCCTTCCAATCACAAGGTGTACTGATGGGACACTGAACAAATAGCTAATTGACACAATTAAATACCCAGAGCATCAAGAAAACATTTGAAGCATGTTGACAGGCTGCATTTCTGGAGAAGGTCAAGAGTAATTCTAGTACTTTCTGGACAGTTTTTTTTTTTCATGTCCCTTTCAGGGAACACTCTCCCCTATTCCTGGGCTTCCTTTTTCCTTTGACTTTCACTATTTTCCATTCTTTTTTTTTATTTCTCTCTTCCTTCCATTGTCCTTTCTTTTCCACATCCTCCTTCAATTAATTATTTGGTTAGTACTTACTGGGAAGCTGTGGGTTCCGAGTGTTAGGTTTAACACTTGGGGTGAAACATGGAAAGATAAGTTCTCTGCTGTCCTGATTTTCTGTTGCTGAGTAGCAAATCACCATGAATTTAGCATGGCAATCCAATGCCCACTCTTTAGCTCCTAACCCTGCCTGGCAGAATGGCATAGCATAGCGAGGATCTTGGCTCAGGGTCTCGAGTGGCCAAAATCCAGGTGTCAGCCAAGCTGGGAAATTAGATGTAGGCTTTGAGAACAAATCCATTTCCAAGCTCATTTAGGTCATCATGGAATTCAGTTCCTCGCAGTTACGGGACTGAGGTCCCCATCTCTTTTCTATTTATTTTCCAGGGCTACTCTTACCTCCTGAAGGCCACCCACATTCTTCTTCATATGGCCTCCTCCATCAGTGTGGCAAATCCTCCTCTTGCTTCAAGTCTCACTGTCTCTTCTGCCCCCAGAGAAAAATGTGTGTAAGAGTTTGTGTGATCCTAGCAAGCCCATCTGTTGACCTGTTACAGGTCAACTCCCTGTATAACAATATGTATTCTCAGGAGTGGTATCATCACATTCTCACATCCCAGGGCCTGGGGTAGAACTTTTGAGAGGGCTATTTTAGAAATGCTGCCTATGATATCTGTCATAACTGTGTGCCTGGTCCAATGGGCAGGGGCAAACAATAACTATACAATCAAACAATTGCACAGAAGAGATAAAAAAAAAATGTGATACATACACACGAAGAGAATATTACTCAGCCATAAAAAGGAGAAAATTCTAGCACATGCCACAATATGGATGGATCCTGAGAGTGTGAGCCCATGACTCCACTTACAGAGGTACCTAGTGCAGGCACATTTATAGCAGCGGTAAATAGAATAGAGGCTACTGGTGAGAGGCAGAGGCGAGAGGAATGGGGGATTATTTTTTGATGGCTATAGAGTTTCTGTTGAGGATGATGAAAACATTTTGGAAATGAACAGTGGTGATGGTTTCACAGCACTGTGGATGTAATTAGTGGCTCGGAACCATACACTTAAAATGGTTTAAGTGGTAAACTTCATGTTATATACATGTTACCACAATAACATAAAATTAAAATGTTGAAAAAAAAATAAAGTAGGCTCATAGGGAAAGAACGGCATAACTGATCTTTTGAAAGAGCCAAGTGTCCTGTGGCAGGAGATGAGATAAGCAGAGTGAGAGAGAGATAAGCAGTGCTCAGTGAGCAGGACACGAACTGGGGTGGAAGTACAGTGTCTTCATTTCAGTTCTGTTTTTAGTCATGGCAAACCCAGAGGAACTTGTGATTGATTTTTGACACGGTCCCTTCTCACACAGGCTGCCTGGAAAGCAAACCTAACTTAGCAGTTGTTGAGCTAGGACCTCAAGTGTTGGTGGTAGAGGTGTGAGCTAAGCAGTTGCCATTTCTTAAATGTCACATTGGTGACCTCCAGCTTCACCTTGCTTCTAGGAAATCAATGAAGAAGGAAACACAGAGATGGACCACTACTGTGTGCTGGCCCTGGGGCTTCCTCACATAGTCGCAGGGCCTCACAGTAACTCTGCAAGTTAGGCACTATTATCCTCGGTTTTACCAGCAAAATCACTGAGGTTCTGAGGTTTAGATAATTTCCCACCTGTCAGGTAGCAAGGAGGGTAGAGCACCTTCCCACCTCAGGGTCTTATAATATGCTGTTCCCTCTACCTGGAATGTCTATCTTCTTCTCCACACTAATGCCATCATCACCTCTACACATATCTGCTTAACGTTCTTCATCTAATTACTACCCATTACGAACCCGTTTTCTAGATTTCTGTTCAGCTTTTATAGATTATACTCTGCAAAAGTCCTAGGAGCACCAGTCACATGGATTACAATGTAAAACATGCCCCTGGTATCGTGTAGTGCTCAACCTGCACAACCATCTGTGGCAAACCTCTCTTAAGGTTTTGGTTTAGGTGTTATTTCCCCTGCAGGGCCTGGTTAGGCCTCCACTCATCCTGCATCTGTGTTCTCCTTTCAAGCATCTAGCACAGGCCAACTTACCTTGTTATTTAGATAATCAATGCTTTGTATTAGACTTCCCTCTAAACTGTAAGTTTGATTAAAGGGAGAAATCACATCTGCTTATATCTTTTGGAACAAATGAGATAGAGCTGTGTTTATGTGAGTTCAAAACAAGGATCTTTCAAGTGTAACTTATAAGTGCACTGTGCCTGTTCATAAAACATGGAGAGATATGGTACCCAAGGAATTGTGTATTACCTTTGAAACCTAATTCTTGTATTATTCCTTTTTTCTGTAACATGTTAGATTAATAACATTTTATCTTGAAATTTTGTTCAGTGTGTTCATCATGATACTTAACATGCCTTTCTGCTAATAGGACCCTCTACAGAGCCACGTTTTATGTTAGGTGACTATGGTAAATGGAAAATAGATGCCCCACACAAAAATTCATATCCACCTGAACCTCAGAATGTGACCTTACAGAAATAGAGTTTTTGCAGGTGTGATTAGTTAAAATGAGGTCATACTGGATAGGTGGTCTTAGATGCAGTGACTGATGTCTTTACAGGAGAGAAAGCAGAGAGATATTTAGACAGAAAGAAAGAAGAGACTAGGAGGGAAGAAGGTCACTTGGTAACAGGAACAGAGACGGAAGTGACCCAGCCTCAAACTAAGGAACACCGAGGACAACCAACTGTCACCGAAGGGCAGAAGAGGTGAGGATGGGTTCTCTGGAGCTTCAGGTGGAGCATGGCCTTCAAACACCTTGATTTGGCACTCTGGCCTATAGAGCTGTGAAAGAACAACTTTCTTTTTTAAGCCACCCATTTTGGGGTACTTTTTTAAAGCATTCTTACAAAACTAATGCAATAACCTTTCCAAAAACTGCATGAGGTCAAAGCAATGGTAGGTGCTATAACAAATAAACCCCAGATTTTCAGTAGCTAAATAATAGAAATTTGAGATCCAATATTGATATTTGTTGGAGGTGTTCCAGGTATATTGGTAGCTATTCTTCACATTGGGATTCAGTAGCCCAGGCTTTTTGATCTTATATCTCCACCATATACAAGGGCCTCTTTATTGTCTACACAAAGAACCAAGAGTTTAAAAGACCCATTTTTTAATTGCCTCGACTTAGAAGTAACACTAATATGTGCTCACCCTCCATCAACAAAACTGGGAATGTGGCCTCACCAGAGAAGAGAAGATACAGGGGCTTTTCAGTGACAGCTCTGTCATGGAAAGGGAACAGGAGTTTTGCTGGACAGTTTGCCATCTTTGCTGATCATCCCTCTCGACCTTGGCTGATGTGACCAGTCTAAGCAATGACCTCATTCTTGGCATAAAACAATAAGTTTAGTTATTAGATTCTCATTCTAAGAATTTTATTTGAAAACCTCAGAGAGAACGTAGCACATAGCAGAGGTGTTAAAGCAGATGGACTGTACTTCCTCAGGTAGGGTCGTGGCTGTGAGTGATGATGAGACGTCCAAGTTATGAGGAAGCAGAAATATGAGCAATGAGGGATGAGCTATGCAAGTCAACAAGAAGAGGTCAAGAAGCCAATACCCAAGAGCACCTAGATCACGTTAACAGCAGAATGCCAGGGTGAAACCCTTCAAACGCTTCTGCTAGGTTGTGCTCAAGAGTGCCAATCTTCTGAGGTCAACTTGACTCCATTTCCTGTTCGTAGTTTCCCCTCACATCCTGGCTGCTACTGTCATACATGTATACTTACCTTATCTGCCCCTTCCTGTTACTGTTACCAGGATAATTTCCATAGGTGTTTCTTATTATCCAATGAGTCTCAGAAAGCGGCCATCCTATACTCATTCCTTCTCATCTATGAGACAGAAAGAAAGCAAATAAACTTTTGGAAAACAGCAAGCATACCACACAGCATCAACCCATTCCCTGGTTTGCTGGGCCCTTCTGCTCCCATGGAAAAGCTTTGTGGTCAGCTAGAGTTCATGCTGTGTCAATCAGCACTTTTAGTTGCAGACACCAGGATGCACTCTAGCTATTATAAGCAGAAAAGGATCCATTACAGGCCATTGGGTCATGAGCTAAACTTGGAAGAAGAAAACGAGGTATGGATGCCACAGAGCCAGTGACAATGCAAGAGAATTCCAGAAGAAATGATCTACCATTTAACCAGTCTTGTCTGGTTACACCAGACCAGCAAAACACGCAGAAGCTTAGCACCTTTGAGGCTGGAGGGGAGACTCTTCACTGCAGGTATCCCATAAGAACCACACCTTCTGCCATCGTGCCGACCAAGAGGGCCGTTCCCTGTATGTGGCTCTATGTTTATGTTGCTTTTTGCCGCTTTCAAACTTCTCTTTGACAGAATCGGAACAAATAGGAACAAATATTGACAAATAGGAACCTATTGACAAATAGGAACCTAGCAAGGGAATATGGGAAATGTGGTTTTTAGCTGTCCAGTCTGTTTAGTATGGGAGGGCAGATGGAAAGGGATGAAGGTGTTGGATCAGCCAATTTCTAGGAGTTGTGATACATGTCAACTCCTAGAAACTGACCTTCCAGAGGAGACAAGTGTTCTTACCATACACCCAGCCACAGTAGAAGCCATAGTCCATGAAGTGGTGAAGACAGGTGACCCAGTACAAGGTGGATCGGGTCTTCTGTTCTTAGCACAGTCACTGACCCAAAGAGCTTTGACAAGAAAGTCACTTCACTCACTATCCCTGAGGGTTAGAAGAACATGATATCCAGCACTGACCACCAGGTCTCCAGGGGTTATTGCAGAAGTTTGAAAATAACTTGATATATAATGTCTGGTGCTCCTTTGAGTCCTGAGAGGCAGCCTACAAAGTCAATGAGTAATAATGTATGGTATTCAACTCAAAAGATTTTGAGACTTACTGATATTCTAAGAATAAGAAAGGAGGGCAGACTCTAAAAATGAAGGAAATCCTTGTTAAATCATTAAACAATGGAAAATGTGAATGGTATGTGTAACTTGCTATTTACAAATAGTATAGTCAACTTTTAACTTATTAAAGTAAAAATAAATAAATAAAAAAGCACTAAGGTAGCCAGGCATGGGGGTGCACACCTATGATCCCAGCTGCACCAGAGACCGAGGCAGGAGGATTTCTTGAGCCCATGAGTTTGAGGCAGCCTGAGCAACATAGCAAAGCCATCGAAGAAGAAGAAGCAGCAGCAGCAGCAGCATTAGAAAATAAAAACAATAGCCAGTAATTTCTCAGGGCCTCCTTAAGCATATTCATTTTAGAAAGAGAGAAATGTAATTTACCCTACCAAGTTAATCTTCCTAATGCATTTCTTTAATCATGTCATTTTCCAGTTTTAAAATATAAGCATCTCTCCATTGTCCAAAAAAATAACAAACTTCCCACAGTGGGGACTCTTCCATTCTGGGTCAACCTAACTTTTTAGTTTACACAGATTTTACATTTTCTGGTCCAGCTGATGACTTGCCTGTCCCCCAAAATGTACTACAGAAGCCCACCTTCATATGCTTACTCATGTTTCTTTCTCCAACAAAATCATCTCTCCTTCTCAGAGTCATACATTTTCTGTAAGATCTCTACTTCTACCACCAGCTTCTTCTGTAAGTTTTCCCGCCAGCGCCCTGGCCAGGAGCAAGCTTTTCAACCTGACAACCTCAGAAGTTCTTATCACATGTTCTCTTATATTACAGTTTGGGTATATAGGTTTTTCAGCTTTTGTTTAAATCTCTCCCCAACCCCTTGAGGTCAGACCCTGTATCTGATTCATATGTACAACCTGCAAAGTGCCTGGCAGATTTTATACATGTTAGTTGTGTCATACCCACATGTATGAATGAATTAGAAAGCATTAAGAACAAAGAGTACCAAGGCACAGTGGTGCACGCCTGTAATCCCAGCAACTTGGGAGGCTGAGGCAGGAGGATCCTGAGTTCAAAGCCAGTCTCAGCAACGGTGAGGTGCTAAGCAACTCAGGGAGACTCTATCTCTAAACAAAATACAAAATAGGGCTGGAGATGTGGCTCAGTGGTTGAATGCCCCTGAGTTCAATCACTGGTACAAAAAAGAAAGAAAGAAAGAAAGAAAGAAAGAAAGAAAGAAAGAAAGAAAGAAAGAAAGAAAGAAAGAAAGAAAGAAAGAAAGAAAGAACAAAGAGTCATTGTACCTAGAATTTGAATGCAGGTGATCAAATGGACCATGCTCAAGCGTAGTTAGCAAAAACAGACTGACTTTATGGGGTTTGCACAGTGACATTTCTCCATTTGAAAAGAAATCAATCAGCAGATCCTTATTTTCAGTGTTTGCCAAACTCTACATTCAACGTTGCAGGAGAACCATGTGTCAGAGGAAGCGATCACTGTTTTCATGCAGCTTACTCTGGATTTTGCACACTTTGCCATTCGTCAATGCTAACATGCTCTTCAGCACAAGACCATATCAGATGAATCATGGTTCCCTTCTTGATCTCAGAGTACGATAACCCCCGACCACATCTGGTTATCGCTTACAGTCATTAACCACTGTTACAAAAGCCTCAGCCTCCATGTGGAAACACTTCAGCAGCTCTTCCAGCGGGCTAACGTATCTGGGTTATTCAGTGTCCAATCCATTTTGTGCACTTCCGTGGGATGGCTCGAAGCAAAGTGAAGATATTGGGGACCGTGAAGGACCATAAATTGACTCCTAGGGAAGCTCCTTCAATGTCAGGTAACGGGGTATGTGTGTTATGAAATTAGAAATATATAGATGTGAATACTGTTGTAAATCAAGGTGTTTTCTTCCGTAGATTGAGGTCTGCTCTTTTCCTCACAAAAGAGAGTGAGCTTTGTTTGTTTTCCTCCCCTCTGGAGCAGCACCTTACGATGCTACATAATTCCAAAAGATATCAGAAAGTAATCTTCTCTGTTCCCTCATGGGTTTCAGGAGCTAATCCCAGGGGGAAAGAGAATTTTATGATTTATCAGCTGCCTTTTCTAAGCACTTCAAAAGTGAATTATTACAATCTGCATGAGGTGCTCAAAATAACCACTGTCTCTAAACACTCATCGTCATTCAATCACCAAAGAAGAGGACAAGAAAATATGACCAGGGTAAAAGGTTACCTTTTCTTGAAGCTAAAAAAAGAGAGGAGATTCACATAATCATAAATTCTGCTATAAGTCACCATGTAGGAAGTGAAAAGTTTGATCAAAGAAGAGACAGTTCAATGAAGGTATTTGACCTATATTATTTTCACCAGTAGATTGAAATTTTATAATAGAATTAGATGGCTGAGACACTCCCTCCCCACCCCCTCCATTGGTCTCTTAAGATAGGGTCTTGCTAAGTTGCCGAGGTTGGCCTCAAACTCATGATCCTCTTGCTTCAGCCTCCTGAACAGCTGGGATGAGATTTATTATTGTCAGGAGGCCTCCTTGAACAGGAAAAGAAAATTTTAAGTTGTCATTTTTAGACACTTTTTGTTACTACCTCTATACTTTATATCCAAGGTAAACCTAAAGGAAGTGTTTAAAAGCTCCTTGGTAGAGCAATATTACTTGTCTGTTGTTCTTAGCAAAGTGGAATGAGGAACACTTGCTCTTATCAGCCTAGTAGAAATAGCCCAACGATTCCTGCAATAAAATGTGAGAAAATTCAGCCTTCCTCAGTGCCACTGTGGCAAGGAAAAAGACATGTTACTATAAAAACAGTAAAATAAGCTCATGACAAATTGTCTTGACAATATCAGGTATAGCCAAGGGAGAAACAAATGTGAAGAAAGACAGAATTTTTTTCCCTATTGTTTCCTAGGAGGAGAGAAAGTAACACATTCAGATTCAGGTAATGAGCTTTGTAGTAACGGAAGCAGCTATGGTTTGATTGTGGTTTGTTCCCTCCAAAACTCATGCTGCAATCTGATGACCATTGTGGTCGTGTCGAGAGTCGACTTTTAAGAAGTAATGAGAGCTGGGCACAGTGGCACAAGCCTGTAATCCCAGCAACTCAGGAGGCTGAGGCAGGAGGATTGAAAATTCAAGGCCAGCCTCAACAATTTAGTAAGGTCCTAAGCAACTTAGAGACACCCTGTCTCAAAATAAAAAAGTGCTGGGATTAGACAGTATTAAATTGCCCCTGGGTTAAATCCCCAGTGAGAGAGAGAGAGAAAGAGAGAGAGGCAGACAGAAAGAGAGAGAGGGAGGGAGGAGTGATTAGATTATGAAGAAGGGTTAATGCCTTCTTTGAAAGATTGGGTTAATTCTTACAGTCATGAGTGAGCTCTTACTCTCAAGCGACTGGATTAGTTACTGTGAGAGTGAATTATTAAATGAGACTGCTCCCCACTTGCTTTGTCTCTTTATATCAGACGCTTGCCCTTCCACTCTCTGCCACAAGTCAAAGCAGCAGGAGGCCCTTACCAGGACCTGATCTGATGCTGGCACCATACTGTTGGACTTCTCAGT
This sequence comes from Xerus rutilus, assembly GCA_028644305.1. Taxonomy (NCBI): domain Eukaryota; kingdom Metazoa; phylum Chordata; class Mammalia; order Rodentia; family Sciuridae; genus Xerus; species Xerus rutilus. The sequence continues at coordinate 71,639,082 of CM053407.1, forward strand.
CTCTAGAACCATGAGCTAGAACAAACTTTATTCTTTATAAATTACCTAGTGTTGGGGATTTTGTTATAGCAACAGAAAACAGACTGAGAGAAGTCTTTTAAAAGACGTCCGAGAACAGGATGGTGCAATAGCACATACCTATAATCCCAGCCACTCAAGAAGCTGAGGAAAGAAGATCATAAATAGATCATAAAGGCCCTGCCTAATGAAACTTTGTCTCAAAATAAAAAAATAAAAAGGGCTGGGGATGTGGCTCAGTGGTAAAGTACCTCTGGATTCAATCCCTGGTATCATAGGGATAAAATAAAATAAAGACATCTGAAAACAACAACCCTTATTGAATTCCAAACAGGTATCAGGGACTACTCTAGATGCTTGGTGTAAATTATCATTAATACATACCACCAACTGAAGTTATATAACTTCAGTTGCATGTTCTTATTTTGCATAATATAAGAAAAGCTAGATTACTACTCTCATTATATAGAAGAGGAAATTGTTGTTTGATAAAGACCAGAAATGTATCCAGGGCATCACAGATAGTAGTTTGTTGTGCTGGCTTCAAACTCATCTATGATACTAAAACCTGTGCTCTCTGCATCAGGTCACAAGGATTCTCAATACAGTGCCCAACCCAACATCACTACACCATCTTAGTTTCACTGCACAGGGCTAGATGGAATGTGAAGGAAATTTTTAGACATAGTCTCGAGATTCCTATGGAGTCTTGAGTTTAAGAACCATCCTGATATGAGCAAAGTAAAAGGTTATAACGGGTAATTGATTTACAGACCAATTAAATTGACAAATAAGTATCCCCAAACAGATGACTGCCTACCATTACAATACCCCATGGAATGCAAGCTTTTCCTTTTCAGGCTGCCCTTGGTTTCTCTGCCAGCTTGACCTAGGGCTTCTCAACATAGCAGATTCTCCAAGGCTGGGGGCTAGCTACACAGAGGCATACACTACGTGCTCGGATGTCTAAATAGGAAATCTCATTTGCCTGCCTTTTGGACATTTCCTTTCCTGGACCTTTGTGTCACAGCTTCACACACCTCTCACTCCTCTACAATGTGCCCCTTTTTGTCTTCCTCTGGTCCACTGATGACTCTACCAGTCCTGAAACTTGAGCACCCTTAGGAATTCCTCCCAGCGCCCTGGACCCATTCTATCATCCAAGCCAAAACGGTTTTCTTTTAAAACACACTGGCTCTGCCCTTGAAGCTTTCTGTCTGCCTGGATTAATCACTTTTTGAAAGACTTTGCCCTATTTTCACTTCTTTTCTGGCTGATCTGGCCTTGGTTGACAGATGAACACACTTTTGGCCACATCCTGTCCTCCTCAGGACACTAACACGCAATGCTCTCTGGCGCCCGCGATTTTTACAATTCATACTGCATACCCTCCTACACCACCTTGACTTTCTCTTGTATAGACTGTCAATCAAACTAAGTTATCTGCTTGGCTGTATGTACTCCTACCTCTGCCAAACAGAAGTCCCTTCAATGCTGTGTAAGCTGAAGAGAGAAATATCTGCCTCATTAATATCAACACGAAGATGTTCCCAATTATCCCAATGAAAAATTCACAAACTCTACTTTTTAAATCCACACACACTTTGATTTTGCCCAAAGCCTTTCCTAGAAAATTCACTGATGTTGAACCTGATCACTGGGCACTATTTCATTCCCTGACTGGGCAGCATTCTGTATATACCTGTCAGGGGAGATGTCTTCTTCCAGCAACCCCTTAACTAGGGTGATTTGTTCCAATAACAGGCCTTGATAAAGATAAAAAATCTTTTTTATTTCTTCTTTTTTATTTATTTTTTAAAATGTATTTCAAGTCATAGTACATATATAGAGCTCAATTTTCCATCTCTCTGGTTGCAAACCAGATAGTCACACCATTCGTGTCTTCATACACGTACCTCAGGTAGTGATGTCCATCTCATTCAACCATTTTTGCTACTCCCATTCCCCCTCCCTTCCCCCACCTCCCCCCTGCCCCATCCAAAGTTCCTCCATTTCTCCCATGCTCCCCACCCCACGTTATGTATCAGCATCCACTAATCAGAGAGAACATTCAGCCTTTCGGTTTAGGGGATTGTCTTACTTCACTTAGCATGATGTTCTCCAATTCCATCCATTTACCTGCAAACATCATAATTTTATTCTCTTTTATTGCTGAGTAATAGTCCACTGAGTATATATACCACAATTTCTTTATCCATTCATCTATTGAAGGGCATCTAGGTTGCTTCCACAGTTTAGCAATTGTGAATTGTGCTGCTCTAAACATTGAAGTGGCTGCATTACTGTAGTGTGCTGTTTTTAAGTCTTTAGGGTATAGGCCAAGGAGTGGGATAGCTGGGTCAAATGGTGGTTCCATTCCAAGTTTTCTAAGGAATCTCCATACTGCTTTCCAGATAGGTTGCACCAATTTGCAGTCCCACCAGCAATGTTTGAGTGTGCCTTTTTCACCACATCCTCGCCAGCACTTATTGTTGCTTGTATTTTGGATAGCTGCCATTCTGACTGGGGTGACATGAAATCTTAGAGTAGTTTTGATTTGCATTTCTCTAATGGCTAGAGATGTTGAACATTTATTTGTATATTTGTTTATTGATTGTAAAGATAAAAATCTTAATGGTTTTTCTCGCTTATCATTTTTCCTCCTCCCTCTTTCTCTATTATATGTAATCTGTAAAATCCACAAAACACCTACATGTACTCCACTAATGTGTAATGTGTCTCTTTTTATGTATAAGTTTTATGTCACAACTAGATTGAAGACTTTCTTAGGGAAACAATACTCTTTTTTTTTTTTTTTTTTTTTGGTACTGGGGATTGAACTCAGGGGCACTCGACCACTGAGCCACATCCCCAGCCCTATTTTGTGTTTTATGTAGAGACAGGGTCTCACTGAGTTGCTTAGCGCCTCGCCGTTGCTGAGGCTGGCTTTGAACTCGCGATTCTCCTGTCTCAGCCTCCCTAAGTGCTGGGATTACAGGC